>JAJMGM010000001.1:0-560182 GCA_030568675.1 Suhomyces xylopsoci
CCCCACGGCTGAACTACTGGGACCATTACGAAGAGATGGCTTTTCTCCGTTAAATCCGCTTCGGAACTTAAAAAACAATCGGGTTCCTAAATGCTTCCGATCCGACAAATCTATCATGTATCATAATATTCTAGATAAATCTGTCAGTGGGTTGAGGCTGAGACTTGGTTGATGACCCAGGATAAGAAACAATATCCGCTTACAGTAGAAGCGATTTGTTTTAGTTGTACATAGAGCCAGCTCTAACACTAGCGTATAGGACCGTAAATCCTGGCGGCAAAGGAGATGAGCCGGGTGGATATCTTTATCTATTTGAAGCCTCTCACGCCCCACGTCTTTTCCGCTCAGCCTCGCCTCCCCCATATAGTAGAGCCAGCTTTTGAAACTGCCCACTAAGCTGTCTGAAATTTGGTTATGGTATCTGGTCGGGACCTTCTAACAATTTCACTCTAACGCAAGCTCTCATCATTTAGTCAGATCCTTTACTAATCCATATCCCTCCCATGAACTTTTGGAGCGTCGGTTCGGATGTCTTTAGTTCCTCCGTTAACCTAATATTTCCACAAAAAGGCGCAATGACTAATCAGTACTACTCTCTACTATCTATTGTTGCCGCCACGAAAAAAAAAAAAAAAAAAAAAACAAATACCAATACTGAGAAAAAATATACTGAAAATGCGCAACCTCATTAAATGCGGTAAATATATAAATAACTGCAAGGAACGTTGAGAGATTGAAATAAGTTAATCAAACATTTTAGACTTGGAGTTGATTGATAAGATCAACTTGCTGAATTGACAATGTCTGCAAATGATTTGAATAAAGGCTCCGAAAACGAAACGTTTGAGGATGCCAACAATGTTTCGGAGAATAACTCCATCAATGAGTATCACGGTTTTGACGAAAACACCAACAAGAATATCCAGCAATTGGCCCGTCAATTCACTCGTGAGTCCCTTGAAGACAATGCTAGTAGTTCCGCTGGATTGTTGAGATACCTTTCCAACATGTCAGCCGTTCCTGGTGTTTCTCCATTCGATCAGGAAGAGATTGCTGAGGAGGCACTTAATCCTGAAAGTGATAATTTCAATGCCAAATACTGGGTCAAGAACTTGAAGAAATTGTACGAATCTGATCCTGAATACTATAAGCCTTCCAAATTGGGTATTTGCTACAGAAACTTGAGAGCTTCAGGTATCGCTGCTGATTCCGACTACCAACCTACCGTCACCAGTGCTCTTTTCAAATTGGCTGCTGATGGTATCAGATCCATCAAAAAGAAAGATCCTTCCCACTACTTCGACATCCTTAAGTCTATGGATGCCATCATGAAACCCGGTGAAGTCACTGTGGTTTTGGGTAGACCAGGTTCTGGTTGTTCTACACTTTTGAAGACCATTGCTGCTCACACTTACGGTTTTGAAATCGGTGAAGAATCTGTCATTTCTTACGATGGTATGACTATGCAGGATATTGAAAAATACCACCGTGGTGACGTTATCTACTCTGCCGAAACCGATGTCCATTTCCCACACTTGTTTGTCGGTGACACCTTAGAGTTCGCCGCCAGATTGAGAACACCTCAAAACAGAGGTCCTAATGTCGACAGAGAAGCCTACGCCAAGCATATGGCCAGTGTATACATGGCCACTTATGGTTTATCCCACACAAGAAACACCAAGGTCGGTAACGATTTCGTTAGAGGTGTCTCTGGTGGTGAACGTAAGAGAGTCTCGATTGCCGAGGTCTCCCTTTCCGGTGCCAACTTGCAATGTTGGGATAACGCCACCAGAGGTTTGGATTCCGCCACTGCATTGGAATTCATCAGAGCATTGAAGACTTCGGCTGCCATTTTAGACACCACTCCTCTTATTGCCATCTACCAATGTTCTCAAGATGCCTACGACTTGTTCGACAAGGTCGTTGTCTTATACGAAGGTTACCAAATCTTCTTCGGTAAAGCCAGCGAAGCCAAGGACTATTTCGTCGAAATGGGATGGGAATGCGTTCAAAGACAAACAACTGCTGATTTCCTTACTTCCCTTACCAACCCCGCCGAAAGAATCGCCAGACCAGGCTTCGAAGACAAGGTTCCTCAAACCGCCAAAGAATTCGAAGCTTACTGGAAGAGCTCTCCTCAATATGCTGCATTAGTCAAAGAAATCGACGAAAACATCGCCTACTCCAAGGAAAACAACGTCAAAGACGAATACCACAACGCCCACGTCGCAAAACAATCCAACCATCTTTCCGTGAAATCCCCATACACCGTCTCCTTCTTCATGCAAGTCAGATACATCATGTACAGAAATTTCTTGCGTGTGAAGGGTGATCCTTCGATCTCCATCTCGTCGGTGGCGGGTCAATTGATTATGGCTTTGGTTTTGTCTTCCGTTTTCTATAACCAGCCTTCTACCACCGATTCATTCTACTTCCGTGGTGCAGGTTTGTTCTTTGCTGTCTTGTATAACGCCTTTGCCTCGTTGTTAGAAATTATGGCTTTGTTCGAAGCCAGACCAATTGTCGAAAAACACAAACAGTATGCATTATATCGTCCATCTGCCGATGCTTTAGCGGGTATCATCACCGAATTGCCAACCAAGCTTCTCATGTCCACATCATTCAATTTCGTTTTCTATTTCATGGTCAATCTTAGAAGAAATCCAGGTAGATTCTTCTTTTATTGGTTAATGTGTTTCATGTGTACTTTGGTTATGTCCCATTTCTTCAGATCCTTGGGTGCTGTCTCCACTTCCGTTGCCGGTGCCATGACTCCAGCTGCCATCTTATTGTCAGCTATGGTTATTTACGCCGGTTTCGTTATTCCAACTCCTAAGATGTTGGGATGGTCAAGATGGATCAACTATATCAATCCTGTTGGTTACGTTTTCGAGTCTTTGATGGCCAATGAATTTTCTGGCCGTAACTTCGAATGTGTTCAATTTGTGCCTTCCGGTCCTGGCTACGAAGGTGTTTCTCTTGATAACCAAATCTGTGGTGTTGTTGGTAGTACCCCTGGTTCTACTGTCGTTTCTGGTACCAGATACATCTACGAAACTTACAAATACTCCAATGCTCACAAATGGAGAAACTTTGGTATTGTAGTTGCATTTGCTGTTGTGTTCTTGGGTGTTTACATCAGTTTGACTGAGTTCAACAAGGGTTCTATGCAAAAGGGTGAAATCGCTTTGTACTTGCTTGGTGACATCAGAAAGAACAAGAGATTAGCCAAGAAGAACCAGGCCAAGACTCCTGATATTGAAAACGGTAACCTCGATGAAAAAGTTCCGTACAAGGAGCAAATGGAAGCAAACAACACTTCTTCTGCTTCTTCCGACACTAACGCATTGACTTCTTCCAAGCAAATCTTCCACTGGGAAAATTTGACTTACCAAGTCAAGATCAAGTCGGAAGACAGAGTTATTTTGAATGAAGTCGATGGATGGGTCAAGCCTGGTCAATTGACTGCCTTGATGGGTTCGTCTGGTGCCGGTAAGACCACATTGTTGAATTGTTTGTCTGAAAGAGTTACAACTGGTGTCATTTCAAACGGTACCAGAATGGTTAATGGTCATTCCTTGGATTCGTCTTTCCAAAGATCCATTGGTTACGTTCAACAACAAGATTTGCACTTGAGTACTTCTACTGTCCGTGAAGCTTTGAGATTTTCTGCCTACTTGAGACAACCTTATTCTGTTTCCAAGAAAGAAAAGGAAGAATATGTTGAGTACATCATTGATTTGTTGGAAATGACCGCTTATGCCGATGCCCTTATTGGTGTTGCCGGTTCCGGTTTGAACGTTGAACAAAGAAAGAGATTAACTATCGGTGTTGAATTGGTTGCTAAGCCTAAGTTGTTGTTGTTCTTGGATGAACCAACCTCTGGTTTGGACTCCCAAACTGCTTGGTCTATCTGTAAATTGATGAGAAAGTTGTGTGACCATGGTCAAGCTATTTTGTGTACTATCCATCAACCTTCCGCCTTATTGTTGAAAGAATTCGACCGTTTACTTTTCTTGCAAAAGGGTGGTCGTACTGTTTACTTTGGTGACTTGGGTGAAAACTGTCAAGATTTGATTGACTACTTCGAAAAGTATGGTGCTGACCCATGTCCTCCAGAAGCTAACCCAGCTGAATGGATGTTGGAAGTTGTTGGAGCTGCTCCTGGTTCTCACGCTAAGCAAGATTACTTCGAAGTGTGGAGAAACTCTAGTGAATACCGTGAAGTTAAGCAAGAATTGGAAAAGATGCAACAAGAATTGGTCAAGATTCCAAAGGAGGAGTCCAAGGAATCTCACAAGACTTATGCCGCTCCTATCTGGTACCAATACTTGATTGTTACTCAAAGAGTTATCGTTCAAGATTGGAGATCTCCAAGTTACATCTACGCCAAGGTCTTCTTGGCTATTTCCACGTGTTTGTTCAATGGTTTCTCTTTCTTCCACGCTGGTACTTCTATGCAAGGTTTACAGAATCAAATGTTCTCGGTGTTTATGTTTACAATTGCCTTCACCACTTTGGTGCAACAAATGCTTCCATATTTCGTTGCTCAAAGAGATGTCTATGAAGTTAGAGAAGCTCCATCCAGAACCTTCTCGTGGCTCGCTTTTATCACTGCTCAAATTACTTCTGAAATGCCATACCAGATTGTCGTTGGTACTTTAGGTTTCTTCTGTTGGTACTACCCTGTTGGACTTTACAGAAACGCCGAACCTACCGACTCTGTCAACTCCCGTGGTGTTTTGATGTGGTTGTTTATTATTGCTTTCTACGTGTACACCACTACTATGGGTCACTTGTGTATTTCTTTCATTGAAATTGCTGATAACGCTGCCAACTTGGCTGTTACTTTGTTCACCATGTGTTTGAATTTCTGTGGTGTTTTGGCCACCAAAAATGCTCTTCCTGGTTTCTGGATCTTCATGTACAGAGCCAATCCATTCACTTATCTTATCCAAGGTATGCTTACTACTGGTTTAGCCAACACCGAGGTTGTTTGCTCTAAGGTCGAATTGTTGAATGTCAATCCACCAAGTGGTCAAACTTGTGGAGATTACTTCAAAAACTTCATTTCTTTCGCTGGTGGTAACTTGCTCAACCCTAGTGCTACTAGCAACTGTAGTTTCTGTAGCCAGAAGAGTACCAACGACTTTTTGGCCGGTATCGACGCTCAATTCAACGAAAGATGGAGAAACTTTGGTATTTTCATTGCTTTCATTGCTATCAATGTTATCTTGTCTGTCTTCCTTTACTGGTTAGCAAGAGTGCCTAAGGGTAACAGAGAAAAGAAAAAGAAGGACTAAGCCTAATACTACTTATATATAATACCTTTTAATTTCTCATATGAATAGTCACTAATAAATTGACAAAAGTCAAATATATATGTAGAGGATAACCATCAGCTTTAATTCTCAGAATTGACATAAATCAAATATTATCAAATATTATGTATAGAAGATAACTATTGTAAGGTGTACCTCGGTAGGAATGCTCGATTCCGCCTCGTTGCGTAAAAGCCACCGGGAGGGTCACCCCTCGGTGGCTTCCTGGCGTGTATAAATGGTGGCACAATTCTCTCTCCTAGTTTTATCCCGTAAGTAACTTTAGTATCAGTATCGAAATACATACTATAAACCCTTACGTACAGACACACGATAATATATCAATTCTAAAGAAAATTTACAAGATACAAATAAAGATAATTTAAGCAGAAACTTGTTAGTGTGAACACAAAGGTTGTAACTAATAGAGGTTACAATAAGAGGAACGCCATGATAGTGGCGTTAATTGCCTCGCTAGTAACTGTAACTACGTTATGGGCATGTTACGCACTTAGGTCAGAAAGATTTACAGAAAATGAGCTATATAATGTAAACCCTAGTGGTTAGACTGACAATGATGTTGGGACGTCTGAGTTGAATGGGGTGCTGGATATGGATTTTCATTAATATAGGCGAAAAATTAGAAAAGTTAGAAGTAGACAGAAGTAGTGCATAGAAGTTGTATTTATAAGTGGTGTTAACTAGTGACATACGGACGTAGGATATAAAGTGGTTAGAGTACATTACAATTGACAAGCTAGTGTTATTTCTTCGTAGGTTTTCATACAGAGTGTCCCGTTGCGGACCACGGCCTCCCTACGCTACTATCTCGCTACAGCCTCGCAATAATTTCGCAGTGGCATGTTAAAATCAGGCATAAATCAGGCAAATCGGATCAGCTGATCGCCGTGCGAGAAATAGTATAACTGGCAGGACCCGGCACAACAAGACTGATCCCACCACAATGGCCACTCCAGAACAGATCCATGATACCAGCCTCCCTATCAGGGACCGCATGGAAGCGCTCATCAGATTGAAACAGCAACAAATCACCGACGGTGTCAAGGCCGTCGACAATGTAGACTTCCACGTCGACGCCTGGGAGAGAGGCAACAACGGGGGTGGGGGCCGCTCGATGGTGTTACAGAATGGTGCCACCTTTGAAAAAGCCGGTGTCAACATCTCGGTGGTGCACGGAACCCTTCCAGCAGTAGCGGTCGAAAGAATGAAAGCCGATCATCAAAACCTCAAGTCGGCCAGCGCCGACGGCAGTCTTGATTTCTTCGCCTGCGGATTGTCGCTCGTTCTTCACCCCCACAATCCGCATGCTCCAACTGTGCACGCTAACTACAGGTACTTCGAGACCCTTGATCCAGAAACCAAGCAATTGCAGTCGTGGTGGTTCGGCGGAGGTTGTGACTTGACCCCTTCCTACTTATACGAAGAAGACGCCAAGCACTTCCACCAGCAGTACAAGGACGCATTGGACAAATACGACACACTGTTGTACCCAGAGTGGAAGAAATGGTGCGACGAGTATTTCTATATTAAGCACAGAGGTGAAACTAGAGGCGTGGGGGGAATATTCTTCGACGACTTTGATAAGTTGCCTGCAGATCAGATTCTCCACTTGGTGGAAGATTGTTTCGACGCATTTTTGCCTTCATATATCCCATTGATCGAAAAGAGAAAAGACACTCCCTTCACACCAGAACAGAGAAACTGGCAACAGATCAGAAGAGGTCGTTACGTGGAGTTTAATTTGGTTCTTGACAGAGGCACCCAGTTTGGCTTGAAGACGCCGGGCTCTCGTATCGAGAGTATTTTGATGTCGTTGCCTGCAACCGCATCGTGGGTCTACGATCACCACCCTGAAGAGGGCTCCGAGGAGGACAAGTTGATGAAGGTGGTAAAAAACCCCGTCAACTGGCTCAACACATAATGTACATAGAAAATACGACTTTGATTGATAAATCGTAGGCTGCAAACGAGCGGGCTTATATGCAGGTCGCCTGGGTCAGTAGATTCAACGGTAATAAAAATAGACCAAAACGGGCGATTGCCCTTATATGATTTGCCTGGTGTATACAGAGAGGTTGTGGAAGTACCACTGTATGTATAGTGCCAGTGTAAGTCCCGCCAGTCGCTAAACGAAGCCTTAATCCGAAGTCTGTATCTCACGTGCTACAACACGTGAGTTAAGCCTCGGCTCCCCACAAATTCACCAAAGCAGCTGCCACTGCTTTGAAGATAAGACAAGCACCATGTCTTACGAGCTTGGCCTACAGGGCAGAGAGCTAGCCGGATCTCTGTACTACAGAGAAAATGCAGCAGCACCACAGGAACTTGACTTTCTTGTTAACAACTTACGGTCTCCCACTCCCGACTTGACGGTATCAAAAGCACTTGGATACTTATACCATTATGTCCCATATGTCAAATACGAGCACAATTTGCGAGTCATCATAGCCAGCTTTCTCAACTCGCCGGTGTGTTTTGCTGGAAACACGTCTTTTGAAGACAACTATCTCATAATCGAAGTGTTCAAGCTCATTAGTGAAAAGAAGCTCAAGATATCACAGCCCACGCTTTCGCTCAAGACATTCTACACAGTTTTGGAAAAGGAACTTACGCATTTCGTAGAGTTTAATCCTCCTGCCAATTCCTGGAAAGTTTTGCCTATAATTGCTGGGCTTCAGTTGTCGGACGAAATCAGAGATGTTCTCCATACTCGAAGCAATGTGTTGGAATACCAGTGGTTTTTCAACAGCTACGATACCAACATGGCCAAGTTATTCCGTAAATGCTTGCACTATAGTCTTTCACCCACTTTGAACGATAATGTAGTCAACTTATCGATCCTAAGCTTGGCTATAGCCTACAAAAAGAACACCAATCTTGCCGATTACACGACCAACATCTCGAGTATATTTCTTATTAGACGTATACTTTACTTGCTCTACCTCAATCCTACGTCCTTGCCAGGATATACCAAGTTTCTCACCTTAGATCCCATGGGTGGGCCCAATATGGAGGAGTATATTCAAAAAGAGATCTTGCAAAGACCTGTGATCAAGCATATTAATAAGCTTTCGTTTCTTCTCGAAGGTTATCTCAAGGACTTGAAGTTTACTCCACAAGCCAGTGAAGTAATTGAGGAAGTATTGCTGCATTTGTACAATTTCAACCACCGCTTGAACCATCATATTCGTGAAGCGAGCCAATATAACGACGAAAAGAACTCAGCAAACCCAAGTTCACCGCACCACCAACTCTGGTACGTCCTCAAAGGCATTCTTTTCCTGCAGACCATAATTTTTCAGGGGATTTTGACTCGATTCGTCACATCTAATCGAAGCCACTGGCCCCAGTTTTTTGGTCCATCACATGCCTCGAAAGAAGCACAATACAGACGCTATTCGCTCAAGATCTTGCACTGCTTATACCAGCTTAATTTTGTCTTACTCTCAATTGGCCAGGGTGGTTTCGACAACTACAACTTTGTCTACTACTTAGCCATTGAAATTGCCTTGGGATCTCCAAAAGACTTCCAAGACTTGACAATGCATATGGTGGGCAACTATACCGAACTCAATTTACACCATGGAGCCTTAAACTACGACTATGTGGCCAGAACAAAGGTGTTATTTGTGTTGGGCTTGTGGGAAAACTACTTGCAACTGAAGGTAAAGAATGGTGACTTTGTCAAAAAGGAGATATTCGATCTCTGTATCCACTTGGCAGATGATAAGAAGTATACTGATTTCAGCTTGATCGAAGCAGCTCACTCGGTATTGCTCTTGTGCTTCTCCAACCAAAATAACGACGATATCGACGAGAGCATTAGGTACGTCGAGCTCTTGTTCTCTCAGTTCCCCACCAGATTATCGTCAAATCAGTTAAGTATTGCCATAGAGACAATCGGAAAGAAGATCTTGTCGGGTCCTGGAAATAAGGATAAGCCGTTTTCAGATCCTACAGAAGAGTTTATCAGCTTTCTTTTGAATAGAGCGTCCAATACCATACCTGGACTCAACATAAAATCCACCACGGACCAAACAAACAAGTTTGCATCTGCTCAGCCTATCCCAGAGATCGAAGCCAACTCCACCCTTCGTAACATGGATAAGAAATTCCGAAAGGAAGGCGATATCATCGATGCCAATAAAAAAAAGAAGCCTAAGGACATATTCAGGTTGGACGTGTTGCCCCATGCTGAAGTAGGCAAAGACTACGAATTTCAAGCAAGATACACGCCTGAAACCGTCAGAGAGGGGTACATTGTATCAATCATCAATCTTGTACCGTATCTTCCCTTATCTAAGTTCACCAAGGTGCTCAACAGCATTTGGGTGCAAATTATTCGGAGCGATCCTGCCGAAACCAAATTTTTGGAGTCAATACTCTGGAAAGTTTTGAGCGAAAATTTGGACTTGAATCGTGCCGAATTGGCCTACAGATGGTGGTACATGGATAAAGAGGTACCTCTGAAGTTATAGGTATGTATGGAATATAAGTATGATGTCTGAAAAATGGGTACGCGCACGACCGGATATCTCATCGCTCCATTTTTGAAATTCACGATGAGAGTGATGAGAAGAAGACAATAGACCAAATGCCTAGAAAGAAGTCAGCAGCCAAGAAAGCCAAGGAGCAAGCCGCCGCAGAGGCTGCTTCCAAGCCGGTGGAGGCCGTTAGCGAAAAGAAGCCAGTGGAAGAACAACCCGAAGAATCATACTCCGAGGAGTCCTCTTCGTCTGAAGAAGAAGATGAGTATGGAGAATTGATCACAGAAGATGTCGAGAAGGGAATCGAAAAAGTGTTGGAGACCATCAAGTCTGACCCCAAGAAACTCTTGGATCCTAGTCTCAAGTTTTTCGACGATCCAGAAAAGGCCAGTCAGGCTGACAAGAAGGAGAAGCCCATGTACTTGAAGGACTACCACAGATTGAACTTGTTGTCAGGAGGATATAAAGAAGAAGATGATGGTGATTACAATACCGTTGATGGTGAAAAACCATTTGTAGTCACCCAAAGAGAAGAAAGAGACAAATTGCTCTCTGATATAAAAAATGCATTCAGTGGAGATGAAGCCGAAGATGAGTCAGATGATGGATTTTTGAAGAAGGTTGAGCCCAAATCAAGGATAGACGCCGTCGAAGTAAGACCTTCATTGCCTGACCCATCAAAAAATGAGGACGAGTTCTTGAAAGCCTTCCTCGACAACCAAGCTTGGATCCCATCCAAGAACGATAAAGTCATTGATTTGGACAGAATAGACAAGGATGACGAAGAGCAGTTTGACGATGCAGTAGAGCAATTCGAGCACGCATACAACTTCAGATACGAAGACGCCAATGCTGCCGAGATCGTGTCGTATGCCAGAAACCAAGCTACCTTGAGAAGGTCTGCCACCAAAGGACGTAAGAAGCAAAGAGAAAAGGAACATGAACAAAAGCAGCTCGAACAAAAGAAGAAAGAAGAGTTATTGAAGAAAAAGAAGACTACCAAGATAAACAAGGTCATGGACAGATTGGCCCAGATCAAAGAGGCCGTCGGAAACGATGTCAGTGACGAAGTAATACAGAAAGTATTCGGTGAATCTCTTCTCAATGACGATTTCGACGATGCCGACTGGGACAGCAAAATGGCTCAGATCTTCGACGAGCAGTATTACGAGGCTGAACCTGAAAAGCCTACATGGGACGATGATGATATGGGAGAAGATTTTGGTGAAGAAATAGAAGAAGAAAAGGAGGAAGAAGAAGAAAAAGAAGAAGAAAATGAGAAAGAGAAGGAAGAAGAAGAAGAACCTCCAAAGAAAAAGTCCAAGAAAGAAAAGTTGAAAGAAAAGAAGTCGTCCAAGAAAGACAAGGAACTGTTAAGAGAAAAGGCCCAAGCCATTGTGGAAGCTGGAACCCACTTGATTTTGGACGAGGTTGAAGAAGAAAGAGGAAGAAAGAAGGGTGACGATATCAAATTCAAGTACCGTGAAGTTTCGCCCGAAACTTTTGGATTGACCACCAGAGATATCTTATTGGCCGACGACAAACAGTTGAACAGTTACATTGGTATCAAGAAGTTTGCTCCATACCGTCCTAAGGAGTCTAGATTGAAAGACAAGAGAAAGTATACCAAGAAGAAGCACCTCCAAAACTGGAGAAAGGAGGTGTTTAATGATAAACATGGAGCACCACTTCCAGAAGGAGCCAAAGAAAACGAGATTTGGATTCCTGCCGAAGAAGAAGTCAAGCCTTCAAAGGAAAACAGAAAGAGGAAAAAGTAAGGGAACAATAAAAAACTCTATTAAATAGCTAAATAATAATTTATAAAATAATCTTATAAACACAAACTACTCGTACTTGTTTGGAAAACTCAAGATTGACTTGGCAGGACCTCTTCCTCTTCTCAAACCCATGCTTCTGATGGATCTTCTGGAGGAGGGAACAGGTCTGTCTATGGTGGGTGTGGAAGTACTGTTTAACCAATAATTAGCCGAAATAATACAGCACGAGGCAATAAGCACCATTACACCTACAATACCGAAGAACCAGTGAAGATTGCCTTGGTTTTCACCGGGGACTGTCACGTTCATACCAAACATACCGGTGATCACATTCAATGGAAGCAAAACCGTACCAATAATGGTGACTTTGGACAAGATGGCAGTACCGTTCAAGTTGGAGTAAAAGGATTCGACTTGCAACTGGGCCAAGTAGTTTGCATGAGATCTACCGAAGATCTTTTCGTAAGCCAACAAGTTCTGGAACATGGTGACAACGTGATCCTGGATATCGCCCAAGTACAATGCTATATCAGCTCTTGGCTGAGCGATGCCGCCGTATCCGTGGTGCCACTGGTTACTGAAGTTGTGGGAGGAAGCACCAGGGGCTCTTCCGAAACTGACACCGCCAACGCCGCCGTGATGGCCAGCTGGACCACGAGGGTCGTAGTCGTGGGTACCGCTGTAATCTGCGATCTCATCTTGACATCTTTTAGCGAACATCTTGATGACATCGGCTTTTCCTGATAACAATCTCATCACTGTCATGACCTTTCTTCTTGACTCACCTACTCTTTGCAACATGCTACTGAAATCCATGTCACGGGTGACAAACACCGAGTCTTCAATGGCATCGGCTTCGTACTCGATTCCAGTAATCACTGGGGCGAAACCATCGGTGATGTCATCGATTAAGGCATAACATAACCAGTCGGCACTGACGTCTACGTAATCCCTCAATTGACGGACTCTTCTTCTGACGTTGGCGGGATGTGCAATTGGAGAGAAGTGGAATGTCAAGACACCTTCCTTGAAAACCACAAGATACACGTTGATGGGCTCCAAGTAGTCCTCAGACTCACTATCTGGCTCGAATGTATGGAAACACACAAAGTAATAGTTTCTGAAAAGTTCCACCTTTTCACGGGTTTCTTGCATTCTGATATCTTCAGCAGTCAAAGGATGGATCCCAAAAGCCTTGGCGAGCATCTTCATTTCGGCATCAGTAGGACAAACGCAATCCAACCACCAGGTTTCTTCACCATTTCTGAACAAGTCACGGACAGTTTGACCGGGTTCAACAAGCGAAGGAATATCAGGAGCATGCACTGTTTCTTCGGATTCCGAGCTGAAAAATGAGAATCTGTCTGGAAGACTGGAAGCACTATCGGCGGTGATTCTTGTACCACCAAACTTGACCTGGTCAACTGTTGACGAATCGTCGCCGCCTTTTTCAATATAATCTTCTTCAGTAGACAAGTCGGAGGGAACTCTGTCGTTGATTGTCCTGATGGAGGTTTCATCCGAGTTCTTATTTTTACTGAACATGGTTTTGTTCAAAATGTTCTTGGGCGTGTACTTGAGAGCGGCAGCGCTGTGACTGCCGTTAGGATTTGTACCGGTGGACTTGGCGTCTCTGGTACCGACCCGGAATGCAGTCTTTTCAGCAATACTTTGTTGCTGTTCTTTCATAAGTCTTTCTTCTTCTCTCTCGGCCTTGATAAAATCTTCAATTTCGTCAAAGTCTATACCGTTTATCCTGACATGCTCTCTTAACATTGGGAAACACACATCTTCTTCAGTTTCCTGAGACGATCTGGAGGCATGGGAGTCGGCCTCGCTGTCAATGGACGAACGAGAAGGTCTTCTTTCCTTTTTGTTGGTTCTGTCCCCATCGTCACCACTTTCAACAGTCTTGGATCTTGTCACTGGAGTCTCAGGTTCCATTTCGTTTTCACTGGTTGATAAGCTACGTTTGTACTTTTTGGCCAGTGAACCTTTTCTGGATATGGAAGCTGGAGCTGGATTGGGGCCGCTTCTACCGGTTTCTTCCGGTCTGGCATGGCCCTTGATAGGATGGACTAAAGACTTGATTTGTTCCGAAAACGAATGCGATCTTCCACCAGCTCTTCCTCTTCTGGCAGCAGTAGCCAAGGATCCAGGAGTGCCCCTCATGTATGCTACACTGGCGGTAGGATCGTCGTAAGGATCAACATAGTCTTCTGCATTGTTGAGCAAGAATTCTCGGCGCAAACTGTTCATGTAGTTGCGTTGTGGCCTCGAAGTGCCATCGTCGGGACGAAGGTTTCCTGCTGCATCAGTGACGTAGGTACGCGGAACATTAGCATTCGAAGGAGGCTGGGACAAACGGCGTTGGCGGCCGCCAGGTCTGGTCGAGAGAGGGTCTTCATGGTCGCTATCATCGCTCTCGATGGCAGAGCTTTGCTGATCATTTCGGGTAGGAATGGCCAGTGATGAGTTACGGGCAGGCAACGAAGGTTCCTGGTATCTATGATCATCAAGAACTTCATCTGGATTGGTGTTCCCCAAGTTTCTGGCAGGGGAAGCCGAACGTAAGCTATCGGAATCTGACATTGTTCTAATTGACCGATGAGCTTGCAATCATAGTCTTTTCTTTAATATACCTCTAGTACAACCCTTTTAGTTCTGTGGAAGTACAAGGCAAGTAGTCAAGGTGCAATGTTTGGTAATCATGTATGTAAGATAACTTAGCAAGTACCGTGTTGGGTTTGGCAGCAAAGCAACTTCGGAACAAAATTAATCATTTATATATTTCAATTTGCAAATTTTTTTAGCCGCCCCAACGCTGCGGGGGAAAGGGGAAGGGGGGGCGTGGGCAGCAGTCTGAAAATTACGGCAAACAAGAGAAATTTAGTGAGGCCGAAAAAGAATAGAGAGAAATCGAATACTGCAAAAAAAGCCCAGAGAAGCACACTGAACAAGCAAGAGGAGCTTGAACTACAAGCATAGAGAACAAGTCTAGAGTTTTTTGCTAAGTCTAGGACTGACTTTTATGTTGTTGCGATGTGCTGGGACCCTTTCAGTTGAGTTATTTTTGGTGATGAGCTAGCTCGCACTGAGGGATTTATTTCCCATAGGTTATTTACGCAGATCTCTGTAGTTTATTTAAAGTTTATTTACGCAGATGTGACTTAGCCTAATTAAGGTACTATATGGCCGCGATTGTTCTAGCTGACAATGTACTGTTCTTTGAAAATACGATGACTCAGTACAGGATCTGCCCCTCGATAGTCCTAGATCAGCCAATAGAGTAAAGGCATCGCGTAAATGCCTCGCTCCTTGAGAGACACATCACAACTGCCTCTCTCCTGTCTTCCCTATTTCTTATTCCCGTCCTCGCTGCTCAGCTGCAACCGCGGCGTCCCGCCCTGGAGCTAGAGAAAGGAGCCTGAGAGCGAACACTATTAGTTTTTCAGTCTCGTGCTCTCTCACGCGTCTCTCACATGACCGGATCCACTCGCAAATTTTTATCAGTTCATAGTTAGCAAAGTTGGTAGAGCCGATAGACCCACCTCCTCCCAGCCTTGTACATAGCATTCACTGCATCCACTGGCATACACGCATTGCCACAGCCCTCTTTATGTGCATAATACACTAGATCACACGACCCCCATGCTGTTGCGACAGTGGCCCTTCAAGCGAACTTGTCACAACTTGTACTTCAATGTTCGGAATTACCGCCCCACCAAACAGAGGCCGACGTTCTTAGCAAACAACCATCCTTTCTGCACCAACATCCAACTTCTCGATGCATCATATACCAACTGGTTTATCCGTACATCTAAAACGTTACCATCCAAACTATTCAACATAACCAAAGACGAGTCTTTCCGAAAGAAACCCCATTGCGCGTCGTTGAAAAACGCAATACCGACATCTGCATCACCATTACTCAATTTGACATATATTCAACCTGATATTACTACCTCAGACGACCAGAGAATCCACCTTATACGACAGGTATCGCATCACATCCACGAGGGCGACCTTGGGCTGCTCCATAAAATTCTCAAAAATAACTCTTCCCATGTCGATTCCAACATTCTCCTATACATATTGGACCAATCGCTCAGCGACATTCCACCTCCTCCCCAGCAATACGGCCTAGGCTGCGACATAGAGCCGCCGCTATACAAAGCGGCCAATCATCTCAGCACACACAATGCGTACTACGAGTACATCCACTCACGAATACCGCACTTGTACCGAATATGTAAGCAATTCGAGCGCACAATACCTAAGAACAACCAGCATTTCCAGCAACACTACATATGGTTGTGCTATCATACCAACGACATGGCCAAGCTCGAGTCGCTAGTGCATTACTATCTACAGAACCTGAGCTATAATCGACACACTTTGGGGTATATATTCAGCGGATTTGTTCTTAATTACGAGGTCGAGTTTGCCAAAACACTTTTCCAGAGCTTGCTCTCGCTAGGCCGTGAATTACACGTATCGCTCTTGGAAACCATAATATGCCAGTTGGTCCAGGTTGATGCGTTGTTTGAGAACATGGTGTCGATTATTCAGAGCTGGACCACCTTGGAAAACGCCGTAGTAAGCCCAAAAGCAGTTGCACTCTTGCTCAAACAACATTATAGATTTGCGTCTGCCCAAGAATTGGGACTGTTTCAAAAGCTTATCAAGTCATATGGATTGGACAAGCACCATCTAGTACAAACAGTAGAGTTACAGTGCCTGATTCTTTACAGAGACCCGGGAGTGGGTCAAAAGAAAGTCCTGCCACAAGATTTGGTCCGTCTCGAAGACATTGCCAGCTCTATCACTCTGAAACCAGCTCTTGAAAGCTTTTACTTGCAAATGCTCCAGTTTTTCGTTCAGTATTCCAACATCAAAATGGTACAATACGTGCTTATGAATATTAAGCACCACAATATTGAGCTTACAGACGATCATTTCAACTTGATAGCAGATTACTATGCCAGACACGGCAAGTTCATAACGTTGGTCAAGTACTTGGAATCTTCGAGTAGCAAGATCGAGTTTCTGGAACATTGGTTGGCCAAGGTGTTTGAAGCGTTTGTCAGAGCTTATCCTTACCAAGCATATGAGTTCAGCTACAACTTCCATATATGGATCAAAAACCATAGCAAGCTCACTCAGGAAACTAAAGATCGACTCTTGTCGAACCTCCGTATCACCAAACTCAATTCCAAGCTCACACCATACCATTTGGACCGAAACATCCTTGAGTTAAAGAAACAAAAATACGACTCTTCGTACTGGAAAATTATTGACTGGAAGAAAGACAAGAACGGCCGCATGCTTCGGTTCGGCGACCAGGTTCAATATAGAATCAACAAAGGTTTCTTGGACGTGCTTCGCAAAGGTGTTCGTCCTGACGTGCAACTCGTGCTCAGCACATTCAAAAGACTGGACTTGTCCAATAAACATGCATTGATCGACTTGATGAAGAAAACAAGGACGTACCAGCCGCTTCAAATCGAGCTTGACTTGATCATGCTTCAAGCCCGCAACACCAAAGACTCGTTAGTGCACTACTACGACCAGTTGGACCAGCTGCGTTTGGACTGTAACGCCCGTATCAAGTTCGCCAGAATGTTGATGAACAAGAACTTGTTCCGCCAGTCGAAACAGATTTTAGCCGGAATCGACAGCGACGACCTTGACGATAAAACTCGTATGATCAAGCTCAATATCGAGTTGAGAAATGCTACCATCAGCAGTGATTTCGCCGGTATAGTCAGTGCGATCGAGCAGTTTCCTATAGACGAAACAGTATTGAGTCCGTACATCTACAACCAGTGCTGTTACATTGAAAAAAACTTGATAGCCAAACTTCGTTACTTTGACAAGAAAGCCCTGTCGCCAAATCCTACCCCAGCCCACTTTGAACTTTCCAGACCTGCTCTCTTGCAGGCTTTGGAAAGCGTCCGGGGACTCATCGCCGATATCAGCCTACGCCTTGAAAAGGACGGGCCGCAGCTCTCCTCGTCGGTCTCACAGCTCTTTACGTTTTTGGACCTGTGGATAGACCGCACCCACTAGCATATTGTATATTACTGTATATAGCCGCATCTAGACAATTACAACTATCAACACTATCATCACTGTATGTGCTTATGGAAGTGCTTTCCCCGGTGTCCTGCATACAGACGCTTATTTATTTTGGCCCCAAAATTGGCCCCCATCACTCCAACAGTGCCATCATGGAGCTGGACCACGATACCCTAGCGCTATGGAGCGGGATTGTAAGTGAAATACAGATGTTTGAGACCGCAAAATACTAACAGTACAGGACAAACAACTAAATAGCAGCCTTTTGAGCAAAATCACCTCGATCATCGAGTGCTCAGTGTGCTCGGAGACCATGCATGTTCCGTTCACCACGGAGTGTGGCCACTCGTTTTGCTACGACTGTATCAAAAGTTGGTTTGAAAATAAGCTCAACTGCCCCAGTTGTCGACACGAAATCGAAAAAAAACCGGTGCTTAACATCCAACTCAAGGATATTGCCCGCAGCATGACCGATGTGATCATCGATACTAGGCCAGAAGGCGAAGAAAAGAACAGTTTGGTGAAGCAACGACAACAGAGCATGCAAGCATATGAGGCAGACGTACAGCAGAATAAGTTGTTTGGAGACTTATTCCAATCGGCACTTACATTTGTGGATAACAGTGATGGAGTGCCTCGTTGTGGGGTATGTCACTGGGAAGCGCACGGATCGGTGTGTCTACAGTGCGGAACCCGGTTTAGGATTCCCCGGGAAGAAGAGTACGATTCTGCTGATGACGAAGATTTCTACAGCCACACAGGAGAAACCCCAGCCCGAGGTTCCGAGGATGAATACGATTCTGCCGACAGTTTTGTGGATTCGCGAGGGCTTGAGGAGATTGATCGTGATCGCGTTCGCAGTGCGGACGACGATATTTTATCGAGCGGAACTTCGCACGAGGCATGGGAGGGTTTTGGAGAGGGTGGATCAGATGACGACTATCACAGCGGAGCACCCCACAGTCCCATTGTACTTAATGACGAAGAGGATTACTACGACTCGGACGATATAATAGAGGCGCTTGATGAGTTTCATGAAAGTCATTTGAATGAGTACGACGATCTGATACAGAGCGATAGTGATGTGCAGCCAGGACGGCGCCGGCGAGTGATAGACATAAGCGATGATGAGGACTAAAATAACAAGCACTCGTAAATCACACTGTGAGAATGCGCACAGAAAATGACAGAGACAGGAAAAAATAGGTAGAAAAGGAGCAAGACAAAACAGGAAGAAAGAGTGTAGGAAGATAATAGGCAAAAGACATAGTAATGCTGTAATATAGCAAGACCAACGCAGCAGACCGGCTGCTCTCCTCTAACGATGTACGTCCATGTAAACCTTCATCCCTTCGCAGTGTCTCCTCACTGGGTGTCGTTCGTGGTGTTTTTAGTGGGATTACGTAATCGCTGACTCTCGGCCAATAGACAAAAATCCATTGGTGAAAAAATGAACTGATACTTACAACTCAACACACTATCGCCATGGACCCACAGAGAATCATCAAGTTGCAAAAGCAATACCAAAACTCCACCAAGCCTTTATGGTTGAGAGGAAAGCACTCGAAGTTCCTTGTCTACCCATTCTATGCCATCTTCACGATCTCCACTGCATTGCCATTGTACTACACTGGTAGAGCCATTGCTGGTATCAAGGACGAATAAACATACGGATAAACTTATTCGAATTACATAAATACGTGTTAAATATACACTTGACTAATCGATTGCAACTGCGTTTTCAACCGTTCTATGCGTTGTTGTATGCCTGGGTTGGACGCCCTGTGAAAGTCGTCCAACTGATGTAGAAGCCGTCTGTCTATCTTGAGACGGTGTTGTACTTTTATGTGTCCCACTAGCATAGCGTTGTATCCAACCAAATGCACTAACTGGACCTTATCAGCCTCTTTTTCTGCTTTTTTATCAGCTCTTTCTTCTATCATATTGATCTTTTGGTTGTTTTTGGTAATATCTTCAAGATCCATATCAAGTGTAGTATGGTGTTCTGCGTAGTTTACGAGGTAGCCTAGTATGAAAAGAGCCATGGTCGTATGAGTGCCAGCCTTGACCAAGTCCAATGCAGAATTAACCACCGGTAGCACCATAAATTTGGAGCCATACAAGAGCTGGGCTATTTCGGGCTGGTTGCTATAGTTGGTACAGAGTAGTACTATCAACCGCATTACACGGAAGTTGTAGTCTGTTTCTGGTGGAATACTCTGGGATGTTATTTGTCCGATTACCTCAGAGACTAGCTTGTGCAATACCCCAAGACTCTCAAAGTATTTGCCTGATTCGAGGTACAGCTCAAAGAACCCTAGTATGGCCATCTGGTAGCTTTCGTCTGTAGTTTGGGTGTACTTTTCGCTCATGAATTCAAACACCTCCCAATTGCCAATTAGACTAGCCATTGAAACCTGGACTTCACTAGACTTTCTCTTCATAGCTTTGATTCGGTCCACATTAATGGCCAGAATACCGGCTGGAATCTCGGGATTAGTTCCTAAGGTTTGTAGTATATCCACTTTTTCTTGTAGCAAAGCAGCACTTCCGCCAGCCTCAACAAGCTTGAAAATACCCATGCTAACCAACCATACCAAGAAATCAGTCTCTCCAACGTATTTTTCACTATATTTGCTTAAACGAGTTAAAAGACCACCAAGTCTTTTTAGTACTGACTCCAGGGCATCTACATCATTGGTTTCTACTATATCGATCAACGATGCTATCAAAACCCCGTTCTCGGCTACCAAACTCAGCTGAGGACGCCTCAATGTCAACCCTTCCAAAGTATACTCAGTGGTATCTTTGATGGCATTGGTCTGCCCAAGCGTGCGTAAGTCATTGATATTAGACATAGACTCTTCAGCTTCGTTGGCGACCTCGTAGCTTGTAGTTACTTGTTGCTCTTCCTCCTCTCGAAGAACAAAACTTCGCTCTTCTCCATATGTTCGGTTCTTTATTCGGGGTGATCTCTTGGGCTTTCTTACAGGTAATTCGGTCTCTTCGACTTCTTTAACTCGCTCAATGCTCTGAAATATTGAGTTAACGTCTATTGGTAGCTCAGTTCCTTCACTCTCCTCTTCATCTTCGGATTCCACTCTTGCTGGAATGGTTGCAATAGGTGCCTCCTCGATATGGTCGAACAAATTGGCCCACGAATCTTTTTCTTGGGGTGTTATAGGTGAACTCTTGATTATAGGCTTTCTAGATTGCTTGGGGGTAGCAGAAAATGCTGGCCTTTGTTCATCATTGGCAACTTTCCATAGCTCGTTGGTCAATTTCCTTTTGGGCAGAGGACTAACATCGAGCCCATTGATTAGTCGGGTAAATTTTCGAGGAGATGTTGTCAATTTGTCTTCCAATGAACTGCTGAGTTTTTTGGGAGACCTTTTCTTGGGACTTATCTCCACTGACGGCATCAATTCGGCTGCTCCGTTACTGCTTATAGTGGTAGATCCATCACTTATGATTTTTATCAATTTGTCGGAACTTTCGCCGATTTCAGAGTGGCTGTTCAACTCAGACTCATCATCACTGGAAAACAACAGGATATCTGAGGATACCCTTGGTTTCTTACGGCTTTTACCGTACACGGCCATTGTAGGTGTATAAGTTCTTTCATATTGGCACACGTGATGTGATAAGGAACACCAACAACCACCAACACATACAACAATCGACCGCCACCAGATTGATTCCAATTGACCTGGCTCAATAATAGGTCACCCGGTACTGCCATTCTGTTCCCCAATCTATGGAATGTCCCTTCCTACCCATATTGCCTTTCCATAAAGTGTAGCCGTCAGTGCCTTTCAGACCACATCTCACGTGACCGCCATACCGGATCGACGTTATTTTCCAAACACCACGTTACCAAACACTTCAAGACACCAAGCCTCCAATGTCCCTCGAACGTAAGATTCGGAGCTTTCTCAAGGGCCCCAAGAAGGGCGAGACGTTCGAATTGAAAAGCGGGCTTGTTTCCCAGTACAAAGGCGAGCGGAAGGATGCTATCCAGAGAGTTATTCAGGCCATGACTATTGGTAAAGACGTGTCGTCGTTATTCCCTGATGTGTTAAAAAACATTGCCACGTATGATCTTGAACAGAAGAAATTGGTGTATCTCTACTTGATGAACTATGCCAAATCACACCCAGAACTTTGTATATTGGCCGTCAACACGTTTGTCCAGGATACCGAAGATCCGAACCCATTGATCAGAGCGTTGGCGATCAGAACCATGGGATGTATCAGGGTGAGTAGAATGGTTGATTATATCGAAGTACCGTTACTGAGAACACTTAAAGACGACAATCCCTATGTCAGAAAGACGGCAGCTATTTGTGTGGCCAAGTTGTTTGACTTGAATGCTGAAATGTGCATTGAGTTTGGTTTCTTGGACCAATTGAAGGCGCTTCTCAAAGATCCTAACCCCATGGTGATTGCAAACTGTTTGAGTGCTTTGTATGAAATCAAAGATATGAACAAAGACCCTTCGGTGGAGGTCTTGGCTATAACACCTGAACTCATCAAGAACCTCTTGACATGCTTGAATGAATGCACTGAATGGGGAAGAATAACTATCTTGACTACTTTGAACGACTACGAGACTTCTAGTCAGGATGAGGTCAACCATATCATCGAAAGAGTGATTCCCCAACTTCAACACGTCAACCCTTCAGTGGTGTTGAGTTCCATCAAGACTATCTTACACCACATTGAGTCCATCACCAGCCAAAACCAAAAGAACATTATCCTCAAAAAACTCTCTTCCCCATTGGTCTCACTCATAAGCTCCTCTATTCCCGAAGCCCAGTATGTGGGGTTGAAAAACATTCGTATCATATTGGAAAAGTACCCTCAGATCTTATCCAAAGAGCTCAGAGTGTTTTTTATCAGATACTCTGATCCGTTGTACTTGAAGTTGGAGAAATTGGAGATCATGATCCGTCTATGCAACGACCACAACAGCTCGTTGTTGTTGAGCGAATTGAAGGAATATGCCATGGAATTCGAGCCGGCTTTGGTCACCAAGTCCATCAGGTCTATTGGTTCTGTTGGGATCAACTTGATTGGCTGTGTAGTGAAATCAGTCAATCTTTTAGGAGAACTCATTGATCAAAGAGGCGGGGACTTGATAATAAACGAGTCGTGTATTGTGTTGACCAACATATTAAGAAGATACCCTGGCAAAAACGACTTGATCACTTTGATTATTCCTATAATCTCCAATCACATTGACGATTTAGAAAAGGTCGAAGCGTTATCAGGATACATTTGGTTGTTGGGAGAATACCCCAAATACTTTTCAAAATTGGCTGCGAAATTAACAAAGCTAGTCGATGAGTTTTTGGAATACGACCCCACCTTACAACTCAATATCTTGACCACCATTGTCAAAATCAACGTCAAGTTCTCCAACAACTCAGAATATTCCAACTTGCTTCAAAGAGTACTCGAAGTGTGCACCAAGCAATGTGAAAATCCTGACGTTAGAGACAAAGCATTCTTATACTGGAGACTTTTGTCATCCTCATCGTCATCTGATGCGACCCAAAAAGTCATCCTCACAAGTTTACCGCCTATAAAATCAACAGTATCTATGTTCAACCCTGTGGTCCTAGAACAATTGGTGAAGGAATTGTCCACCATGTCTTCAGTATACCACAAACCTGCTTTCACATTTATTGATTCGTCTATTCAAGTTACCAAAGAGAAGAAAAGATCCAAATCTTCTGTCCACAATGATATAGAAGACTTGAAGAATTTGGCCAAAGAAGAAATCATCAAGAACGTCAAGAACGAAAATTTGCTCGATTTTGATGATGACGATGACGACGAAAACCTGGCATCTCAAGCTGGTTCTGGTAGCTTGATGGACGAATTGAACGATTTGTTCAGCACCGCAACTCTTCCCAGTGGCCCTCCACCGCCAGGCGCAGGCTCTAACAGCTCTGGCCCCCAATCCAACAATGATATCCTCAGTTTGTTCAACACACAACCAACCACTCAGGGAGCCACCAATGCAAATACGGCTCCTAAAGATACAAAGGGGGTCAATAACGATATTCTAGATTTATTTTAAATATTTACAAATGTTTAGCTAGAAGCGCCTGAACGATTTCTTGCTGCCTTACTTCCGTAGAAGAGTCTTCGCTCTTTTGTTCGATATCCATATCATTGGTGCCCGACTCGTCAATTGACTCAGCCAACCCCAAGATTTTGGTTTTGACACTTTGGCTCACTTGCTCTATTTGGGCGATTTCTTGTTGCTTGGCCTCGATTTGTTTTCGAAGTAACATGATTAGGCTTTCTCTCGATTGGTGGGGTCTATAGGTATTCAATAGATGATTTATGTTGATGAGTATAAGCGAAAGATCTTTGACTTTGTGCTCAAATTGTTGAGGGTCGATGGACACTATTCCAATCAATTCGAGAAAATTGAGCAATAGAGAATCCATTAGTTTGTGAAGCTCTTTTATTTTGGTCTCTGATGTGATGAGTTCGTCGTCGTCTTTGTATAATTGTTCCCAATTTGTATCTTTTAATGTCGGAAGTTTGTCTTCGAATGCCCAGATGTTTCCGTAGCCTCGATAGTGCGTGCCTTCTGGTTGTTTTGGAGGTATCAAAAACTTGAGTTCACCAGGAACTTCGCTAGTTGGTACTTCATCGACAGCAGTCTCTTCAGTATTTGGAGATTTGGAAGTCTTGGGCTTTTCTATATCTGTGCTTTCAGCAGTCTCTTCTTTAACCTCCTCATTCTGCTCAGACCCTTCTTTTTGATGCTCCTCTGGCTTTCCATCCAGCGTACTCTGGTCATTTCTTTGCTCCTTCCACTCCTTCAATTTTTTCAAGTTTTCTTCAGTGAAAAACTTGTAGTACACCGGAGGCGGCGGATACAACGACAGTATAAGATCTTCGTCAACCGTAGCCATGTTATCTCTCTCGAGTCAGCCTCGTCTTCCTCACTCGTATCAACTTTGGGTGGTGAGTCCTGCACGTGACCGCGGCCCAAGTTTTGATCTAACCTGGTTGACAAATGCCAACCAGGTTACAACGGTTGTTATCGAGTAAGAATTGTTTAGAGGACGAAATTGTCAAGATGTCTGAAGAGCATGATCGAATGGATGTTGATAGTGGTAAGTTTAAAACAAAAGATGCAATATGCTAGATACTAACCATCAGATTCCGAGAGAATAGAACAGAAAGAAGAAATACAGAAGCCAAAGGGCACCAAACAGAGGTTTGAGGTAAAGAAATGGACGGCCGTAGCCTTCTGGTCGTGGGGTATGTAAAACTATTAAGAAACTGCAAAAAAGCAAAGTACTAACATTTAGATATTCAAATTGAGAACTGTGCCATTTGCAGGAACCACTTGATGGAACCTTGTATTGAGTGCCAGCCCAATGCTATAAACAATGGAGATAAAGAGTGTATTGCTGCCTGGGGAGTGTGTAATCACGCCTTCCACCTACACTGCATCAAGAGGTGGCTAAAGACCAGAAACGCTTGTCCTTTGGACAACACCGAATGGACGTTTCAAAAGTTCAGCAGCTGAGATCACCAGAGGTGAATGTATACTATATAACATATCAGGAGGTAGATATGTAATCGCTAATTATACTGTCATATGATTTAATGTAGAAAGTAGATGACTATAAAAGTAAGACTAAGGACTGATGAGACTAACGAACTAACGAGACGAATGAACTAAAGGTTCTAGATGTTTGGCTGTCTATAAGAAGGTTTGCTAGTTGGGGAAGAAGCCTTAATTGCTGTACCTTAGACTTCGTTCGAACTTTCCCAACAAAACCAAATCCAAACATCCCTTGGCCACGTTCTGTAAAGTGCTCTCCACATTGCTATCATTTAAAGACTTGCCCACGGCCTCGACGAAAAACAAGTACTGCCACTTTTTGAGGTGCGAAGGTCTGGAGTTGATGGAGGTCAAGTTGACGCCAGCCCGCTTGAATCCGTCCAAAACGTCCACCAAAGCACCAGGATCGTCGTGGTGCAACGTGAATATGATGTTGTATATGTACAGACCGGATCCTGCATCCATCCGTGGAGGCGTGGATCTGCCTAGCACCAAGAACCGGGTGCTATTGTTGGAGTTATCTTCGACGTTAGGGTAGAGAATGGGCAAGTTGTAGAGGGTGGATGACATCTGGGATGAAATACATGCAGTGGTGTTGGTGGGGTCGTTTGCAACTAGCTCGGCTGCTTTTGAGGTGGACGAGGTATCGATTTTCTGGACACTGGCGTCGAGATTGAGCGACTTCATAAACCGCGTCACTTGTGTCCATACCTGGGGATGTGAATATATAGTTTTTATGTTGTCTATTGACTTGGCTCGGGTGATGAAGTTGTGATGAATAGACACAAACTGTTCCGCCACTATCCTGAAGTTGGGCCCAGTATTGTCTAGGTCGGCCGATGTGGGAGCAGTAGACACAGGACTAGTTTCTGACGCAGAGCTATCTGTATCAGTAGTGGTGGTTGAGATAGTGCTGCCGGGCTCCTTTGGCTCGGACTCTGTGTTTCTGGACGGCAAGAACCAGTCTCGCAAGAGATCATATGTATACACCACCTGGCCATTAGTGGAATTTTCGAACGGCACCACGGCAAAATCTGCTTCTTCTGAGTTCACAGTATCAAAACAATCGCCAATGGCAGCCTGGGCTGAGATCTTGACCTTGGAAGCATCGCTGCCAAACTGCTGAATCACTGCCTGCGAAGTTAGTAATAAGACTCCAAACGATAATTCCCATTCACAAGACATACCTGATGCGTATACGTTCCCTCTGGACCAAGGAACGCCACTTTAACAACCATATCTGAGGATCAAACGTTCAAAAGTATCTGTCAAAATTTATGACTCGATCAACTCAGATTGGAAAATATCGTCGCGCGCCAAGGCTGCGAATAGACGTAGATGTGGAAACTTTAAATGAGTCACGTGGCACTCTACTGACCGTTAACTCTTCAGACCAAAACCATTCAGTCTGCAGTGTTGACACTTCAGTAGAGTCCTCGCAAAAATAAGTAATGGCTACAGTGAGACAAGTTATTACCAAAAATAGTGGATGAACATACTAGTTTTTCAACTAGTGCGTTCTCTATAGTTAGCAACAACCCTCAGTCTCGCGATACTTACAGTGAATCGTTGGTGGCTCTGCATTGTGTTGAGCTCGATAACAAATTCACATAAATGAGACAGGGTTAACCCAAATGAAAAAACCAAATTGAACTATATAAACCCTGAAACAATATAAATGATTATAAAGAAAATGTATTAATACACAACTTTGTTGTTGCTAAGTAAACCATTCAATTTATTCAGCTGGTTCATCAATAGTACCACGTTCGGAAACATAGATACCATCCAAGAACTTACGGATATCCTTGTTTCTGACACGACAGATTTGTTGAATGTCAGCAGCGTTTTGGGAAACGTCTTCCAAGGAGTTACCGGAGATGATCAATTCATCCTTTTGAGTGGTAGAAGCTTCAACGGTAACACCGTCAAAGATCTTGACTTGTCTAACTCTCTTTTCACCCAAAAAGTTTCTGATTTCGACGAAGTTTTGACCGTCAATGTCAACAACGTTGACGTTGATTGGGAAATGCGCGTAAACGTATCTCAACTTGTACTTGTAACCCAAAGTGACACCAGTGATCAAGTTAGAGATAAGAGACTTGACAGTTCTCAAAGCAGCAACGTGCTTTCTGTCACCATTGTGAACAATGATCTTAACAGCTCTGTTGTTAATCTTTTCGAAGGTAACGTGGATGTGCTTCAAGTCCTTGGTTAATTCACCTCTTGGACCAGTGACCTTGATGACTCTGGCCTTGATTTCGACGTGGACACCTTCTGGGATTTCTAAGACTTGTTCAGTTTGGATGTACTTCATGGTGAACTGTGTTGGATAATGACAAAAGTAAGTGAAAAAGAAAAGTAGGATGTACTGAAAATTTATACTGGGTTCGCAGTGCTAGACTGAATGAAAAATTTTTCGGTGAAAAATTGTGGGGCGTGCGCGGGCTAATGAGATCGTCGTTTTTACTCCAAATGTCGAACTTATGTGCCCAGATGTACTCTGCGCGTACATGTCGGTCTGCGCGAGGCCGGGTAAATTGTCTACTCTACGAATGGCTGCTAAAATAGAGCCGCTTAAACTACAGTTATCAGTACTAATATTGAGACAATGTCATATTTATTAAGTATTCAGGTTTGAGTTTAGATCTACTCGTCCTCGTCTTGTTCGTCAAGAGTGTCAAAGATAAAAGGCTTCTGGTCTTCTGGGAAATCAACTCCCAATTCCAACAATTTACTGTAAGCCTTGGTGAAATCAGCAAAGAACAAGTCTTGGTCTTTGGCGTATTGCTTGACGTATTTGACGAAAAGATCACTGGTTTTCAAGACCATATCGGTTGGCAACATCATTATAGATTTAGTGTTGTCGTCTTCGTATTGTCTGTTTCCATCCCAGTCTTTTATATGCCAGCCTTCTAATAATTGCACGTAGAAGTCATTGGTGAATTGGTTGAATGCTGGAGTCCATGGACCATCGAAACCGGAATTGTAGACATGGCACTTACCAAGACAATGGGCTCCCAACAAAGCTACGGTTTCTTGGTCGTTGAAGCCCATTCTACCGAAAACACCTTTGACGTACTGCGGATCTTCCTTACTGGCGTCAGGTAAACGTCCTGCTTCTGGAACGGTGGACTTGTCGTTAGTGTCGAAACGACCAGGTCTCCAGGGAATCTTTGGTCCTCCGGCTTCTTGCACGGCAGTGACACCTCCTAAGGTCCATAAATCTCCTCTGGAAAGCCATGGGTACTTGACAAGAAACTCGGTGAGAAAGTCACGACCAGCAGACAAACCATTGTTTTCTGGATCATACATTTCAGGAGCGTAAATCATTGATCCGGAGTATGAACCACCAGAGTTATCGGACTTGTCGTAGGTACCAGAAGTGTGCCACGACAAACGACATAATTGTCCGTAAAATCCAGCGTTGCCATCATATTCAAGGTGATCTTGAATCTTTTGAGCAATGGCGTTGTAGACTTCTTGGTAGTCTTTCTTTCCCTTTCCTTCAGGGACCTTTGCAGCATTGACAATTGCTGAACCGGCAATCAATTTCTTTGCGTTGTTGCCACCATTGGAATTGGAGTTTTGGTTCTTACTGTAGAAGTAGGCAGCCAATCCACTGGAGCCCACTAATCCAGCAGCAAGGTACTTGCCACTGTTCTTACCGAATCTTTTGGCAGCACCTGCAAGATTTACTTGGTTCTTAATTGCAATTGAGGCCATTTTAGTATTGATGAACAGAATTGTTGTGCTACATAAGACTGCGCATTTGTCGCAATTTATATTGAGAGTTATCGAGAATCGTTCTAGAACAAAAGTGCTGGTTAATCAAGAAGCAACAAGTCGCGAAATTTGCCAAACTATTAATAATGACTTACAGAAAGATTCGAGAACGAGCCCTGCATGATAGAGAAACGTGTTTGTAGCTAAACTTGAAACCACTGGTGTCAATTGAGCTAGGTCCTCATGGGCCTTCTAGTGGAGGTATTCAACGACAACGTTGTTGGATCTCAAGCGGGGTTCACACCACTATTCCTGTTGGGGAATCATTCGATGCGCAACCATACGTCGCATTATTGTTTTGCAGCACACAGCTTTGTCATCGCGAAACATGCATATTTGATTGGACGGCCGCGCATCACCTGATCACGTCATATAACTACTAAATCTAGTTTTGCTTAGATTAGTTATAATATTCTTATAATTACATTAGTATATACTCTAATAA
The DNA here is from genome assembly GCA_030568675.1 of Suhomyces xylopsoci. Lineage (NCBI taxonomy): Eukaryota > Fungi > Ascomycota > Pichiomycetes > Serinales > Debaryomycetaceae > Suhomyces > Suhomyces xylopsoci. The sequence goes on from JAJMGM010000001.1 coordinate 29,520, forward strand.
TACATAGACTAGATCTTACTGTCAATCAATTGCTCGATACGAATAGCGTCGGTGTAGACAAACGAGCCTTCTTCATTATACGTTTTCGCATTCAGGCACATCAATCTGATGGCTTCCAAGAATGCCTCAAACGTATCGAATTTTTCTTGATCAATTTGCTTTTTGATTTGAGCAATTGCAATTGGCTTTTTGATGATCTTGTAGTAGTCTGGATAAAGTTTTCTTGATGGCAACCTCTGGAAAATCTCAGAAACATTGTGTCCGTCGTTTTCATCAACAAGTTGGTTGATCTCCTCGAGAACTTGGTGACATCTGGCATTCAAATCTTCCCCTTCCTCGTTTGCCTGAGGAGTTTTGGATCTTCTTTGTCTCTTACGAGGATTGACGTCAGCATCTGAGTCTAAATCGGGTGCTTCGTCATATCCACCTCTTCCTTCATCTTCATCCTCTTCATCGTCGTCTTCCTCTCCCAAATCCGCGTCATCAATCTCGGTCTCCAAGATGCCTTCTCTCTTTGCCCGATTTCTCTTTCTTCTAGCAACTCTGGCCTCTTTCCGGGCAATGGCCGCTTCCACGGTATCATTGTCATCGTCCATTGCCATCAACCATTGTTCTTCAGTCAAACCGTCATCATATTTGACCCTCTTCTTATCTCTCTTGCGGCCCAATTCCTTAACATCCTTTTCGAAATGTTTTGAGATATCTTCAGTGAAAATGCTTGGCAATTCGGATTTTTCAATTAATCTCGAAGGATTCACATCTTCCATCTTTCTTTCATCGTCGATTTTCGTGAAAACAGCCCTTTCGTCTTCTGAACGTGCTAAAATCTCATTAAGCTCTTCATCGTCCAATTGGCCCTTCTCTTCGGTCTCGTCATTATTGGCTTCTGCTTCTAACAATCTCTTCAAGTAGGCTTCTTGTTCCTCGGCCGTCGACTTGTTATCGAACTTACCGGCTTGAATAACTTTACCATCAATATCCAATTTTTGATGAGCTCTCTCCAAAATGACTTCTTCCACAGAGTCGTTGGTGATCAATCTCAAAATCCTCACTTCGTTCTTCTGCCCAATTCTATGTGCTCTATCTTGAGCTTGCAAATCTTGATGAGGATTCCAATCAGTATCAAAGATGATGACCGTATCAGCAGTTTGTAAGTTCAAACCCAAACCACCAGCTCTTGTAGATAAAAGGAAACAGAAGTACTCGGAGTCAGGGGCATTGAATAATTTCAACATATCTTGTCTATCCTCAGCCTTGGTAGAACCATCTAATCTCATGTATTTCATTTCTCTCCATCTTAAGAAGTCTTCCATGATATCCATGACTTGTGTCATCTGGAAGAACATCAACACTCTGTGGCCAGTAGCTTTGAATTTGGGTAAGATTCTATCTAACAACTCGAATTTACCACTGACTCTCCAGATTAAATCATTAGTTAATTTGGTTGAGTTCAATACTGACTCTACCTCTTCGAAAACAAAAGGATGGTTACAAATCTTCCTCAATTGCATGATCTTGTTATTCAAACCTTTAATACCAGACTTGGCTCCCCCGACATCGGCTCCAACGAATAATGCATTATGTTTCAACATCTGTTGGTACAAAATATATTGTAAGCCAGACAAGTTACATTTCAATACCACTTCAACCTTATCAGGTAAATCTTTTTCAACATCCTTCTTCAATCTTCTTAATAAGAAAGGTCTCAAGACTTTATGTAATCTTCTAATGACCAATAAGGATTCTTCTTCGGTCAACTCGATCTTTTCTTGAGAACCGGTATTTGCAAATGGAGTATTAAACCATTCGTCGAAAGACTTGACGGAATTGAAAATTCTGGGTAACACGAAATTCAAAAGGGCCCATAATTCAGGCAAGTTGTTTTGCAATGGAGTACCGGTTAAAATTAATCTGTTCTTCGTTTTGTAATATTGATTTAAGGTGATTGACAATTTAGAGGTGGCATTCTTCATTCTGTGACCTTCATCAATAATCATATGTGAGTAAGTGAACTTGCACAAAACCGGTCTTTCTCTGATGATATATTCATAAGTGGTCAATAAGACTTGGAAATTACCCAGTCGAATTTCCCATTGCATTGATTTTCTTTGTTGTGGTGAACCTTTGTAGACAATCACCTTGACACTTGGAGCCCATTTTTCAAACTCCAACGTCCAATTGGTGATGGTCGATAACGGCACGATGACCAAAAACTTGTCTTCTCCCTTCTTTTCAATTAAGTGGGTAACTAATGAGATCGATTGAATGGTTTTACCCAAACCCATCTCATCGGCCAATATACCGTTCAACTTATTATTGTACAACGATACCATCCATTGTAAACCCTTCAATTGATACTCTTTCAATTTTCCTCCCACCAAAATCGTAGGTTGTTCGGTGATCTCCTCTTGGATACGATGGGCAACCTGATAGTAATCAATCTTTTCACGCAATTCATCTACAGAATCTTCCTTGTTTTCACCTGGTGTAGCTACAGGCATATCGTCTTTGACAGGCTCGTGTTCCATCTGCTGTGCTCTCACTTGTTGTGCCAAAGAATCCAAGAAAGTGTTGGTCTGTTTCAACAAATGAGTAATTCTGTGATCTTTGGTCTGATCCAACAATTTAATATATGCTTCTTCATCGTTGGCTTTCAAAGCTTGTAAACGTTGCTTTGCCGTTTTCTCCAACTTTTTGGACTCTTCCTTTTCGGTGTATTGATGGAAATTACTAATTTGTCTTGCAAGAGTGGTGGATCTATAAAGTTGACGTTGGGAGTTGGCCGATCTGATATATGACGAGGTCTCCAAAATCTGCTCAACTTTGGCTACATGCAATTGATGCTTGATTTTTCTAGCTTCAAGTTTCTTGAGTTCTTCGAGTTGCACCGCAAGTAGATGTGGGTTGACAATTTCCAGTTTGTTTCTAATGTTGAAGGAACGCTTTTCTTGCAACGATAAGGGGTGGTTCACAAGAGCGGGAACGATGTATTTGGCTTGAGTGGCTTCATTTACAATGATGCTGTGTTTCAATTGCTTTTGTTTGGAAAGCAACCTTAATGATTTGAGTTCGATAAGTGCTTTAATTTTCAAGTCATCAAGTCGTTGTTCTTGCCCATCTATCGTGAAGGTTCCCAAGTTAACCGGTAAACTTTCTAGTTCTTTGATGTGGTTATTTATCTTGTTGGAGATGATCTTTTCGGTGAAAAAGTTGCCGAGCGGACCCGACACACCGTCCACTTTGACATTATCAGGGAGTTTATATCCTAGCGATTTGGCTCTTTGTTGGAAATCGGTGGTTGTGAATGAGAATAAATGGTTGAATATTTCTTCAACTGGGTCCTTGGCTGGTGCTGCTTCAGTCTTTTCAGAGATTTGTTCTTGTAGTTCTAGTTGTAATGGTTCAGGAAGATCGTAATCTTTGGAGAGTAATTGTAAACCGGCAATCTGTTTACCAAATAAGTCAACATCAAGTGAATCTTCATCCTCTTGTTTCACTTCATGTGCTAATATTTCCAGTAAGATTTCGTCTTCGCTTTTCTTGAATTCATCTTGGGATCTTGAAATTTGACTCAACACTCTTTCAATCTGCTGTCTCTCTGCCACGGTCGAATCTACATAGGGAGTGATAGATTCAAGTGCGGTTCGGGCGTACAATTTATCTGCTTGGGCTTTTAACACTTCATTCTTTAATTCCCACTGAGTCTTGTTATCTTTTTCAGTTTTCAAAAGCGTGTAGTATTTATCGATTAATTCATTGAGTTGTTCTTTGGTGGTTGGGATTGAGACACTGGGGACGGGAGATTCTAAGCTGTGGCCATTGGTGTTTCCATTCCCATTGGCATTGGCAATATCTTGAAATGTGCCTGGGGAATTGGACACACCTAAATGTGCTGAGCCATTCATGATGCTCCTTTTGATTTATGATACTTGAAAAGTGAGCGTATGTGCTTAAAACCAGCAGTGACGGGAAAGGCGGAACGTGTTTATATTCTGGGACACTTATTTATGTATCAAGCTAATATACAAGCGCAGGATGCTTGCGCGTATAAGTTTAGTCGTTTTTGAAGTGTGACGCGCCTGCGATACGTTTCTGGCCGATTGATGAGAACCGATATAGTTTGTATAAAGTTGTTATTCGATTTGCTTTTTTTCTCCGGTGGTGAAGAAAAACTTTTTGGGTGTAACCTGTAAAATTGTGTTGTAAACTGTAATACACGGGGGGAGGATCTACGGGCCCGGTGTAGGAAGAGTGTTGGTGACGTGAGTTGAGCGTGGCTGTTCTGGGTGCTTATACCATTGAGATATGGCTTCCATGCTGAGTACCGTGTGGTTGAAAGACTGGTTAATGAAAAATGGTCTATCGGTGCAGCGGTCTAAAAAGTTTAGCGCGTGAGACCAACAGGAAAATAACTGAGACACGATATATAATGCGAAATACGAGTCGAGTTCAGTAATACTAAAATTGACATACACGCTAGAAGTATTGGCATTATATGTGATTCGCGTTTCTTAGCAAGCATTCTGATGAGTACATAAGATTCTAGTAGATTCACTAGTAATACGATTAGTGATTGCCATGTAGGAGTTGAAAAATGTACTATGTCGCTTGGCTGCAAGTTGCGATAAGCTGATAAGTGAATTTGTGCGCGAAGAGTGGTGAGACACTTTAACAGCCGTACGCTAATAGCTACGAAGGGAGTGATTTGTTCGCATCAGTATAGAAGAGTGTAGCTAAGGACATTGTATGATCCATTTATATTCTTCATCTAGATGTAGTTTGGAATGGATGAAGTATTAATCTGTAGCTTTCGCTTCCCTTATTTCTCTTTGTGATGAATTAATCGATTTTCTTTATCTGCTTAAAGTGAAACTTTTCAGTAAAAATACAAAATTTAGATGAAAGTCTTCCAATCAAGAAAAAAGGAAGCCACTTGGACACTTAACCAACAACTTTGTCTAATCACAGTCCGTAGCTTTCGAAAACGTAGACTTGAGGTCTGGTACGTTCAGTAAATTCCAACTTTCTAGTCCGTTGAATAACTCCTTTTCGAGGTGCAAGTTGTCGCGCGAAATTGGTTGCGAATTGGCTGCGAATTCAATAAACTCCCTTGTTAAGCAGTCAAGTTCGTACCGAACTTGGATGGAAAAAAGAGTTGTACGCAATATATCTACAATACTGGACTGAATCAGAGAGCAGTAACTTTTTTTCAGCACCCATCGAAGTTGCGATTGCATAAAGGATTAACGCAACACAATGAAATTGATATCATTTTGATGGTCGAGAAGGGTCACTGCCCCAATCCCGTACAGCATTTCCTACCTGATACTGAACATCTCTCTTTCTACATGTATATTGAGCGTTCTACCTGAAGAGACGTATTTCGTACTATCCATAATACAAAAGTCCATTAGAAATATCTGTATAGAAGAGTTGACCATAACGTAGCAGCTCATCGTTACTCAAGTCTGAAACCTACAAACATACGTTTATGCGAATATGTCACTAGCCCGGTCTTTTTGGTTATTGTTGCAGATAACCAGTTGCAGAACAGGCGTTATCTGCAGATAAAGCTCAGATCACCTGACTTTATAGAAAAATCTTTTCGTTTCTAGATTTGAATGAATATCAACCTTCATCACTGACAACAGCAACAGTCGATCTATACAAACCAATAATCCAATATGTTTAGACAAATCGGACTTAGAGGGTTACCGGTCAGGAATGTCCGTTTCAATTCCACCAGCACCCAAGGAAAGTTAAACTGGGTAGACTTTTTGAAATTAAAAAGAGAAAATCATGTAATGAACCTCACGGCTTCCATATTCACAACCCTTGCAGGAGGGTCCTTGACATTGGGATACTTGGCAAACCTCGAGTTTGATCCTGAAAAGCAAATTTTGGGTATGGATCCAGTAATGGCTTTAGGGGGAAGTGTAGTGCTTGGGGGATTTGTAGGATACTTAGTTGGTCCTACCATTGGAACATCACTTTTCCAACTTAAGAACAGAAGAATCCTTGCCACATTCAAGGAAATGGATCAGAAATTCTTAAACAAAATCAAAGCAAATAGAGTCGATCCATCCTCGCAAAGTTTCTCCAATCCTGTGCCAGACTACTACGGGGAAAAAATCTATTCATTGAACGGGTATAAGCAATGGTTACGCGATTGCAACGCTTATAGACGTAAGACCAAGGAATTCCTTTAGGTGAATAGCATGTAAATAATACAAATAAAAGAGTAAAAGAAATCAAGTAGAGAATTCAATGACATCAAGTGGCAAAAAAACTGAATCACCTAGCCTAATCAGTGAAGGTAAAAAGGGTGTCTCTAAAAAAATAGAAATGTTTTCGCATTGAGTCATAACGTGACATGAAATTACGTGTCTTGTTTAGCCTTGTATTGTTTGTATATGTATGACCAGCCCGATGTTCGAGGTGTCTAGCATGTTGCATCGTTAACGGCTGCCACTTTAGTCATGCCTTTTTTCTGGTGCGGGCTTCTAGCGGATTTGTAACCGAGACTCCACCAATCATGCTCGCGTATTATCAAATTGGTCCGCGCGAACAAGCCTTCTGTGATGATGTTCCGGGGAAAATAGTTGACGTCGATATCCGACGACTCAAGAATCACAGCAAGCTAGTCCACATATTTTAGCAAAACAATCTGGGGAAGTCCCAGTGTAGATGCGGCATGCTCTCTGAACCTATTCTCTAGTCTACTGTAGCAGTTTAAGTGCTCGTTGCGTAGTCCCAGCGTACCCGGCACCCTCGGATCGGCCCCTAACTCATTAGTTTTCTGCCCAGTCCGGCGCCCCGGCATCTGTCGGAATTTTCAACACTGAGGGGGCGAGACATCCAAACGAAGGGCCCTTTAAATAGCGCTAATCATTTATATTGACTTGTATATCTACACTAGGTAAACCCAATTGTCTACTAGAACCAATTCCCACACTACAGTATACTGCTATCTATTCAATCCCTGCTTTATTTAGCTTAGCCCATCAATTTTCAACCCTATTTGATCGTTAGGACTAAGGCACGAGAAAAAAAAAACTCTCATTATATTTAAACAAAACTTAAATCGGGAGAAAAACTATTACTTTTTTTAATTGCTATAAATCTTTTCTCAGTTGATGAAGTTATAGATTTTATAACTGATTATACCTAATTCTCCAAAATGCTTAGAGCTTTTAGAAGTGTGATTCCTCGTACCCAGGTTTTGAAATCCCAATTAAAGCCTGTGGTTAGAGGTAATGGCCATATTTTAACAACCAAACGTGCCTTTGCCAGCGGTACCGACTCGTTTTTGCAAGGCAACAATTCCAACTATATCGATGAGATGTACGATGCCTGGAGACAGGATCCTTCCAGTGTCCACGCATCTTGGAACGCCTACTTCAAAAACGTCGAATCCGACTCCGTTCCAACCTCACAGGCATTTACCGCTCCTCCAACCATCGTGCCAAGTCCTGCTGGAGGCGCTGCCGGATTTGTTCCAGGCGCTCAATCCATGAGTGAAGATGTTGTTACCCACTTGAAGGTGCAATTATTGGTCCGTGCTTACCAAGTGAGAGGTCATCAAAAAGCCAAGATTGATCCTTTGGGAATTTCTTACGGTGAACACTCCGAAATTCCAAAGGAATTGACTTTGGAATACTACAACTTCACCAAGGAGGACTTGGACAAACAAATCACCTTGGGTCCTGGTATCTTGCCTAGATTCGCTGAAGCCGGCAAAAAGACCTTATCCTTGAGAGAAATTATCGACAACTGTGAAAAATTGTACTGTCAATCTTACGGTGTTGAATACATTCACATTCCTTCCAAAGAACAATGTGACTGGTTGAGAGAAAGAATCGAAATCCCAACTCCTTTCAAATACTCCACCGACCAAAAGAGACAAATCTTGGACCGTTTGATCTGGTCCACTTCCTTTGAATCTTTCTTGGCCACCAAGTTTCCAAACGACAAGAGATTCGGTTTGGAAGGTGCTGAGTCCGTTGTGCCAGGTATGAAGGCTTTGATCGATACCTCGGTCGAATACGGGGTTGAAGACATCGTCATGGGTATGCCTCACAGAGGTAGATTGAACATGTTGTCCAACGTTGTTCGTAAGCCAAACGAGTCTATCTTCAGTGAATTCACCGGTTCCAAGGAATTCGATGAAGGTTCTGGTGATGTCAAGTACCATTTGGGTATGAACTACGCCAGACCAACCACCTCTGGTAAGCACGTCAACTTGTCTCTTGTTGCCAACCCTTCGCATTTGGAAGCCGAAGACGGTGTTGTTTTGGGTAAGACCAGAGCCATCATGCAATACAAGAACGACATTCCTGAATACAAGAAGGCTATGTCTGTTTTGTTACATGGTGACGCTGCCTTCTCTGCTCAAGGTATTGTTTACGAAACCATGGGTTTTGCCAACTTGCCAGCTTACTCTACTGGTGGTACTGTTCACGTCATTGTCAACAACCAGATCGGTTTCACCACCGACCCAAGATTCGCTAGATCTACATTATACCCATCTGACATTGCCAAGTCCATCAACGCTCCTATCTTCCACGTGAATGCTGATGACGTTGAAGCCGTGATCTTTGTCTTCAACTTGGCCGCCGAATGGAGAGCCACTTTCCACTCTGACGTCATTATTGATGTTGTCTGTTACCGTAAACACGGTCACAACGAAACTGATCAACCATTTTTCACACAACCATTGATGTACCAAAAGATTGCCGAAAAGAAATCCGTCATTGACTACTACACCTCTCAATTGATCGAAGAAGGTACTTTCACCACCGAAGATGTTGATGAGCACAAGAAATGGGTTTGGAACATCTTGGAAGAATCTTTCAACAAGTCCAAGGACTATCAACCTACCTCTAGAGAATGGTTGAGTACTCCATGGGAAGACTTTAAGTCTCCAAAGGAATTGGCCACCGAAGTCTTGCCACACTTGCCAACTTCTGTCGATGCTGACATCTTGAAGAAGATCGGTAATGAAATCTCCGAAGCCCCAGAAGGTTTCGAAATCCACAGAAACTTGAAGAGAATTTTGAACGCCAGAAAGAAGGCTGTTGAATCCGGTGAAGGTATTGACTGGGCCACCGGTGAAGCTTTGGCTTTCGGTTCTTTGGCTTTGGAAGGTTACCACGTCAGAGTTTCCGGTCAAGATGTCGAAAGAGGTACTTTCTCTCAACGTCACGCCGTGTTGCACGACCAATCTTCCGAAAAGACCTACACTCCATTGAACAACTTGTCTGAAGACCAAGGTGTTTTCAGTATTTCCAACTCCTCGTTGTCTGAGTACGGTGTCATGGGTTTCGAATACGGTTACTCTTTGACCTCTCCAGACGCCTTGGTTCAATGGGAAGCTCAATTCGGTGATTTCGCCAACACCGCCCAAGTTATTGTCGATCAATTCGTCGCTGCTGCTGAATCCAAATGGAAGCAACGTTCCGGTATCGTCTTATCCTTACCTCACGGTTACGACGGTCAAGGTCCAGAACACTCCTCTGGTAGAATCGAAAGATACTTGCAATTGTGTAACGAAGATCAACGTTTCTTCCCAAGCCCAGAAAAGTTGGAACGTCAACACCAAGACTGTAACATGCAAGTCGCTTACCCAACCACCCCAGCCAACTTGTTCCACATCTTACGTCGTCAAATGCACAGACAATTTAGAAAGCCTTTGGTTCTCTTCTTCTCCAAGTCCTTGTTGCGTCACCCATTAGCCAGATCTGAATTATCCGAATTCACCGGTGATTCTCACTTCCAATGGATTATTGAAGACGTTGAATTAGGAAAGGCCATTGCTCCAAAGGAAGAAATCAAGCGTGTTGTTCTTTGCTCCGGTCAAGTCTACGCTGCTTTACATAAAAAACGTGCTTCTATTGAAGACAGAACTACTGCTTTCATCAAGGTTGAACAAATCCATCCATTCCCTTACGCTCAATTGCGTGATGCTTTGGACTCTTACCCTCAACTTGAAGACTTGGTTTGGTGTCAAGAAGAACCATTGAACATGGGTGCCTACTCTTTCGTTGCCCCAAGAATTGCTACTACTCTTGCCCAAACCTCGAAATCAGACTTGACTTTACGTTATGTTGGTCGTGATCCATCTGCTTCTGTGGCTGCTGGTTCCAAGTCCATGCACAACGCTGAAGAAGAAGAGTTTTTGAAGGATGTTTTCCAAGAAAATTAGTTGAGATTCTTAGTTTTTAACACTCCTCTTTTTATTTATAGTCATATATTTAATCGTTTATTCAATCTGTTTTACAAATTTTAATTGTATGCGCTAACCATTTCGTAATCGTCGATTTGGACTTTCTCAACGTATTGGGGAGCACCCAGTTCGATGGATTTCATAACCGCTTCAATGCACAATAAGGCTCTTAAGGCGTCTTCACCAGAACACTTGATTTCTGTTTCGGTGCCTTTAATTAAATTAACAAAGTGATCCAACTGCAATTCAAAAGGTTGGGGCTTTCGAGAAGTTACATATTGGCCCATTCTGTGGATTGGTGACATCTCCTTGATGTTTGGTGATGGTGTGGGAGTAAGCATTTGTTTTGATTCATCCAGATGAACCAATTCGTGATTAAGCTTAACCTTCTTACACATCACAGGTTTGACCCAAGATCTGTCATCGTTGTAGTTGTTTTGCATGCTATTATTGGCATTGTACAACGATGGTGAATCTTGGTAATAGAGCTTCATGTCAGGTACTGATAAGGTCCCATGACTTCCAAAGATTCTATAGAAACCAGCTACAGAATCGTTGAATGGGATAGTGGGGTTTTCACCGGTGCCTGCTTCAAACAGGAATGGCGAGGTGACGTTGTCGGAACAAATAAATGTACCACAGCATCCATTTGCAAAACGTAAGGTAAGGGCAGCGCCCTCGTCAACCAAGGCTTGAGGATTTGCTCCAGGCATATCAGTACGCTGTTTAGTGAGCAATTCAGCGTACACTTTTTCGATGGGGCCCAATAAGTATTGTAAGAGATCCAAGTCATGGATCAAGTTGATCAATAAGTTGCCGCCGCCCTTTTCAATGGAAGATCTCCAGGGCTTTTCCAAGAAATACGAGGGTGGCTTGCATGATGTCCAAGTACCTTGGATTGCAATCAATTGACCCAATTTATCCAAGTTGTCTTTGGTCGAGATGATATAGGGGTTGAAGCGCCGATGATGGCCAACAAGAAGCTTGACGTTTTTTTGTTTGCAGTATTCAATCAAAGTTCTGCAGTCAGACGCAGTGGGAGCCAAAGGTTTTTCCATCAACATGTGGATATGTTTGGAAGCCAATTGGACCCCGATGTCTAAATGAGTGTGATTAGGAGTTGCAACAATAGCTCCAGTAGGATAGCTGAGTAGATTTGCATCACAGTAGTCAAACAACTCTTGCAAGCTTTTGAACAAACGAGTGTTAAGACTTTTGGCCACTGAAGGACCTTTGGCAGAGTGATCAACGATTGCGAACAAGTCACAATCAGGTCTGTCGATGATATGAGACGCATGTCTTGGACCGATTAAACCAGCACCAATCACGATTAGTGAGATGTTTTGCAGGTCAGAGGTTGGAGTTTGGATAGAGTTTACATATCGATAGCTATTGGTGTGGTCCATTATACAAAAAATAGTGTGCACTAGAGAAGAAGCGAGACACCACGAGATATGGTTCCTTTTATAGTTGTAGAATAAACTTGGCGGCAAAATCTAAAAAATAAAAAAGTGGCATCGAACAAAAGATAACGACGGGTTGACAGGCACCAACGCGCCAAATACGGAAGAGGGTCATGAGTAGAGTCAGTGGGGCCATAGCCCACGCGCAAAGCCTAACAGGGAGTGTCGTAGCAAGGCTAGTAGTTACGAATATGTGCGCTAGAATGTAGGGGACCTGACAACGGCACTGTAAGCCACCTTGCAGGCACAGAAACATGTAAACATAACACCATCTAAGATAAGGCTCGAGATAAGAGATAAGCCGCGATGGCAGCAAGGCCACGTGTGGCGCGCGGAGACGGTGATAAAGTTTAGGTCCTGAAACTGCGCACGATGCAGGAAGAGAAGGTCAGCACTGATTTACAACCGTGTCAAGTGAGTTGGCATACGTTTTCTAATAGAATGCCAGTAGTATATTAGTTATCTAGTAGTGTTCTAAATAGTAGTTTCTACATCTTTGCTTTGATAGACGTATCGGACCCATTATTGTCCGGTTCCTCTGACGTAAACAAGTTGGTGCACAAGTGCTCGATCACTCCCCAGCCGAAGCCATTGGTGAAACGGCGCCGTACCACGATGTTATTGTGGGCATCTGGAGGGAGATTTACCAACACCTTTCTCCAGTTGAGTTTGGAAGTGTGATACTTTTTGGCGATGCGCGCCTGCTTGCCCAACTTCCATTCATTGTAGTTAAAGAAAAAGGTTTTGAGTTGGTGCGAGGTGCCCTCGTCTTCGTGGCCCTGCGGCAAGTCCTTGAAATGGTAGTACTTGTCGTGGAAAATGACCGAGTCGCGGTGTGCGGGGTCCATGATGTACTCGGCCGATGGAATGGGACACAAGATCGTGTTGATGGCAGACTCGATGGCCGACGCCTTGGGTGGCACGGCAAACGTACTGTATGTATCTGAGTCTGGTTCGGGGGTTTCGTCGTCTTCGTCGCTGGACTCATCTTTCGAGTACTCATTGAGATCGGTGCCCTTTGCCGTAATTTTTAGCAACGCGCGCTCCTTCTTAGAGGGCTTTTTCTTAGTGGGTAAATTAATGTTGTTATTGAGGCTGAGGAAGTCGAGGTATTTGTCCACGAAGCCCTTTTTCTTGGAGCCAGTATTTTCGTCGTCTTCAGCATCGTTCTCGTCGTCTTCATCGTCATCAGGAGCCTCTCCTATACTATTTCTAGTAGTGTTGGAGCCTATCAGATGATTGTCGTGGTCCTGGCTCGCGATTTTACCACCTCTTTTCTTTCTGATCTCTCCCGCATCTCCTAACGCGCGCCAGTCTAGATAAAGTAGCGAGCTTGTACGAAGCGGTACTATACCGTCGTTGATGGCATTGGCATACAATGTCAAATGCTTGAACTGTTCTAAGAACGACAGGAGTGGCTGGTCCGGCAACACCTCTAGCACCGGCTTCATAAGGCTGCTTTTCTTGATCGATTCACTCTCGGGACTTTCTTTGTGGTGGTTATGATGGTGGTCCTTTTTCAAGTCTTTGATGCTGGGCAATCTCTTGGAAAGCGTCAAGTCACGCCCTGTTTTTCCAAGTGTTCCCAAGTCCAAAAACCACGAGATAACAAAGCTCATCTCACTAAGGATTCCGAGCAATGGCGCGGCCATACACACCAAATTGTACGGCTGAATACCGCGAACTTTAAAGTAATCGGTGCCATGTGTTAGCAAGATGTGCTTCATGGCATACAATTGCACCAACCCACCCAAAGAGTGGCCTATAAACGAGATCTTCCCTATGCGTAGGTTCTGAGCACTGAGTTGCTCAATCACCTTGACCAAACCGTCTCCTGCAGCCACCCCTAACTTCTTGACCCCCTTTTCGGTACGTCCTGCGTTACCCCGATATCCTCTCACTAGTATATTTTCTTCTTTAGGCACATTACTTTCAAGACTATCCTTGAGATAGAGCATGTCTGCAGTCAAATTAGAAAATAGTCCATGCGTAACCCAAACAAGATGGATAGGCTCGTCAATGTTGGGCGCTGTAACATCCCAGATATCCTTGGTAGTTTTTTTAACGACTTTGAGTTGAGGATTTCGCGATTGACCCCACTCGTTGAATTCTTGCTCGTTGGGCGCTTCAAGCGTGCTCGCTACCTTGTTGCCTAAAACGGTGAGCGAGTTTTGCAACGACCCATGGTTTACTTTCTTGAGTTCTTTCATGTCTTCTCCAACCATAAGGTCATACAATATCGTAGCCTGTCTATTGATGACGATCTGAGAGATGACGTCGACTTCCCACTGGAACAAGTCACCCTCAGAAGTAGATTCGACCAAGGAATTGTCGTTAAGGACGAGCCGGACGTTAAATGTTTGGCCCGGTTTGATTTGATTGTCAAACACGACCTCTCTGTTAGCCATTGGGTCTTCTGGTTCGAATTTGGTGTCGATATTGTAGCGATACGGCACAACATGACAGTAAAGTATAAACGGGCCGTTTAAAAGATGGATGGCCCGCAAACTTGTTTTCTCTATATTTTTCAAACGAAAGTAGATTTCATGTTTCTCAGGATCTATTCGACGGTACTGTATTACGTATCGACAGACATCACCGATTCCTAGGCTCTGTTTATCTCTGTACCATAAGAATGGATTGAACATGTCTTGTGATGATGAGTTACCCCCGAAACTTCCGAGCGCGCGTGCTTCAATAAATATTAGTGCTAAGCGGAGACGAGAGTGACATGTGAAGAGAGAGGTGTAGAGAACAGTGACCAGGTAATGGAGAAAAGAAGGAAGCACCGAGGCTAGATCTCAGATTGGATCTAGATACGATGTTTATTTACGTCTATATATGCATGAGGAAAAGATGGTAGAACTGTGTAGTGTCTATATCTCGTGGGGGGATATTTCCTGGGCAGAGTATCTTCCCGCGCGGCGATCGTGGTAACAATAACGTCAAGAAAGACCGAGTCCAAGTCTAAGAGGAAGACTAGGACCAAAGCTAGGCTGTACAAATAATTGGTTGTAAAAACTGACCGCGTATAACCACGTTTACCGTGGGTTACTTTATGTATCTTCCTCGTTACGCTTGTTGTCTCTTTATTGCTTGTTATGGTTTTTCGCAGCTGTCTTGGGATTAGCGGTGAGCCCTGCCGAGAAGCGCCCGTATTTTTCGTTTTGCAGCCATTCGCATTTACCACTTATACTTGGCAGCCAAATTTCAAGTGTTTACATTACTTCTACATTACTTTCTTTATACTAAATAGATACAAGCTCTTCAATGTCAGCACAAAGTCGCTTCAAACTTCACAATTTTCACAGACCTGCCTCTGCCGAAGATACAGAATCGGATTGCTCAACAAAAGTAGCAGATTCCACCTTCGACACGTCTATGGAAGAGACCCACTCTAACTCTCTCGCATTGGTTCTGTCGAAACGACCCTTTCAAAAGGACCAAGATACGGATGTGGACTCTATCCTTTGGGAAAACGAAACTGAAGAGAAGCTTTTTGCCAAAGCATTTACCACTTCAGAAACAATTTCTTCAAAATTGGCTAATTTGAAAATCGCCTTGGATACGATCTTTGCTACTTCTGGAGAGAAACCAAGTTCTCTTCAAGTTGACTATTTCAGACAATTGTTCGACTCAACTTCTGCCGATATTCTTACAATCACCAGCTCCCAGCAACAGGTTGCTAGTAGATTGGCAACTGCACAAGGTACTATTCAAAGGCTTGGAAACAAGCTCTCTGAACTTTCGAGTGAAAACAGCGGCTTACATAACAAGTTGAGTGGAAGACTGGATGAAATTAATCGACTTAAAAAGAATGTTGAGCTGACCAAAAGCGAGCAGTATACTTTAAGATTCCAGTTGGAGAAACAATCGGCCCAATGTGAAATGCAACAAAAGCTAATTAATGAGTTATCAGGAAACCTCTCAGAAGAAAGGCTCAGATCATCTTCGTTGACTAAACAACTCCAAGATCCGGCTATTGTCAATCCTCTGCTGATGAATCAGGGCATGCTTGAAAATATTATTGGTACTAGTCTTGAGAAATGCTTTAGCAAATACTCGCAGTCAATTGTCGCCAGTAACTCCAATCAGAACACATTTGCTTACTTCAACCAGCATCTTGAAAACTTAAAGAGCTCTGCATCGGAAATCAACCAAATCCATAATATTGTCACTCACCTCAAGGCATCACTTCCAAAAGATTTTGCAGCCATCGCGAACGTGATCGAAGAAGGCAGCTCCAATAAAGTACAATTAAGTTCAGAGTCTCAATCACGCATCCAAGAGCTAAAGAACGAATTAAGTTCGAAGAACCAAGAGCTCGAACGACTTCACCAGGATTACAGAAAGCAATTGGACGAACAAGCTAAGAGCCATCGCAATCAAATTGTCAATGTGAACAAATCCCTTATCCAAGCAGTATCATACAGGGACCATTACAAGCAGCAGCTTGATAATGGGGGGTCGGAAAGTGTTGAGATAAATGCACTCAAGGTGAAATATGTTCAGCACGACAAACAGATATCTCAGTTGAATGAAAAGTTAGCTAAAGTAACCAAAGAAAGAGACAACCTAAAAGCGGATTTGGAAAAGAAGAAGTCTCAACATCAAACCCAACTAGACAAAAAATTAGCAGAAAACAAAAAGCTAGCTGCAATTATCTCTTATCGTGATAAGGTAATCGATGACTTGAGAAAGCAAAGCGTTGTTACTGTGAGAAACCCACAAGAGATGCGCGAGGTTGACGAATTAAAAAAGTGTCTAAGAGAAGAAAGTACTCTTCGAGTTGCTATTCAAAACAAGCTCAATTATACGGAAAATGTATTAAGACAGCTGAATATTCACAACGTTAAAAACGAAGAGACTTACAAAGCAGAATTTATAAGATTCAATCAGGAAGTTGCCCAATTGAAGAAAGAGTTGGGATTCCAATGGAAATGCAGAGTTGAACTCGAGATGAAATTGTTGAATGTTACCAATCAATACAATATGGCTGTGTCCAATAATAATGGTGTTCTGAATATATACAATAATAAGGTTTTAACACCCAGACAAGAGCCTAATTCCCAGCCTAATCCCCAACCAATGCAAAAGCGGCCATTAACAAGCCAAAAGTCAAATCAAGCAAAGCGACCAAAGATGTCAGCAATAACTGAAGTCAATGAGTAGATCAATCTTTTTGGAATTCTTCGGTCAATTTGTCATGGTGGAAATAATGCATGAACTTGACTGGTTTCTTTTGCTCAAGTCTATCGACATGTAAAACAGGTACGTCATAACAGTACACGTCGAACCATTTTTCATTTTCTGGCTTCATGATATCTATGACGGTCAAATCAAGGTCTTTGTTCTTGATCTGCTCACTCTCTAGCACCTCATATAATATGTTTTTAGCATTGGTACATAACATGCAAGTTTCTTTAGTAAAGAACGTCAATGATGGCTTGTGTAGCGACGAAGCTGATGAAAACAATCGTTGATTCCTGCTTACGTTTACTAATACTGGTCTAAATCTGGCAAACATCTTAGCTAAAAAAATGCACAAGTAAGCCAATTTTTCATAAATCGTATGTTAGCTGTGCGCATAAAAATTCAAAAAAAAAAAAGAAGAAACGAATGATTCCGCCCAGGATCGAACTGGGGACGTTCTGCGTGTTAAGCAGATGCCATAACCAACTAGACCACGCAACCTGTTTCTTGTTAAATTGAAATTGTGAAAAATCTATAAGCGGTGGGGTGAGTGCTCTGTTTGCAGCCACCATAAATAAGGCTATAAGAGCAGTGTAGACGATAAAGATTGATGTCATAGAGATTCGATACGCTCAGGTAGAGTTACACCAGACTTTGAGGTGAAACTCGGTATTACCACGTGTATAAACTAACCATTCCTAACTAACAATGCAGTCAATTACTTTTGCCCGAAACGGTACTTTAGGTTTGTACACATTTAACTATGGAGATCTGTGACTGTTAAAACGCCTCATTCCCGAGAAATCTCCGAAGACTGTTAAGACGCCTCTATTTTAACTAAACGGTTTCGAGCTTAATATATGCAGATGTGGGAACTTTAATTGGTGTTGCTACCGTCAGTTCTCATATAATTATGATCTAGTGGCTATGTAATTAGGAACAGAGATCAGACTAGTCTAATAGCTGGGGAGGATGTAGATGTTATCGGTCTTAGGAGCCCTTCTGAATCGATCGATACTAGCAAAACAACGCGATTGTTCTATTATGTGCGCAGACAATTCATAGCCTCTAATTTTAGCTATGGTGAATTTGTGGGGTAAGGGAGTTAGCCACCTAAGGCTACTCCAGTTGAAGAAAACATACGAGAATTTGGGGAAGATCGCCCAGATGTAATTGATGCTTGCCCCACATTTTTGCCAAAAAAAACTATTGTGTGGTATGTTCAGGGTTGTGCCAACTATTTGATGTTGTTCCCCCAAAGGAGTTTGATGTGATGGATAAACGCTCAGAACCTACCCGCAGCGCAAAATTCGGTGACAGTAGTAGTTTCAGGACGGATTTGAGGGGTAACTAGCTGGAAATAGCTGCGCAAAAAAAAACATCTAACTTTTGTTCAAACTTTAGTCAGCAAGAATTTCTTATTTTTGTTTTTCGGAGTTTGCACCAAAGAGTCTAAGTCAAAGAAAGAAGGTATTGGTAGGTAGTAACTACTTGAAAACTTACGGGAATCGGTGGTTTCCAGCAGTGGTCAAGGGGTGGCTGACGCCACAAAGCTAGTATGTGGGTGTTATGCTGCTAAGTGAAAGATCATGGCAACTATTTCACATCTTGGCAGGGCTACTACGCGACCTCAGCGAGTGGGGAACCTAGCGGGCCCCACGAGCAGAGCTCGGAGTTTTTTTTGTTGGATTATACGAAGAGATCCCCCACACTTGCAAGTTGTATTTAAGGTTGAGGAACGCTCGGAGTATTAAGCAGACCAAGACAGTTCTATCCTAAAAATGTCAAACGACGAGACCCACTCAGAAACTTCCATCAAATCTGCCCCAACCAGTGTTGGAGGCACTCACACCTTAGGTGAAAAGGTGTCAAGAGTCGAATTTGCTGGCGAAAGCGACGAATATGTCATCTTAGGCAACCAACGTTACTTGAGACATGAATTGATGCAAGCCTTCGGTGGTAGTTTGATGCCAGGTGTGACCCCATACCCAAAAGTCAACATCAATCCTGCTCCAACCGGTCTTTCCGCTTTCGCCTTGACCACCTTTATCTTGTCGTTGTACAATGCACAGGCTATGGGAATCAAAGTTCCTAATGTGGTTGTTGGATCCGCCTGCTTCTACGGAGGAGTGGTGCAATTCTCTGCTGGTGTGGCCGAATTTTTCGCTGAAAACACTTTTGGTGCTACTGCATTGACGTCATATGGTTGTTTCTGGTTGTCTTACGCTGCCATCCAGCTTAAGGCATTTGGTATTGCTGCTGCTTACGAAGACCCTAGAGAACTTGCCAATGCCATAGGTTTCTTTTTGCTTGGCTGGGCCATCTTTACCTTTATCCTTGTGTTGTGTACTTTGAAGTCTACTGTTGCATTCTTTTCATTATTTCTGACTTTGTGCCTTACGTTTACCATGTTGGCTGCAGGCGAGCTACTGGGCAAGGTCGGAGTCACTAGAGCTGGTGGTGTCATTGGTGTTATTTGCTCGTTCACTGGTTGGTACAATGCATTTGCTGGTACGGCCAACAAACAAAACTCGTACTTTGTTGTCCACTCTCTTCCTTTGCCAGGCAACGCTCTTCGCGCCCACCACTAGCGAACCTATTTATTTATTTATTATTATTTATTGACTAATGAATCTTATTTATTCAAAATGTGTAGAATAAGACTAGAAAACAAGGAAGTAGGTTCTTATAAATGATTTTTGAACGTCCAGGTCCATGGGTATGACAAATGCTACCTAAAAGTCTGGACCATAGGTATTATGAATAGATCAAGGAGCCTAGGCTTATATGT
This sequence comes from Suhomyces xylopsoci, assembly GCA_030568675.1. Classification (NCBI taxonomy): domain Eukaryota; kingdom Fungi; phylum Ascomycota; class Pichiomycetes; order Serinales; family Debaryomycetaceae; genus Suhomyces; species Suhomyces xylopsoci. Next base: position 49,192 of record JAJMGM010000001.1, read on the forward strand.
TTAACAATGATACCAGAGGCTAGGCCTATGGGTATTATAAACTGAATTATTAATGCATATCCATGAATAAAAGATAATCAATATATTGTACAAACGGTAAGATTCTTGCCCATACTTCTTACCTAAGTCAACAACATAGCAGTTGTTTTCCTTTCGTGTGGTTTGAAAAACCTAATAATTTCGAGCTCTTGAACGTATCAGTTGGGCTTATTGGAATTAACCCGAGAACACGATTTAGCTGAAAATCGACAGTCCCCTCTGTATAGCAATGTACTTCAACTTGCTTTAACAGAAATGATTTACATATTTAACTCTGTTCTTGCTCCACATGTCAAGCATCGTCTGCCAATTAAAGGGCTAACCTATGCCGTGAATACATTATGGATTCATAAGCTCAAGGAGTAAATGATAGTACTCAACTAATCAATGAGTATGATACATAGTACATCTTTCAAAGAGTTGGTTATAATGGGTTATCGTGGATAACATATACCTAAATAGTGTATTCCACGTATCTTATCTGTTCTTTATCGTTCCCTTATGCTCTTTTTTTTTTTCGCAGTCTGATTTCCAAGGCAAATTGATTAATCGCACAGCTCTTACTAACGCTACGTAAGCATGAAGATATACTGGTTGTTATTTGTCTTTGTGAGTGCTGTATTGGGTTACAGCACTTCGTCCAACCTCGGCCAGGTTTCAGATAGAAACTTCAAAGAAGAAGTGGTGGAAAGTGGCAAATATGTGTTTGTCGATTTCTATGCCGACTGGTGTCGTCATTGTAAAGGGCTTATGCCAGTCATCGAGGAGTTGGCAGACATATTCGAGCCTTACAGCGATAAGGTCAAGATAGTGAAGATAAATGGAGACAAAGATGGTAAAAGAATGGCCAAAAAGCACGCTTACCAAGGATACCCTACCATGAAGTTGTTCCATGGCCTGGACGAGCCAATTGAATACGACGGAGCCAGAGATTTGCAGTCGATCAGCAACTTTATCCAGCAAATCACCAAGATCAGACTTGAAAGTGACGATATACAGAATAAAGAAAAGATCTACGAGGCTCAACAAGCCGAAGAGTCAAAAACTAAGATCCTTCGTCTTAACGACTTCAACTTTAACGAAACTGTATTGGAGACCACCAAAAAGACATTGGTGATATTTTCAGCCACCTGGTGTCCAAATTGTGCCAAGTTACAGCCCACAATTGAAGAATTGGCGAATGTAGTTTATGCTAATGAAGCCAACTTTCAAATCGGTAAGATCGAGCTTGATACAGAGCCTGGTGAGGATGTTGCCGATAAGTACAATATCAAGGCTTTGCCTACTATATTGTATATCGATCCTGTAAAAGGCATCACAGAGGTGATGAAAGGGGACAACTCTTTGAAACCGTTTGTGCTGAGAATCAATAAGATAGCTGGTTTACACCGTGATGTGGAAGGACATTTGACACCGGAAGCAGGCCGTATTTTGGCTTTTGACAAGGTGGTGCAGCAGAAATTGGCTGGTTCTGACAAAACTGTAGCCGGTCTCGAACTTCTAGATGAGCTTCGCAACCATCAGGACAATGACATGGTTTCGTACTACAAAAAGCTTGTCAATAAAGTAATTAATGGAGAGACTCAGTTTTTTTCAAAAGAACTCGAGAGATTGAATCAAATATTGACTAACGATATCGACAAGCTCCAACCAGAGACAGTTGATTCCATGAAAAAGAGAAGCAACATTCTCCAGGTGTTCATATAAATAATCTAAAGAATCAATGAAGTAAAAGACGAACAAATAACTTTCAAATGGAGCAGAAATTGTGTTCATTGAAGATGATCTCTCCAATTATCACATATCCAATAAGTCTACTCTACATACTATTGTGGCAGGTGCTTAAGCCAGTGATCTCAATATGAACATTTACATGTTGATACCTAATCGAATCGGCACCTACATACGCCAGCAATTAATTTGGTTCAACTACTTGTAGACAGTTTTGTCCGATCATATATCTTATTTATTCTTCACTAAACAATTGGTTCATATTTCATATAAATGTTACTATTTTTATGATTAGATTGCTCGATTTATATACGTCTGTTTATATAAATATAATGTCTTTTACCACGATATAGGATCGTACTTTTGGATAATCCGCACCTTCTCTGGCCAAACCTTACCCCCATTGACTATACACTCGTCAATGATAGGTTGGCAATTGGCAGGAGTGCACCTGGCAAGCCAGATGTTTTTGCCCGATTGTCTAAGGTATATAAGAACATTGGCCGAATACTTATGACCTCCTATATGGTTGATAAAGCTTACACATACCCCGCCAGGAGTGGTGTCTCCGTGGTCGCGCAACAATTCTAAGTCGCGAAGATGAATGTCCATCTCCTTTTTCATTATGGGGGCTGTAATGCCACATCTCTTATCTCTGGTACGGTGCGAGCAAAGAAACACATGGGCCCTGTTGGTATCGATCTCCACCGATACGTCAGCAAACTCTGGGTACTCCAACTTGGGCTCTGCTTTGTTGTTACGTGCGTCCACAAGGTTACTCACGACCAGCGACAAAACCGCGCTCACATTAGCGAGCTCCACGTTTCTGACCCAAACAAAGAAGGGCAAAAGAAGAACATCGCCACGTTTCTCGTCAATGTAGTCTTGGTTGGTAGTATACTTATCTGTGGAAAGCGAGGAACACGTCACTTTGATCGTGCCTATCTCAGAATACTTCCCCGATGTCTTTTCGCCCCACTTGGCAGCTTCGTGGGCAATGGTATTGGATGTGCCGGTGGCATTGTGGGGCCAGTCTGTTTTACCAGTAGCTACCACCACATGAAGGCCATAGGGACTAGTAGACTCCCAAAGAGGTGCGTCATCCACCTTGACGGAGGCAGGAAACCGTACTTCACAGGTGCTACACTCGGAGTCGCAAGCCGAGACTTCGAAGCCCTTTTCCTCCACCAAGGCTGCAAGTTTATCGGGGTTGTCTTTGCCCAAAAGTTTACCTAAAAGTCCCATGGTGGTGTATGCCGGTACAAGAAAGAAAGTGTAGATAAAGAAGCTGGTTTATACTACGATTTTTGCCACTACTCCTTTAATAGCTTCTCTAGCAGACATACGAAAAGTTTGTGCGGCTCACCCATCGTTCCGATCGCGGAACGGATCCGACGCGATCTTCCATTCCGCGAATTGCAACGTCTCGCCTAATCGTACGATAAAGCTTTTTCAAGAAAAACGAAAAAAACCTAATCGGCCACAACTCATCAGGTGTCGTGACGCCCGAGCCACCACTCGTGCCTGACGCGCGATCTGGAGCCATGGTGATATTTATTGCTCCAAATAATTCCCCCCACTCATATAGCCACTCATACTAGGGTTAATAACCCGCACTCTTCGCATCTTCCATTTCACCTCTTCCTTGCTCTCTACCTATCGTTTCTTTACCTTTGTTTTCTTCGCTCGCTTGCTCGTCTCTTGCTCCACTTGCTCCACTCGTGTCGCAATTCGCACCGCCCGCTTTTTCTTATACGCGCAGAGCCCAGACCAAAGCAGGGGCCAAAACATCCGTGCCGCCGCTCGCCTGGCCGCACAACCTCAAAAAAACAACGTTTACAAACTCATCATCATCACTTTGTAGAAGGTTAACTGTGCCCTGTGTTGAAGTAAAATCTGCCGCAAAACTACAGGTCTGATCCATGTCCCTTGATAGATGATGATACAGGTAGATTCTCCAGTGCCTTCAGTGATAGTACCATACGGTAAATCAGCAAAAGACGCCGACAACAACAGTCACGAAACTGAATCCATCATCAATAAATCCATCAACTCAGCAAAACTACATTCTTTTATGGTCTCGCCCACCGCCGCAGCTTCTTCTGCCCACTCCTTACTCAATCATACCCAAAAACCAGCTATGTTGTTAGCCTACGACGACAACGACGATATCATCGGCGCCAGCGACAACTTCAATATCACCCACAATATTTCCTCCAGCCCCACATCGTTCAAGGTATCACGTTCTGATACTTCCGAGGATACAAACGACACTTCTCCGTCATCAATAGACGAAAGATTGAATGTTGGCGTGTCCAGTACCACCATCGATCAGCACGAAGAAATGTCGGCCCACACGCTTGAAATCGACCCTTTACACATCCCAGCCCACCGTGCTTCACCGCGTGGCGAATCTGCTTCGGCCCCATTGCCGTCCGGTGTTCCCGCCGCCGTTGATCAGCCTAGAAGACACACCGCTCCATACCCATTGAGTGCCAGCTATGTCAACGAGCCACGCGCCGAAATCCAAGCATCAAGACACTCGTTACTGACCACACGGCCACCTATACCCGTATCCCGTAGCACGTTTCCTACATACCGAAAAGCCGCCCCCGAACCCTCCATTGGGCCCAAATCTGACACAACCAGCATGGAAATTATGAGAATGAGAAACTCGATACTAGTCAAGAGAAACCTCAAGAAACGTAGAAAGGAATTTCTTGAAGACGAAAAGGTGTTGGTGGGCAACAAAATCAGCGAGGGCCATGAGAATTTCGTTATGGCCTACAATATGTTGACGGGGATTAGAGTGGCCGTCTCGCGTTGTTCGGGAGTAATGATGAAACTCAAAGACGAAGATTTCACCACCACCAAGAAGCTCTCATTCAAAATGGACGGAAGCGAATTGACTCCATCTTCAAAGTACGACTTCAAATTCAAAGATTACAGCCCTGCGGTCTTCAGAGAACTCCGTGCTTCTTTCGGGTTGGACCCGGCAGATTACCTTGTTTCAATCACTGGTAAGTATATCTTGTCAGAGTTGGGCTCTCCAGGTAAAAGTGGCTCGTTTTTTTACTACTCCCGCGACTTCAGATTCATCATCAAAACCATTCATCATTCTGAGCATAAACAATTAAGAAGAATATTGAAAGAATACTATACCCATGTCAAAGAAAACCCCAATACCCTTATTTCCCAGTTCTACGGATTGCATAGAGTAAAAATGCCGACTACGCTTGGAACAAAAAAAGTCCACTTTATCGTGATGAACAATTTATTCCCCCCACATCGCGATATTCACATCAAATACGATTTGAAGGGCTCTACTTGGGGAAGAATTACAAAATTAACTCCGGAAATGGAAAACGACTTGTCTCAAACTACATTGAAAGATTTGAATTGGCTTGAAAGTAAAAGTAAAATACAGTTTGGTCCTCAAAAAAGGAAGCTCTTTTTCGATCAGCTTGACTCTGATGTGAAGTTTCTTAAAAAGATCAACGTTATGGATTATTCGTTACTTTTAGGAGTTCATGATGTCAAGAAAGGGAACACCTCAAACCTAACCCAAAAACTTTCGGTATTCGATCCAAAATCCTCAGATAAATCAGAATTGATCAAAACAAACCCAAGAGATATCGATAGAGTAAATGATTTACCTAGTAACGTATTCCCTGGCCGGTCCAAGTATGTGTTTTACGGTCATGATGGTGGAATTAGAGCAACAAATGAAGAAAACGAACCGATATCTCAAATATACTATATGGGTATTATTGATTGTTTAACTGGATATGGCACCAAAAAAAGACTAGAGACGTTCTTTAGAAGCTTGAAACATCAAAGAAGTACCATATCGGCAGTACCAGCTCAGGAATATGGTGATCGTTTCTTGAAATTCATCAAGGATGGTACATCCAAACTTAAACTGAAATTTGCTTAAAAGTTAAGGCTTCACGTTAGACCTATCGCTTGCATTTCCTACCTTCAATTCGTGATATTTCCTGAATTTGGAGATTTCGTTTCTATTTTATACAATTCTTAGTACGCTGTTGTTGAGCATCATAACTAGCAGCTTCGAGTATTTATACACTCTTTAAATAGCTCTAATAAATCCAAGTGAAAGTTTCGCAAAAATTAGATAAAGTAGCACGGGAAAGTAATTACGGAAGAGTTGAGCAGCGTAAAGTTATAGATCATCTGTTTCAGTTGTGCGCTATTAGTGGAGAACCTAGGATGACTCCGAAAGAATTAATACTAGTTGCAACATGTGTCTCAGAAATAGTTAGACTTTCGCACGTGCAGAAAAATTCACGGTAATCGAAGATACCAATTCGAAGAGGTAGAGAAGCTATCACATTCGCACCACTTGTAGATTTAGATTACTGATTGACTACAGTAGCTACTCCTTGACGGTGGCTTCAAAAAAATCAACTCTATGATGGAAAAAAAGGTAGATGCTCCAGGAGGGGTTTGAACCCACGACCGTCGCGTTCCTCACACGACCGTGACTTTTGGTATAACCAATTCGTCGTAAAACGGCTATAAGCACGAAGCGCTAACCTCTGCGCCACTGGAGCATTGAACAGTTGCGAGACAACTGTGGCCAATTTTTATCTACCGCGAATCGAACCGGCGCGCAGATGCGCGAACAAAGCCCGCGACAACTACACCACACAGTCTAATTCTTGGGCGATTGGTAATTTTCTGATATATGACTGGTTCTTCGAAACTCTTAAGATTATCACCGTCCCCCTGAAGTGTAAGTTTGACATCAGCATAATCATCATAGGCCTCTCGCGTAATCTGAAGCACACGTAATAGCGTAAACTGAGATACGATAATATATCCTGTATAAGCTGATATCTAAGCACAAATTGCAGCCGCACCACATATTTCTGTCTAGCGTCAGTCTTGTCTTTCAACCAATTGTTTTAATATCATGATTGAGATATAGATAGCTCATTCAAGGGCATTCTAAAGACGTCTCAATAATTATACGATCTCTTGGGAGTTTCGGTAGTTCGCTCGTTCTTCCCACCGTAAACCGGCTTTCTTGTTTGTGGCCCCTCACGTGTCAACAAAAGGGTTGCAAAATGGATGATTAAGAAGAAGATTAAACCCAACGTGTTGTGCACGAAAAAACTCGATATTAAATACAGTTTAAATACAGTTAGAAATTATGAAGTACATGTCTAGTATTTTTAGTGAGAGATGGGGCTTTGAATAACGAATGTGCGCTCTCGAATGTATCGCAGACGAGTGCAGACGAGTGCGAGGCCAATTATAATAACGGACAGGCTGGGGTCAAATCGACCTGAGCGGTAGAATACCAAGACCACACTCAATTAACTAAAATTATTTATTAAGTATGCGGTGTATACTCTTGTTTTCTTATATTTAAGTTTTGTTCTGTCACCTTCGTCGTGCTATATTTCGAAGTTCCAACGCATATTTTCGCAGCATTTCTACAAATTAACTACCATTCTACAGGACTCATCATATAACAAAGAAAAATTTTAATTTACGAATTTTAAATTACATGCGCCTGTTATGTAATCGAGACAGGAGATGTTTCGTTTGAGTGCTAGGATGTTTGTGCCATATATCTATACAATAGTTGGATTTAAACTAAAGTATAGTTCACATCAAAGTTTTTTCACGTGATCAATCCTCGAAATCAGTCCAATGAAATAAAACATAGTGCCCAGTAGATCCTCAAGTGCTAATGGTATATTTGATAAGTCGGACAAGTCCGGTGGTTGCCAGGAAGTGGCTGAGATCGATATCGATATTGCAGCAGCCCAATGTGGGCAATCCACAAGATATCGCCAGCACCACCACCAATGAAGAGAACATCAAAGATGTGGAAAAATTGGTGAGCAACAACACGCTAGAAGTTGCCGAATTCAAGGCACTTGGTAATCCACAGACACTTTTGAGTATCAACTCACCTGCATCGGTTCCGCTTTATGTCAGAAGAGGCTCATTGGTGTCGATATATGGACTAAATGAAACCTCGTCTATCTCCGCAGTTAGGAGCAGCTTGGAAATTCTCCACCCCATAAAAAGACTTATATACGGAGGTTATGGATCGGCATACCAGAAACTTGTTTCCACCAGTCCTTTTTCCGTCTTGGTAAGCTCGACAAGCCGAAAGTTCTCCATATTTCAGCCAAATACAACCAAGTCGTTTGCCCAGTTGGTGTTGGATGGATCCAACGATTGGGCCATTCTCAACAAAAATGCCCTTCAGGCTTATACAGGAAACTCTCTTTTGGTCACATTGCACCAAATTCCCCGGACAATATCTCGAAGCTTGCACAAACGATTAAACTTACGCGGAACCCAATATACTGGGTTGTTCAAGTGGAGTCATGCTGGATATACCTTGCTCAGTGGAAGAGGGCAAGTGGGATTGGTCGGAGATGGTTCGGTATACCATATTAGCCTAGCAGATCAAGAAGAGTTGCTTGTGAACAAGAAGAATATATTGGGTGTAACTGTGAATGGGCCCCATGATTTGGGCAATTGTGTGCACAAGTACTCGTTTCCAGTCGCCAAAGTAGTCGAAGAAGTGCCTGTAGAGTCGATTGGCATAGTTCACAAATTACCCATAAGCTCGTACGCCAAAATCAAGAGGTATGGCCGTATAATAGCTGGATACTTTGGCAAAATCGGTAACCTTTTTAGGTTATCAAAGAACAAAATGTTCAATTTTTTGGTTGGAAACCAAGAGTTTGTTAAAGTAGTGGGTCCTCGTAGTATTTTGTTACAGTCTAGTACTGGTAATGGGTATATTTCCAAGACCAAGACCAGCACAAGCCTGGGAAGTCAGTCTGTGGCTGCTCCTGCACCCACTTCGGCAGATTACTTGAACTACGTGACGGTGAATAATGGGAAAGTTGAGTTTGAAAGCACTCCTGATTTTCAGGTTACAGTCAAAGAGATTGAGGGTAAAAAGACTAAATAGGTAGAATTATTTAAAAGATATTAACTTGTGATTAGTTGAGTAATCAACAATGAAATTGTAGAATGATTTGACTACCAAGACTATCTATTTAAATCAGATATCTTCTACATGATACTTGGGTCTATTTGGGTTTTCAAAAGTATCTTCATTAGGAGATACTTCGATATTTCCGTGAATTGTAATAATTGATGTCTACTATACTACAGTCTCTTGGTCAATAGAAAACCATTAAATAATACAGTGCTTTATTTTCTATTCTAAGTCTACTACATTAGTTCACTTCTATATAAAAATATGCAGATAATATTAAATAATTCGTAATTAAAGAACTGAATATGTAGTCGTATCACATTACTTGCCCAATTTATTTCTCATATGATTGAGAGAAATGGGTGAAGCTCCTTGGTTGTTCAGCAGTATTGCTTGAGACTGAGAGTCTTTTTGGGTACTGGTAGCCTGAACCTTTTGAGGTGGTTGAGAAGAGTTGGTACGAACAAGATTCTGCATTTTTCCGATATCCGGAGGCGATCTTTCGTGTTCTCTTTTCAGGTTGTAGTTGACGGACGATAAGCGATGATCGTGGGGATCACTTGTGGAGCGTCTGGTGGAAGAGTTCCAGAGGTCAGTGAGCAGCGAAGGCATAGCGAGCTTGACCGACGAATTAATTGACTCGTTTCCTCTAATAATAGGTGGAAGTTTGGTGGAAGTCTCGTCGGTATTACTAAGAGATTCTCCAATAGACGAAAGGGTAACGTTGTTGTGGCCAAAAGGATGGTGGCTGCCTATACTGGGGAGCTGTGTATCTGGCTTTTGGCGCAGTTCCACTTGTTCCCGATCGTGCTTTTTCATATTGGAAGTACTTAGCGAGTTGGCCTGTGGAGTTACCGAACTGATAGGCGGCATAGCTGGCGGCGGGGTGGAATTGGAGCTGTTCCAGTCGGTAAACTTTGGGTTAGGGTTGCTGCTATACAACATGGACTGAGTTGGGTACTGGTAGTATTGAAGTTTCAGTGTCTCCTGTTTGGGCTCTTCGTCGATAGGAAGAGCATCGCCTGCACCTTGAGGAAGCTTATCACGCTCGTGTTTCTGGTCCATTTCGTAAGGATGTTCACCAAACATTCTTCTACTCTGGTCTTCAGCAAACATATTGATATTTTGGTTCTTTTCATTCAATTTCTTTTTGGAACTGGATTTGGTTTTTTGAGGAAGGTTTTCGATCTTAGAAGAGATCGTATCGAGTCCAGGAGCTTTGCGAGATTTGGGCTTGAAAGTTCCTACACTGCTTTCTCCCGAAGTGTTCAGCGAAGTTGCCCGTGCACTGTTATTGGAAAACACATTAGCAGAAGATAATCCGCTGTGTGAAGTCGAGCCATTTGAGCCCTGTGAAGGGTTTGAGTTCGAACCAGCATCCAATGACGTACTGGAGTGCGCATTGGAGTTGGTATTGGTTGTGTTGGAGTTAGAGTTGGATCTATTGGAATGACTATTGGAATTGGAGCCAGATTCGGGCGAATCGGAACCTTCCGAAGGTCCACTTATGGTCATATCGTCAGATTTACCATCTAAAGATGGGCGCTCGTTTGGCTCCGAAAATTGTTTGGCTGGTTCCGCTTCGGTGGGCGATTCCACTGAATCAGGTGAGTCATCGGTATCACCCAGGGCCTTTTCGGTATCTGCATCATCAGAAGAGCCAGTTTTTGTATCGGTTTTCGATGGCAAATTCATTGGAACAGGGTCACTTGGTTTCAATGCATGCTGGAACAAATTGTTTCTATGGGCAGGTGCTGGCAGACTGGCGCCCGAAGGGTTTTGAGAGATTGCAGCACTACCGTTCTTGTTGATTCTTCTTTTAAGCACCTTCAATCTTTCTGACGGCATAAATACCACCTGCGATGCACCCTCAGGGCCTCCGTCTGCTGGCACCTCATAGCTTTGGTCATTTTTTGCACCCAAACCGTTCTGGTCGCGGGTGGGGTAGTGTGGGGCACGGGAATCTGCGCCGCTCCGATCGGAGGTCGCACCGCCCGCCGGATTGGCGGCACCGCCAGGATGGTCATGCGCACCGCCGTAGGGAGACTGCACCGGCACCGGTGCCGCGCCAGGTGTTACAGCCAGGGGGAAATTGGCGGGAGGGGTCGCGCTGCCGTATTGTGGTGGTAAAGAAGGTTGTGGAAAAGGCGTGGCCGAGCTAAACCCCGGGTAGTACTGGCTAGGTTCCTGCTTGACCCCAGATTGCTTTTCGCCAGTGGGTTTGGGCTCGGGCAGTTTTTTTGTGGCGTGTTTGGCTGGCGGTCTTGCGCTTTCGGGGTACGAATCCACCACCGAGTACTTGGAAATGACTTTATTGATGGCCTTGAACAAATCGTTCCATTTGAACACTTTTAAGTCTTGTTCGATGTTGCGCGGCCTTGGATCTTCCATTGACATGAGCAATTTGAAGAAGCGCTCAAATTGTTTGTTCGAGCGCGAAATCGTGTACGGTTTGAGGGACTGGAGATTCCGCCGTATTCTATTCTTTTCTTCAATAGTGAATGACTCTTGAACCAAGTATTCGAGGATCAAGATCACGTCCACCGACGTCACGATGTTGATATCTTTTTCTTTCCAGTATATGCATGAGATGATGGGGGAGGTATGGTCGTATTGGTCTTTTCTTATGGCTTCGAATTCTACGAAAAACTCGTTTATCGACACTCTTGAAAATTTGAACCTCACTAACCTTCTTTGGGTTTCGATCTCTTCGTCCGACCAGTCTTCATTCATCGACAGTAGATCGTTCTTGAATATTAGTTTGACTGGGGTATTGACATTATTGAGGTTCTGATGCACATACAATGGGTCGAGTGACGACGTACGAATGAGGTTGGGCGTTCCGGTATATCGCCTGAATGTAGTCATGGGCCGTATGTTAGAACCATCAGGCTCTCGTAGATCGACCCTCTTGTTTCGATTTGATTTAGGAGACATGTTCTTAGTTGATCATTAACTTCTTCCACTAGTAAATTGAAGTTGTGGCGAGTACAGTGTGGACAGGGACCTGTAGATAAACCCTGAAATAAATTTGCGATCAAGCTGTTGATAGTACTTTTATTAGCACTCTTCGGGGAAGGAACAGATGGTAGTTCAGTTCAGTCTATGTTTATACAAATGAACAAATGTATCGACCAAAGTGCTATATATCTCTCAAAAAGATGTAGCAAATATTAGGGATACTTCGAGTCACTTCATGTATTAAAAGAAAAAAGACTTGCCACGATTCGAAAATAGCAAGAAATGAGCCCACAAAAGAAACATGCTTGAAAAAATGCGAAACACAAACATAACTCGCCACGACAAATTTTCTGACAGAAAAAAGGGATTGTGAGGCTAATTTCCAAAAAGTTGCAAGGGGGAATAAATAAAATAGACATTTTTGTAAATGCGAGTCCACAAATGGCAATTACATAATGGTTGCTGCTTTAACCTTCGAGAGAATGCAGATATTTTAATGACCAAACTTTCTGTCTGTGCATGAATAATTACCCAAGCACGCCGTTTGTCTCAGACAGAGAATCTTCTATGCAATTTTTTGAGCGTAGCCTGCCTGCGCGGAAACCCGAGAGGATTACCGCAGACTACACGCAAACAAAATGAGTCAGAACTTTCTACTAACTAAACCTAGCACACACAGTGGTGTATCCACGCGTAACCCAACCAATCCAGGCGCCTTTCAATAGTGGAGGATTAGTCAAATTTTTTGTACTGTCTGCGTCATCAACCTCGACGTCATCGAGTCTAGGCGTTCCATTAAAAGTTGTATGCACGACAGTTGTATTGTGCGTTCGCGTGAGGCGCATTAACTTTTGAAATACTTCGGTTCCACGGGTGATATCATCGATTATGAGTCTGCGAAAGAAATTACATAAACTTCGCGGAATCGTTGGAAAAATGACCGGTGAACACGAGATTCTTGTCGAGGCGAGTGGTCGAGGCTGTCAGGTGCATTTCTCTATAGTTATCAGACCCTACAATGGTCCATAAAATTCTTGTCCATCACACCTACGATACCTGGGACCCTTTAGCAGTTGAGTGTCTCTGTCGTACTTTTTAAGCGAGGCGGATCGGGAGACTCTTTGTGGCTGAGAGTCACTTGACTACTGCGTAGGATGTTAGGTGAGTATTAGGTAATCGCACCCGCCTCATCTTTTTGTCTGATTGTTGTATATACACTCGTCAAGTTTATGTCTTGGTAGGCACACGTTTATCCCCTGCCAGACATAAACAAATGACAATTTAGAGTAGTCAAACTATATTCGCAATAATTGAGGCAAATTCCAGGTACTTTTCTATACACTAGTTCAGGTTGCATTTTGGGTATCAAAACGCTTCGGAGTTCGGACTAGATTGCAAGACATTCATCGTGGCAAGTATCTGATCCAGAAATGCTGGTAGGCATTGGCTGTGTTCTGTGTACATCATATTAACGTCATAGCACAGGTAAAATGTTTGCAACTTTTTTTTGTCGGCAATTGTAACTCGCCTATAACTTTTGCCTTAAATAATTTATCGAGGACAATATGTTACTCGGGTTCCGTGCACATGCAAGAGGATTCCTCCCAGCACTAGCCCCATAGCTTATTGTCCAGTCGCAATAATTCCTACTCCAACCTTAATTTATCGTCGATCGGGCTTTGCACGACGGGGTCAATTATAATTGAGAGCTCATGCAGGACCGATATGTCCAGCAGTGCTCATCACGTAATATATTGCACGTGAGAGTTTGCACTAATATCGGTCACGCTTATCTCCACGTGTTGACGGGTAGTGCGTGACTCGACGCCAACCGCTCGACCAGAAATTCAATTTTACCTTAACGTCAATTCTTCCTAGATAACGGTAACAGATCGTTGGAATGACTGAGAAGGAAGAAGCCATTTTCCGTAAGTAGATATATGATCACGCTCATGTGATAAGCATGATTGATTGATTTGTAACTTTTGATGGGTTTTGTACTAACTTTCAGGCTCTGCGGAAATGTCTTTGATACAATTGTACGTCCCAACCGAAGTCGCCAGAGAATTCATTTACAAAGTTGGAGAACTCAATGCGGTTCAGTTCAGAGATTTGAATGCCAAAGTCAGTGAGTTTCAACGTTCGTTCGTCAAGGAATTAAGACAATTAGACAACATCGAACGGCAATTTGCCTTCTTCAAAAAAGAGCTCGACCAAAGAGAAATTCCAGTCAAAGCTTACCCATACGAGTCTCAGGACTTGGTTCCTCAATCTGTCATTGATGGATATGCTGAAGACTCTCAATTGTTGGAAGAAAGAGTAAGCCAATTGATCGACTCGACCCAAGTGTTGTCGGCCAAGCAAACCGATCTTATCCAGTTCAAAGCTGCCATTAGCGGAGTCGACAACTTCTTCGCTTACCATTCAGGACCATCTGATAGTGGCATATCTGAGCAAGACGCCCTTCTTTCTAATTTAGAAGCCCAAGGCCCTATCGAGTCCAGAGCCTCTAATTTCATCACCGGTGTCATCAATAGTGACAAAGTCGGTGCTCTCCAGCAGATTCTTTGGCGTGTATTGAGAGGTAACTTGTACTACCACAGTCAAGAGCTTGCAGACCCAGTCTACGATGCTAAGTCCGGTACTCACGTCAACAAGAACTCGTTCATTATCTTTTCCCACGGTAATTTGATCCAGGATCGTATCAGAAAGATCTGTGAGTCGTTGGATGCCAATCTCTACCATGTAGATTCGACTCAAGAGCTTAGAAACGAGCAGCTTACTGAAGTCAATGCCAAATTAAACGACTTGGTCGATGTTCTGGAACGGTCGGAAACAGCCTTGACTTCGGAGTTGATTGCCATTTCCAAGGATTTGGCCAAATGGTGGCAGGTCATTGCCAGAGAAAAGGCTGTCTACCAGGCCATGAACCGTTGTGACTACGATGGTTCCAGAAAGACGTTGGTGGCCGAAGGTTGGATCCCGTCTGACGAGATCGATGAGTTGACTGCTACCGTCAAAAGCATCGATTCTTCGCTGTCTGCCGCTGCCATTATCAATGTTTTGGAAACTAGCAAAACCCCTCCTACTTACCATCGTACCAACAAGTTCACCGGTGCTTTCCAAAGCATTTGTGATGCTTACGGTATAGCCACTTACCGTGAAGTTAATCCTGGTTTACCAACAATTATTACTTTCCCATTTATGTTTGCTATTATGTTTGGTGACTTGGGCCATGGATTTATCTTGACTTTGGCAGCACTCTTTTTGGTGTTGAACGAGAAGAAATTGGGTGCTATGAAGAGGGACGAGATCTTCGATATGGCCTACACTGGTCGTTACATCTTGTTACTTATGGGCTTGTTTTCGATGTACACCGGTCTTGTTTACAATGATGTTTTCTCCAAGTCAATGACTCTCTTTAGTTCTGGTTGGGAATGGCCAGAACACTTTGAAATCGGAGAAACATTGCATGCCAAATCTGTCGGCACGTACATCTTTGGTTTGGATCCTGCTTGGCACGGAACTGAGAACGCCTTGCTTTTCTCCAACTCGTACAAGATGAAGTTGTCCATTTTGATGGGTTACATCCACATGACGTATTCTTACATGTTTTCTCTCGTCAATCATATCCATTTCAAGAGTATGATTGACGTTGTGGGTAACTTCATTCCTGGTTTGTTATTCATGCAAGGTATCTTTGGATACTTGTCATTGTGTATTGTCTACAAATGGACCGTCAACTGGTTCGCAATTCAACAACAGCCTCCTTCGTTGTTGAACATGTTGATTTCGATGTTCTTGTCTCCTGGGACTGTCGTTGATCCATTATACTCTGGCCAATCATCGGTGCAGCTTGTTCTTTTGGGTATAGCATTGATTTGTGTGCCTTGGTTATTGCTCTTAAAACCATTGTATTTCAAGAGAAAGCTCGACAGAGAAGCTAAGGAACACGAATATCAACAGTTGAACAATGACGAGTTCTCGTCCGAAGAAGATCATGCTGAAACCGCCCAAGATGACGACGAAGAGCACGAAGAACACAACTTTGGTGATATCATGATTCATCAAGTCATCCACACCATTGAATTCTGCTTGAACTGTGTCTCGCATACTGCATCATACTTGAGATTGTGGGCCTTGTCTTTGGCCCACGCTCAATTGTCCACTGTCTTGTGGTCCATGACCATTGGTAACGCCTTTGGAGCCACTGGATTCAGTGGTGTTCTCATCACCGTCTTTTTATTTGCATTGTGGTTCACATTGACCGTTGCAATTTTGGTGGTCATGGAAGGTACTTCTGCCATGTTGCACTCTTTAAGATTGCACTGGGTCGAATCGATGTCCAAGTTCTTTGAAGGTGAAGGTAAACTTTTCGAACCTTTTGGGTTCAAAGACTTGTTGGCCGATGTGTTTTAAACATTGGCGGACTTTAATTATTAAAAGTAGTCTAGATAATACATTCGATCGTAACTAAAAATGTAGAGTAATGACAAAGGGCAGAAGTAGAAGAGGAAAGGCGCTTTTTCCATCGGGAACGTATTATACCATTTACTGAATTGCTCGTCTCAATTCATGTGTTGTTCAACGTATCAATTCGGTTTACTGGACTCTCGTTAAGAATGCTCTCTAATTTCGCAGTGTCGCTATTCTCGCTAGCACCTCGCGAGAGTAACTAGTCGGCAGCCAACAGAAAAGTCTGCACATATATATAGCCCATAGTATCTTATATCGAGACAATTTGATTACAAGTCGTAAGACTACTAGCATAGTTGTAACATTACATTTCGTTATCTTATACCCCAGTACTCTTTGTCCTCTGTCCTCTATACCTTTCCCGCAGGCTCATCGCATCGCATCGCGGCATCGCATCGCCGAAAAATTCACCAGTGACAACTAACTTTACCATTAACCCACCATGTCTATTCCATTGAGCGTCATACTTAAACAGCTAGAACTGGCACCCGAGTCCATCGTTCCAATCTTGTCTTCTTTGCACTATGACAAAACCATTTTGAAAAATATTAGCAAGCCTGACAGTCGTCATTTGGTGTCTCGCGCTTTGAACCTTGCCAGATCTCCAGTAGAGTACAATAAGTGGTGTGGAACCAACCTTATCCGTGTATTGGGAGCCAACTATGCATTGTTGGCTAGTGGCGGTATAACTATGTTGGGCCAGCTAGTCAAAAATTTGGAGAACTACAACGAAACCATCAACATCAAGATTTTGACCAGTACCGTTGAAGCCATCGACTACCTTTGTAAGCAAATAAGAGGCAAGCCTACATTAACTAGAGAGATATTGACCCCTAACTTGTCTTCTATTATCTCGTTGTACTTGGAAAAGCTTCACTACAGTCCATTGCTTATCATCAACAGTTTGAACACCTTGGTCAAGAACCATCCTACTACCTTCAGACCTTTTGCCAACAAGTTGGGTAGTCGTCTTGTGACGTTTCTCAACACTGCAAACTTTGTTTCATACCCCGAAGCTTTGAAAACTGCCATTTTCAAGACATTGGCCGTGCTTCCTGTGGTTGAAAAAGCAGACCCTGAAGTCAAATGGGAATCCAACGTTAGAAATCTCATCAAGGAAGTTGTTTCTGTGTTGTCAATTTACAATGAATTCTTGACTATTAGTGATGACGCAGACTTGGTCAAGTTGATCCAGAAATTGCCCAGCTTTGACTCGGAATCAAGCGCAAACGACAGAATTCTTTCCACCATGGATATTGACGTCAACCAGCCAGAAAGTGTCTTCCAAATCTCTACCAGAATTGAGATACTAGTTGGTCTTTTACAAGCCTACATGACTACAGAAACTCCTTTTAGTGTAAGAATACCTTTGGGATTATTGGTTACGCTTAACGAAGTCATTTGTTCCATCAACCTCAAGTTCCTTTCATTCAAGTTCGATGTTCGTGATGAAAACTTGAGGGCTTTGATCAAAAGCACTACTGCATTGAACCATAGCCATTCTGTCAGGTTCATGACTGCGTTAGCCACCATTTTCAAGGGTAACATGCTTCCTCATTTGAGCAACATTCTTTCGTTTTTGGAGATTGTTATTCCGTTCAAAAATAAAGAAATCGACTACAATGGGTTGCTTTCTCATGAGGAGCTTGCATTGGAGTTATTGACGTGTGTAGAAACCTACTTAAATTTGGTTGCAAATCTTGGTGACAACTCTCAATTGTTGAGGTTTGTCGACATTGCCCTTCTCTTAGTAGAGCCAAGGTCCAAGGAATCGCACACTGGTCCCGAAAACAAGGACCACAAGGCTCAGGGCAATGGAAAGAAACAGAAAAAGAAGAGAAACAACGATGCCGTGGCATTATCAGACTTGTTATCACACCAGCATCTTTTCATAGAGAAGATATCTTCCACCACGGTTAAGGTGGTACGTAGTTTCCTTGGAGCTATTATTACCAAGGTCAGTCTCCCTCCTACTCAGCACTACAAGATCATGAGATACCTTATTTTGGAAACTGTCGGTGCTAAATTCTACTCTCACGAAAACAAGGTACCTCAGGAATTGAGGCAGCTCTTGATCAACAGCGTATTGTATCCTGGATTCGAGAAGATTTCGCTCCTTCCTATAGTTACGAGTCTTTTGCCAGACGATCCCTTGTTGAGCGTATTTATCAACCCCAGATTTCCACCCTTGCCAGCTTATATCAAGAAGCCAGAGATGGGAATCGAGAAGGAAATAGCTCGTGGGTTTGAGGACGAAGAAGAAGAGGAAGAGGAAGAAAAAGAAGAAGAGCAGGATCAGAAGCGCCGCAAGATTTCCGATGCTGCCGATATTCTGGGTGAACCTACCAATATCGGAGGTGGAGAAGGGGAAGCCGAAGTACCTGTTGCGAGCAACACCTTTACGCCAGTGGAACAGGAAAAGATATTCGTGACTAGAGAAGTCGACCAGAATGATGTCATGGAGTTTGCAAAGGATGAACCTCAAGTGGTGACCGAAACAGTTCAGACTACCACTGTGACCGAAACCATTGTCCCAGCCCCAGCCCCATCTAAGCCTTCTGCAGAGACTTCTGCAGCTGCTGACGACGACTCTGATTTCGAGATCCCAGAAATTGACATTGACTCCGATGAGGAGTAGCGTAAATAGATACGATTAATAAGACTTCATATCAATCGAAAAACATATACTCTTCAATGGGTGCAAAAGAAGTGCATATGCACGAATGACTGCGAAAATGTACCTTTTCAACTCAGTAAAAAATAATGGCAGTTGCAGCTTTAGACAGCAACACGGAAAGTCGTGAAGCTATCAATCTACATGTTATTAGCTCTGTAATCGCATAGTGTAAGATGTGCGAGGAGATCCTAACCGTCAATTATAAGCGATTTAAGGGTCTGCGTGTTTAGCAGCAGACGCACCAGCGCCCCGAAAGTTTCCCCGGAGCTTCTAACGGTTCCAGCCATGTCATGCAGACAAAATCTGAGACAGTGTTTAGCCGACCGCCTAAGCTTTCTAGCCACATTTCATATAAATTTCTTTCCACCAATCTGACACAGTTTACTCCGCTTGCTCTTGGAGCAACCTCTGACTACACCTATGGTAAACATGTAGACGTTCCCAAATATAGTTGCGGCAACCTTGTAATGTAAACAGATGACCGTATTTCATCACGACACTCCAGCACAATTGGGGGGCTCTTGATTTCAGGGTAAGCCTACGTAAATACGCTTCAACTAGCGCTAATAACCTCTACACGGTGCTGAGCCTACCTACACCGGGTTTAACCCAAGGGTCCATCGGATGCTTCCATGCGAGTGCTGGGACAATGGGTACTCCGCAATTTCCAGTCAAATCGAGTGCTTACGTACCGAAAATTAGTTCCTGGCCCTATTACGATCAATACCCACGCGTGGCCGCATTTGGACCCTTGAATGGTCAATATCTCTGGTATGTAATACAACTAATCTAAGGTACAAGCAAAGTAATGATCCGAAGACAAGCCACGCCAAGACTAAGCCACGAACTTGATGCATCCGTTCTGACTACATCGCAATTACATTACTCGTTTCTTTCTTGACTCTGCTAGGCCGTATATGTACAATAGCCCCTGATCTTAATATTCCGCCCTACATCGATCTGACACCCTTTGATTCCTCTGATTTACGATTTTCTTAGATTCCCTTTATTTGGTGTTTGTGTCTAATTGGTGAACTCGTGAAAGCTAGTTCAATGCAGTCAAAACATCAATGAAGCTCATCTGCTGTGTGTCATACACAGTGTGAATTCTGTGCCTAGGCTCTCCTACGTTAGATATGCTCCAGTACGGTCTTTCGCGAACTCGTGCTTCTTCTCACTAACTTATCGCAGTAAATATTTACACGCGCGAAATCACAGATCAAAAAGAGCCAGAACGGTCGCAAAGCGCAAGACCCATCCACAAGATCTAATCTTCACTCATTGCAAAGTAGCTTCGTGTATTACAACTAGCATGCTGCTAGACCGGACGAAAGTTCAGCTTTTGTTGACGGAAGATTTGTCGCCCCACAAAATCGCCATACTAATTCTTGTCAACGCCTACTGTACCAACCATATCCCCCAACTTCGACTCAAACCAGTATTATATTGCATCAGCCAGCTCATAACAAACGAGTCTATCTACTCGGGCCTGGAATTGGTTGTGATACCCAGTTTATATGACGTTTGTCACAATGTTATACATAAAGCTATCGTGCTGGACGACGACAGCCAGGACGCCATAAAAGATTCCAGGGAGATCCAAAAAGATATCTTACATACGTTCTGGAGCATCAATTCCGTCGAAGATTTGGATACTTGCATTTCCTCGGTCACTAATATCATCGTGGGACCCGAAACTATCTACGAATCCAACACTTCGGCCATACGACAGGTGTCTTCTCGGTCGATTCTCGGATCTTTTATCTTCAAAGTCATCACATCGTTCCGTCTTCTCAAGTTTGACGAGGTTTTTCTATTATTTGAAGCATTGGTCGACTACAGACACCATTCAAGAAAGCTCTACTTGCTGTTGGGAGGAAATTTTGGACTACAAGCTTCCAAAGATAAGGAGCCTAAAGATGCTAAAGACGTGGTGGATGAAAATGAGGTACCAGGATCGTCTGATGACGCGCTTTTCTTGAAACTCAACCAGCAGTTACAGGATAATTTGGGCACCAGCATTCTATCTTCTAATCAGCTGACTTCCTTAGAGCCCCAGTTACCAGCTCGGAAACCCAATAAACTCATTCCTATACCAAAACACGATCTCCAGGTTTTATTGGACAAACAAATCAATCTCTTGGAAGCGTACGGCACGCCCATGCCGAAGGTATTGAAGGAAATAATGTTCCTAATGACTTCACCCAATTCCAACACTTGCCTGATTCAAAACATAAACTTCAACAATTTACCGTCATATTACTATATAAAATACCTCGAGAGCCTCCATGACTCAAACTATAACCGCGCTTTTGAAGCCTTGCATCAGTACTTTGACTATATGGTCTCTAACAACTCCAAATACTTTTACCACTTTGCATTAATATCGCGAGCTTCGCTACACCAATATTTTGGCGAGGACGATAAGGCTATAGATTCTATTGAAGAAGCCATTTCTGTAGCCCGGGAAAATAAAGACAACTCGACACTCACGTACATTTTGTCGTGGCTCTTTAATTTCATCAAAAACAAGCCTGAGTTGTGGAAACGCCAGAGTTTTTATAATAATAATAACGAGTCGCAATTGCTCAAGTTCTTGATTCAAAAGTCCCAGCTGGTTTCGTTGCTGTTGCACTCAATGAGCTTCAATTTTGCTACACTCCAGATTATGGACAGAGGCGAGTCTATGGAAGGCAACTCGATGTCGTACTTTGAAACCATATTGAAGGCAACATACATATCTATAAACGACAATAGAGCTTCGTTCATCAAAAGCACTGAAATGCTATCGAATATATGGTGCAAAGTAGGAGTGCCTGGTCTATGTGAAGTATATAACGAAATCTCTGGAATATTCACTGATAAGACCACCGATAAGCTTGAAATACAGGTTCGATCTAATTTTATACGCTATATCAAGGGAGAAACAGAAATAGCACATCGGGAGATTGAAAAATTAAAGGAACATTCGATTCTCAAATCCAACCATTCGCTATTTAATACCATCCAAATTCGCGGCCTTATCATCTCTATTAAGCTTAATTTGAATAAGGGACGGTATAAAGTATGCGAAGAGCTCATTGCGTTGCTTGAAGACAATGAAATTAAAGAGCTTGAGCTCAAAAACGAATTGTTGTTGCTACGAATCGAGGTAGAAATCGCCATCGAAAACTACTCCAAAGCTCTCAGTCTTATATCACTGTACTTGGCTAAAGAGTCCCAAGATATTTCGCTCGTCATAAAGTTGAATTTGCTCAAGTGTAAGATCTTCAACCTCAGTGGAAATCTCTCCAAGGGTTTGACTATAATAATACAACAACTTGACCGGGCCAACAAGATGGGATTCCGAAGCTTGGTGGTGGAAGGGTTTTTGATCTTGGCCTCAACTCTCAACAACTTACACCAATATGACGATTGTCAGGAACTACTAGAAGAGATGATTCCCATGATAATTTCAGTAGGCAACAAGCAGCAGGTTTCGGAAGCCCATTTGGAGTTGTCGCGGTGCTATTTTGGCCAATATAGCCAAAATAAGAAAAGCAGCAAGTTTGGAAAGTGTTTACGGTTTTTGAATCTAAGCATTGTAGGATTCAACAGTCTGACCAACCTCGTACGGTTGATGAAATGCTTTGAGTTCGAGAGAGAAATCGCCACCTATAAAGGCGACCAAAGTCTACTTGAGCATTCGCAGCGCGGAATCGATAAATTGTCCATTAGATGTAAGGAAGACGTGTAACACAGAATATATATACCATAGAATAAGAAAGATCACTTTGACTTGTCGTCGGCATCCATCCGGGCCAATATAAGAGCAGCGCTTTTCAACTGTATCACGTTGGCGACCTGCTTGAAAAACCAGATGGGGGTGCTCAACCATGCCAACACCGTTCCCAACCAGAAAAAGTCGTAGTAATGAAGGTATACGGCCACATAGAACAATTCGTTGACAAGACACACAAAGAACAAGAACTTGCGGTTGGTGTAGTATAACGACAAGATCTTCAGCTGTTTCTCGTCGACGTTCTTGTGGCTGGAAGAGCCACTGGACATCATGGCGTACATATGCATATAATGACTAGCAAGATCAAGCGAAATTAATATTTGCCAGACAAACGTGTAGCTTGGATAGATCAAACTCAAGTAAGCAATCAACGATGAGGTGGCACACCTGTCGGTGACCATATCCAAGACAGCGCCGAATCGGGTACCTTGGTTGTACTTACGGGCGGCCCACCCGTCAAAAGCATCCAAGAACCCCGAGATTCCGTACAACACCAAGGTGTAGATGGGGTGGTTCTTCATACATACAAACGAAAGAATGGCAGTGAAGATCCGAAAGTACCCAATCAAGTTGGGAATGTAAAGAAAGATGTCATTGGGGGTGACAGCCGCCGTGTGCTTGGTGACTGAAGGTTTCAATGCATTGTCCTGGTCGGTGTGAGACATCGTAACAAGCAACAGTTGACGGTGTCAATTTTTCGAGTCGATCAGTAGATAGACAAGCGGCGAGCACGGGAGGAATTTATTACGGTCACATGGTCGGAAATAGGGAAAACACCATGGACTAGAAAAGAGGGCTGCAGAGAGGAGAGAACTGGGGTAATAGAGTATGAGGAATGGCACTACGGTTAGGGAACGGGCCTCAAGTAATTGGAGTGCAGTATAGTGTAGTATTGTGCGGTTGGTGATGAGTGGTGGTGCCGACATCTGGAGCGCGTTGCTGAACAATGAAAAAATGGAGTAAAAGAGTAGACGAGGTGAGAGAGACGAAGTAATGAAGGAGACGAAGCGAGAACTAGAAGAAACCAGTCAGGGTGTAGAGATGTAGGTGTATTGGTCTAGTGGATATTAGGAGCTGCTGCTTTATAGGTGGTATAATTGACCTGCTGTGACTGTAGTGGCACACGCGTACCTCAGTACTTGCACCGAGGTAGCTGATCTTGTTCGCACTATTCTCCCGCGAAGACATTCGACCAGACTACGACTGGTGTCAGCCGTCTGGCGAAGACTACAACAGAGGACCAGATAAATAGTTCCAGTGACATAGCACTTGAGGTCTATTATGTCTAATGATCACACATCATCGACCATCTTCTCTTATATTATTGTCAATTGACTTGTTAGGTTTCTGTTGCAGATCTCTCGCTAGCTCGCTTCCTCGCTACGCTCGGTGCGCTCGCCGTTAATTTCATCTTTTATTTTCAAGTCTGTCGACGCTGAAAATACTCTTTACCCATGGCTGAATTCCTCAATTACAAGGTCAACTTGACCCTTAAGGATGGTACCTCCTCCTGCGGTGTCATCACACATGTGGACAGCAACCAAATATCACTTGGGAACGCCACCCAATCCACCAATCCGTCCATAGTAACCAACGTCCAAATCAACAGCTCGCAGATCGCCGACTTGAAAGTGGTCCAGTTACCGCCAGACTTCTCCAAATCGAACAAGAAGAACGGCCACAAGAAACAGGAGTCGCCAGCAGTACTTGACAATGCCATAATCTTTGCCAAACCCTCGACCAAAGGCGAAGATACACCTCGTTCTAGGGCTAAAACCAGATCGAAGCAACATACCCAATCGCCTTCCAGCTCTGTGGATTGGGGCCACGACAAAAGCAAGGCCAAAGACTTTGATTTCGAAGCCAACCTTGCTATGTTTGACAAGAAATCTGTATTTGCAGACTTCCAAAAGAAAGACACTGTTAGTCCTGGCGACAGATTGGTGGGCCACAACAAAATTGACAAGAAAGAAAAGTATGATAATGACGAAATGGTATTGGACAATAAGAAGGTGGACAACTGGGACAAGATCGGCGGCAGCAACCAAAGCGACGACAACTTGATCAAAAGAAAGTCGATCCCTAGCTCCACCACGCCTATATTCAAAGATGCCAACGGTTCATTCGCTACTGCCAATATCAAGTTGGTTCATGCCAGCAACTCGACTCCTATTCCGCTCAGTTCCCCAGTTCAACTTTTGGAAATCGAGCGCCTTTCAAGTCAATCGTTCGGCGTCACCACCACCATCATGACCGAAGTATGCGCTACCAACTTGTCGCACTTGATCACCACCAAGATGCTAGGCAGCACTTCGCGCTTGAGAAAAAATAACCACAACTTGCCCCCGCTAGTCTTACTCTTAATTGGAAGCTCTCGGTGCGGCAGCAGAGCATTTGCAACGGGCCGTCATTTGACCAACCACGGGGTCAGAGTATTGGCGTTTGTGATCAATGACGAAGACGACTACCAGACCGACCCCGATTTGATCCAACAGTGGAAGCTTTTTGAGAAGTGCGGCGGAAAAATCGTCAAGTCCAATTTCCAAGAACTTCTTTCAATCATCAACTACCAGTTGGATACGCCCGTAGAATTGATTGTCGATGCCTTACAGGGATATGATGATCATTTAGAGGATATAATCTACCAAGAACAACATCAAGAAACGCTCCACCAGCTCGTGCTGTGGTGTAACGAAAGCCAGCAGCTGAACAAAATCTTGTCGCTCGACATTCCGTCTGGAATAGACGGCGGATCGGGAACTTTACTGGACCAATCGTTGAGAATGAGCTGTAACTGGTGTGTGTCGATGGGATTGCCAATTACAGGCTTGATACATGCCTACAAGAACGGATACTTGGAGATCGGCGAGGTTTCTCACTACTTGATTGACGTGGGTATTCCTAATAAAGTGTATGGCAGCAAAGGAAACTTGCGTAAGTTTGAAAAGTTCTGGTACACCAGCGAAACCGCCTACAAGATCGATGTTGTAAGCGAGTAATTACTTCAGAAAAAGCAGAAAAGCAAGACAATCAGATAATCATGTATAATAGACAATATAACAGTATAATTACTAGTACAACAAAACAATCAGTACCACTATAATGTAGATCAAGCGCGTAGGTAAATATGTAGATCAGTACGTATATTGGTGTAATTTTTGGCACGCTGCGTAATTTCCGCGCACAACTTTTCATTTGTTTGCAAATGCACAGCTCGAATATCCATCGAAACAACCAAGGGCTCTACACAACGGTACACCAATGTCGATATTTGGCAACACCAATCAGAGTACCAGTAACTGGAAACCTGGACTTGCCAGGTCTTCTTCGTTTAGTGGACCCTCCGGCGGCTCATTGTTTGGTAATTCCAAACCGGCATCCACCTCAACATCTGGCGGTCTTTTTGGCCAACCGGCGACAAATCAGACTAACCAGCCAAACCTGACAAACCAGACCAACTCAATGGGCTCTAATACTTCTCAAGGAGGACTTTTTGGCAATAACAATAGCACCGCCACCACCAATCAAGGTCTTTTTGGCAATAACAACAACAAGGGCCTTTTTGGAAACAACAATACTAGCAATTCTAATAGTGGTGGTCTTTTCGGAAACAGCAACACAAACAGTACTGGAAACACCACTAACACTGGACTTTTCGGAAACAGTAATACAAATGCTGGAAACTCTACCAGTGGTGGTCTCTTTGGAAACAGTAATTCCACCAGTACAGGACTTGGAAACAATTCTAATAGTGGTGGACTTTTTGGAAACAACACAAATAATTCGACTGGTACGGGACTTTTTGGCAATAATGGAAGTAATACCAACTCAACTGGTGGTGGACTCTTTGGAGGAAATAGCGGCACCAACAGTTTGAATACTAACCAAAGCTCAACAGGCGGGCTATTTGGTGCAAAGCCATCTGGTCTCTTTGGAAACTCTGCCACCACAAACAACAATCTTTTTGGTAATTCTGGCAATTCTGGTACATCCAACGGACTCTTTGGCAATTCTAGCAACACCAACAATATTGCCCAACCCAGCATAACCTCCAATCCGTACAGTTATGACCAGGTCATTACCAGATTACAACCAGGCTCCAACATGCCCCAGTCCATAACAGCCAATTTGCAACCAGCCAGCTCCAGTCCCGACATTTCTGAGAGAAAAAGAAGACACTCTTACTTGGAAAAAAAGGATACAGTCAAGTCATCATTGCTCAACAAGCTTGGCCAGACATTCAAAGTGCTTCGAAACCCTGCCAGCTCCAACTTCGAGCTCATCAAAGGTCTTTTTACCAGCTCCAACTACTTCAAATCCGAACCGCAATACTTGCCTTCAACAGTCCAGAACCCACGTAGTGCAGTAGGTTCAAAAAAAGCTATTAACCCTAAAAGTGCTGGCTATGGAGATAGAAGAAGAGGGAATATTAAGCGGTTGGTCATCAAATCCAAGCCAGTAAAGTTCCATCTCATTAATGCCGATAAGGTGTTAAACACTAAAAGGAGAAGAATCATGTCGCTGAACGTAAAAACAATACAAGACGAGTCAGACGACGATGACGAAGACTCCATCAACCCCTCGGCTCCTTTCAATAACTACAACGTCAAAGACGCAAAGGTTTTATCAGGAGAAAGCGTTCAGTCCAGTGATAACAGCGTCGACTTGGATTCCAGAGAATTAAATGACGGCTACTGGTGCTCGCCTAGCATCCATGACTTGCTCAAGTTAACAGCTGAAGAGCGCACTAAAGTTGAAAACTTTATTATTGGAAGAGTCGGATACGGCCAAATTGCATACGACTATCCCGTTGATTTCACTTTAATTATCAAAAAGTCTCAGGAAAATAACCTTACTTTAAACAAGCAACTCTTTGACAAAACACTCAAGATCCAAAAGAAACTTGTTTTGTTCCAAGAAGAGTGTAAGGCGCCTATTGGTGTAGGCCTTAATGTTCCTGCTACTATTACATTAGAAGGAGTGGAGCCTCCTAAACACCAATCGATTCCTGAGTATATCAACTACTTGAAAAACCAAATTGGTATGGAGTATGTGACTTATGATCCCATCACCAAGTTCTGGACGTTTAAAGTTAAGCATTTTAGTGTTTGGGGATTAGTGGATGAGTTTGAAGGTGACGACGAGTTGGAAAAACAAAAATTGATTGAGCTTAAACGCAAGCAAGACGACCAAGAACAGGATTCCATCTCTGAATACTCCAAAGTTTACGAAAATGACATATTTACCCAGGAGATAAAGAAACAAAGATTATCACAGCACACTAGCGGAGTGCCAGGAGGATGGGCAGGAGTGAGATTTGCCGATGACTCGAAAAGCGTTGATCCCTTGAGAGCCAAAAAGTCGTTGGTAGAAAAGGAAATCAATAGTCAGGTCGAACTCTTCAATAATAACCAGCGAGTTCTGCAATTGAACTCTCAGGTCAATGATATTACCATCGACTCTGACGATTCCCAAAGCATAGATGACGAAGAAAGTCAGAGTTTGATTTTTGATATTGTAAAACCCAAAGAGTCCTCGACGAAATTCGACTACTTGAAGGATATGGTCAGATTCTTACCTAGAGAGGCCGATTTGGACGAAATCGTCCAGGAAAAGGCTTACGAGCCAGAACTAGAGAATGAAGAAGCATTTGATTTAATCCAGGGCTCTCAAAGTGTTCCTACTTCCAAGGATTGGTTGGTCCAATTGGAGTTGGCCAACGATATCAATTCGCCATTGAACCCATTTGTTGTAGAAACCCAAAACCGCAGAAAATCATTGACTATATCCAACTTTGATGAGATGATCTTTGGAGACCTCAATAAGAAGTTGGTCTCTGAAAAGGCCCCACCAAGCACTCAAACTGACTCAATTCCAGAAGATATCGAGACTATAGACGAAGATATCTACACCAACAACATTCCCCAGATTTTGGAGTACTTGAGGATCAATTCCAGTATTAATACAAGGCAAACTAATGGTGAAGGAAAGGATTTCCCTATAGTGGAAGAACTCAAAGACCATAGTGGAGCATTCAAGCTTTCGTTTGGCAGAATAATATCGTATGGAGACGTAAAACAAAACTTGGAGGAAGAACAAATCTTTGAGTTATTAAGTGCTTTATTCGATGACCACAAATTGGAGGATACATTGATTGAAGACGACCAAACTTTGATCTCTCGTTTGCAAGATATCAAAAACAAACAAGTATTTGCCGAATGGATTAAAAGTTATTCCAAGAGTGATATCGAAAAGCTTGTTAACAAAACAGGTGATGAGAACTACTCACTTGAATTGATTTTTATCAAGTTGTGTGCTGGTAATTTGAAAGGAGCTATTGACCAAGCCATTTCCTCGTCAAATGATCACCTTGCAGCTATCTTGACTATGGCAGATTCAGATGACAACACTTTCAGAACATTGATCAATAACCAGTTGAATTACTGGAAAGACAGCAATTCATTGGACTCGATTCCTAAACCAATTGTCAAGATATACAGGATATTAGCAGGAGATTTTGCAAGCGTAGAGAATGAACTACCATGGAATTTGGTGCTTAGTTTGAAGCTTCACTATGGCAACAACTCGTCAAGTTTGCCACAGTTAATCCATGAGTTTTTGACTAAAACCTCCAACTCGAGCTCGGTGATTGATATTCTCAAGTTCTACGATAGCCTCCAGTCCAAGTCCTTGTCGATTTCAACTATCGTCGATTCGCCAAATTTGAACACCAAATTCAAGTGGATTACTTTGAAAGTGTTGACTCAAAAACTAGGATTGGAAAAGTCCGATCAATTGTCGTTGGTTTTTGGAGAATTCTTGACCAAAAGTGGATTATGGAAAGAAGCTCTCTTTGTATTCAGCCACATTGAGGAGAATAAAACGGCCAAGGCCAAAATAAGGCATGTCATAATTGACAATATCAATCTGATTACTGGGTTTGGAATCATGGACGAAGAAAAAGAACTTGTTGCTGATTACAAGGTGCCTCGCAACCTAATCAACGAAGCCATTTCCATCAGCAAAGAAGCGACCGGAGACTACTGGGGTCAAGCATGGGCATTGACGAGAGCCGGATTATGGGAAAGAATACATACGGTGATCTTAGAACATCTTGCGCCTGAAGCTGTGATTTCGAATGTTGGAAAAGTGAAGGAAGAATTAGTTGATTTGCTTTCTCAATTTCCGCAATCAGGGCTTGTTATTCCTGATTGGAATAAGGGCGCAGGGCTTTACTGGAAGTATATTCAGCTCATTGATGAAAAGGATGGCCAGCGAGAAGAGCTTTTGGACTTTTTATTGGCCAATATACCTCTAGCCAAGATCCCCACGCCGCATACCAAAATAGCATTGAAGATTATTTCTAGAAAGGTGGGTGATTTGGCATTAGAAAGAGGAGTTACTGATGTTGAGAACAAGATCAACAGGCTTATATTGGGTAAGGTAGACCAGCAGTATTTTGCAGCCAGACTCAAAAATAAATAGACATGTACAATAATAAATAATATAATATTATAAAAGATGTAGAGTGTATGTCCGAAATGTCTTGCGTATCAAGAACATTCAGTATGAAGATGATCCGCTTATGACTGGTTTGTTGTATATTTGTCAGCTAGTCTAGTCTAAAGTCGGTAAACGCACCAAGACCATTTGCAGCTTCTAAGAACCACCTTTCTGGCTACAACTCTAAGGATACACCACTATACGCGCACTCTTCTATTCTTCAAAGAGTTCAAATGGCTCTTCTCTGACTTTTCTTCTGCAGCTAAAACATGACACAAAACCGCTCTCATCATTAGTAAGAAACAACTGCTAACTATAAATACTAAACTACATTCCTTTCTACACCACAAGGATAACAAACTATTTCAAAGGCTAAGCATACACTACTACTACTACAGAAGGTCTAGATAGCACCGAAGAACAAAATCGTATAGTAACTTATATTCATCCTTCACATTTTAGCATATACACAATCATAATATGTCTCCATCCAAAGACATTAGTCATACCCAGCTAACTGCACCAGAACCCGAACATTGTCCTGGGCCTGAGTCAGAGCAAGCAGGAAAGGGTGATGCATGCAACGGCTGTGCAAACCAGAGTATTTGCTCTTCACAAATGCCTGTCGGGCCCGATCCCGATCTCCCACTTATCAACAAGAGATTATCACAAATAGACCATAAGATCTTGGTACTTTCAGGTAAGGGGGGTGTGGGCAAGTCGACGTTCTCGTCGATGTTATCGTGGGCATTAGCCGCAGACGAGGAGTTGGAAATTGGCGCCATGGACTTGGATATTTGTGGCCCATCGCTTCCTAGAATGTTGGGAGCCGAAGGCGAAACGATCCACCAGTCCAACTCAGGATGGTCTCCTGTGTACGTAGCCGACAATTTGGGACTTATGAGCATTTCATTCATGTTACCTGACCAAGATTCGGCTATTATATGGAGAGGAGCCAAGAAGAATGGGCTCATCAAGCAGTTTCTTAAGGATGTAAATTGGGGCGAGCATTTGGACTACTTGATAGTGGATACTCCGCCAGGAACTTCTGATGAACACTTGTCTGTGACAAGCTATATGAAAGAAGCAGGTATAGACGGCGCATTGATAGTGACGACTCCACAGGAAGTGGCATTGTTGGATGTCAGAAAAGAGATTGATTTTTGTAGAAAAGCAAATATCAAGATCTTGGGGTTGGTAGAAAACATGTCGGGCTTTGTATGTCCTGGTTGCAAAGGAGAGTCGAAGATCTTCAAGCCAACTACAGGAGGAGGAAAACTGTTGTGTAAAGAGTTGAATATTCCATATCTTGGAGCCGTTCCATTGGATCCAAGAATTGGTAAGGCTTGTGATGCTGGAGAGTCTTTCTTTGACAACTACTCTGATAGTCCTGCTGCCACTGCTATATTGGACGTCGTGGACGGGTTGAGAGACCAGATCGAGTTGTCAGTCGACAAATTAGCATTGGAATAAAAGAAAGGAGACGTCCGAGAAGAGACAATCAGACAATAGAAGATGTCAAAAAAGAATAGAAAAGATATCAAGAAAACGAGCTTTCTGGAGTTAGATAATAAACTATCTAACTTATATCACTTACTTGATAGAAATTATGGTATATAGACAAATATCATCTTGGAGTTTACAGTACTACTATGTGGGCCAAAATCATGGGGAAGAAAATCCTACGTATATAATCAAGATAATAGACGGACAACTAATTACGGACCATCAATAATTACTTGTTGTAGCCGATATTTGTAAGGGTGACAAAAGTTACGATTTATGACCAAGATCTGTTAAGAATATCTACTTGCTGCTATCATCTAGCACAATCAGACAGAATTGTATCAATCCCCAGATGGCACATATTGAAAGTAGTTGAAAACTTTATCACGTGATCAGACATCTTGATAAGAGATTACGTCTGGAGACTAAAATAGCTCAACGTAGTTCTACGTGCGTGTTCTATACTTTGATGGAGAAATTGATACGGGAGCACCCGCTTTTCAAGAGCTCGCGCCTCAACTCGCTTTACTCCAATTTTGACAAACTCAAAGAGCTCAATCCTGAAGGATACGAAGCCAACATCGAAGCATGGAGTCGCCTATTACAGGAGTTGATCCAGAAGAACTCCTTTGATTCTCAGGTATCCTTTCCTTCCCAGAAACCCAATTTGGCACAGCTGCTCAGCTTGCCAGTTTACGGCAAGCCTGCTAGTCTTGGTACCATTTTGAACGAGCTTGTTGAGCGCAAAATGCTTGTTCCTTATACAGTCTATAAAAGCTACCGGGGCCCATTTCGAGAAAAGGACCAACTCAAGTTTTTATCGGCAGTATCGTGGATAGAATGGGGCATGAGATCATTGAGTTTTGGTTCTAAGTACTCTGCTATCGATCGAGCTGGCGGTCTTACAGATGAACGTTACATTTTGTATGATAGCTTGAGTAGGCTTGGAAACAAGTGTAGTCAATTAATTCATGAAGAGATAGACAAAAGTGGATCTTATACGGATAAACTATACAGCGGCTCAATTTTATATGCATTTTTGCACGAAAAACTTGGAATATCTAAGGTTGATTTTGAGTTGGTTTTAATATACTTGTCTCGAGACGTAGGTGAGTGCAAAGTACTTGAAAAAGAAGGTAATTATATTAGGTTTGGCGACTCGAAAACTGAGATCACTGAAGATGAAATACGCATAATCAACATAAAGTTCACAGTCTATACTTTGGATAATCGTCGCAAGTATTTGCAAGCTAAGGTGGAACAAGTCCACGATGAGCTCAAGAAGCAAATCAAGTTTAGTGGTAAAGAAGAACAAAAGAATAGAATCAGGGGCTTGATTAAGACCAGAAAGGTATTATCCAAGTCGTTGGACACTTGTAGTAGTTCCTATGACGAGCTCAGCCATATTTTGGTGAAGATCAACGATTCGTCTATGAACATAAATATCCACCAGCAACTTATGAATAGCGTTGCGGTGATGAAGAGCTTGAATTCCAAGGTGGATATTGATCTGATTGATGAGATTAGAGCAGATATAGATGAAGAGATCAGCAAAGCCGACGAGATTGAGCAGGCTTTGGTAGGAGAGGATGACGTAGACGTAGAGGAAGAGTACCAACAAATGCTAGAAGAAGAAGCAAGAAAAGTGAGCAAAGAAAAAGAAAACAAAGGGATAGAAGATAAGAAAGAAGAACTCAAAGACGGAGATAGTAATAAAGAACTTCTCTCAAAGCTAAAAGATTTGAAGTTGGATCCCAAGCAGCATTCAACAGAGGAAAACTCGAAGAACACTAAGGAGGCACAATTAATTTCCGGGTAGCAATTACATACAATTCAACGTATATATGTAGGCATTTATTACAGTAGACAGATATTGAATAGGTGATAAAAGTAACCGGTATAGCTTAATCTTGGGTACATCTGCGATTTTGTTGTCGTCTATTGTTCCTCGTCCTAGATTCGACTCGAAGTCTGATACCACGTATTTATTCCCTTTTACAGTATGGCGAATTTTATTAGTATATTCTTGAATATATACCTACACATCTGTAAAGTAATACGTGTAGAGTTAGTGAGCAATGACACTATAGAATTAAAATTTAGAGTATATTAGTGATGTTCAGCCTTGGGCCCTCAGTTTATCCCAAGATTTGTAGGATTTGTTGAGTCAAGTTGAATAATTCCACCTTTGGATCATCAAACTGTTCATCGTTGCTTTGTTGATGTATTTGTGATTGCGACTGTAATTGTTGTGATGCGCTCAAATTTTTGATTCCCGAAAGAATCGACTCGTTTTCTTTGATCAAAGAGTTGATCTCTTGGTTGTTTGATTCCAACAACTGTAATATGGTCCATAATGCAATATGTTCGAACGTGGCACTATCACTTTGCAAGAATCTCAACAAGAACCCATAGATTCCCTTGTCAGGTTGTGCCCAGTTGTTTAAGATATACTGCTTATGCTCATTTGAAACCCTGGAGCACAAGTTGGCCAATGCAGCAGCCGAGTTTCCACACACTTCACCATTTTCACTGAATGTCAATGGAATAAGCACATCTATTATCTGGCTCTCGTATAACTTTGGTTTCAAGTCGTCGGCAAGTGCCAAAATGGCAAAGCATGCTGAGATTTCCAGCTGAACTGATAATGGCACCTTCAACACCAATTCCTTACATTTATCAACGGCACCGGCAGCCAAAAGAGCAGTTCTGTTCTTTTCGCTGGAGGCGGCCAAGTTTCTCAAAGTCGAAACTGCGTGGCACTGGATTTCTTCCAGATCAGTGTAATCCAACAAACTAACCAAAGGTTTCAAAAAGCCTGCTTCGATAATCAATGCTTCATTCAATGGGTGAATCGATATGTTTCTAATACATGCAACGGCCGCCAAAACTAATGGTTGGTGGTTGCAGGTCAATAATTGGACCAAGTGTGGCAAACCGCCCGCTCTGACTAGTTCGACTTGGTAACACGAGTCGGAAGCAAGGTTTCTCAACGCCAAAGTGGCTTGGCATTGCACTCTAGGCGAAGGAGAGTCCATCAAGTTGACCAATTGGCTCACAAGTTTTGGTTCTGTGCTGGCCAATCTCTTTCTATTCAATTCATCAACAGCAATGTTGGACAAAGCAGTGGTACAGTAATATTGGACATCGGCATCATCGTTAGATAACAACGACACCAACACTGGCACAGCACCGGCATTGACAAGTTCTTGTCTATTTTCACCCGAATGGGTCATATTTAAAAGAGCACCGGTGGCATTTCTTTGCACTCTGATGTCTTTGGATTTGGCAAGTTTGGTCAATGGAATCAAGGCCCCGCTCTTGGCGATCTTGGACTTGTTGTCGTCTTGAGTGGCCAAGTTGGTTATGCATCCCACAGCATTGCATTGTACTTCGATATTGACCGACATCATGTGTCTTATCAAGGGTTCCAAGCCGCCCATTTCCACGATTAATATTTTGTTTTCGGTGTTGACAGCCAAGTTACCCATGGCACCACAAGCCGCTCTCTGGACTTCGGAATCGTTACTTTGAAGTAAAATTAAAATGGGTTCCAAGACGTCCCGGTTCACTTCACGAACATCCTTTTCGGTAATCTCGGCGAACGCCAAAGCAGCACTTCTTTGCAAGTCGATGTTTTCTGAATACACCAACGTACTAAGCGCCTTCAAAGGTCCGTTTGAAAAGAAATCGACGTCGGACCGATTTTCCAAATATTGCAAGAGGGCAGAGATTGCTTCTCTTTCGTTTTCTGCCAATAGTAACGGAGCATGGCTGCCGTCGGAGCTACGAGAGCCTAGACAACTGCAACAAACACCCATTAGAATTATAAACCTACTAATTGGATAATTGGATAGATTTCTAGTGCTTTTCAATAAGGTGGCTACTTGTGGCTACTGTTCTTCGAAGTTGCCGTCAAGACTGGGTCGTGAATAGATGGATACGTTTGTTCTAAATTAATCCCGTTGCAACTACCTAGACAGTGTGATGTTGAGCGGGTACGGGGATGGGTTTGAACGATTGATGGAGGCGTTAATAAACGATTGATGGATGGCAAGAAGAAATAGAATGTTTAATCGTGACTGGGCTTTTTTCCTTTTGGGTTACGCTGGCGAGCTTTTGTGGCACTTAGATTCTTGCTTATCTGGGGCGATGGGAAGACTACACTACGGTTGGGAAGCAACGGTTGTGTAGGAAGAGGAGGGAAGAGAAGGATATAAAGATACGTTATGATGTGGCAGCTATGTATCACTTGGTAAACTATTTGTATGGTACTAGGTCGTAGAGTGGTAGAGATGTGCTCGGCTAGAGCGGTGCCTGTAGTAGCGCAGTGTACGAATGACTCCGTCGGAGTTTGAGGAAGGGGATACGAGGAATAAACATTGTGTGTTGTGTGCTGGCGTCAGGGTGCAGAGGTTCTATGGGTTCTACAACTAGGCTAGATTAAAGTTTGGACAATTAGGTTTAGAAGCGACGGTTGCTACCCCGTATTAGATTAGGCCAGCTTCTCTAGAGTGTGAGGCGTGGTACTATTTTAGACGCGTAGTGTCCCGCACTCACAAAAAGTGCTCCGTAGCGAGCCTTTTTTTAGTTTTTTTGCCAGTCGCATGTCCAAATTAAATTACTCTAAGAGGAAGTCAGATTAGTGAGATGAGGGAGATCGTTCTAGGACTATTCAATGGAACAATTTTGTATACCTACAGTGTATACCTACAGTGTAGACTAAAGTGTAGACTAAAGTGCAGACTATAGTATGGACTAGTCCAATATAAAAGTGTATAATTAGAAGCACAATTTGGAGTTTTAGAGTTACGGATACGCTGGATTTACTGTCAGACCCTTAGAACCAGCAAGCCAAGCCACCATCGTTGGCTGCAAAAGGCTCTCAGTGGCTAGTGGTTTTGTACCCGCAAATTCATAATATTTCGCCCATTAAATTTCTCAACAATTGGGCGTGTGGTCTAGTGGTATGATTCTCGCTTTGGGCGACTTCGGTTTCCAAACATGCGAGAGGCCCTGGGTTCAATTCCCAGTATGCCCCAATTGATTTTTTTCAATACTTCAATGCCAACCTATCAGCCTTGTATCCCCACACCTGCCTGTCCGTATAACCCGGCTCGTTATTCCCGGCTCGAAAACCTCAAGGCTTATTTCCTGATAGTATGCATCGAACGTTTTCTCGCTGCAACTTATTACACCCCCGCCGTACTCCGCACGCGCGCTCGTGGCTAGGGACAGACTGCTCCGCGCGGACCCTGCGGCCGCCCCGCGAGCCCCCGCGAGGCCCCGTAAATAAGGTTATGGTTGCTTGTGTGGTTCTAACCACTATATATTGGGACAATTAGCAATAATTGACGCCGTAAAAAAGGACACCCAAAACCCTCAAAAACTAGTACTATATATAGAATGCTGAGTCGACAAATCATCCTTCGTTTGGATAACCTAGGCAATCCCGTCGATATCGGTACCAACAAAAATGGGGTCTTCTCATTACCATCGTTAGCTTTGCCAGAAGGGTACAAAGAGGGAGACGTTTTGTTCGAGTTGCAATTTGTATTGAATGCTGCATCTACTGTATCAAGACACGGAACTCTTTATACCAACGTGCCTCAATCGGCCAATGCCAAGTTTGATCGTCAGAAACACTACGAGTATCCAATTGATAGTTCTTTCCATAATGACTTGAAGATCAAAGTACCTATCTACTCGCCGGGAACATACAATTTTTACATCAAGTACAAGAACGCAAAGGACGAAGAAGTCGATACCGAGAAGGTCTACTTCAATGTTCCGCCCAATTTGCAAATTGACGGTGAATTCTTACCATTCAATGCTATTGATGTCCAGACGGTTGTGTCAAAATGGATCGGGCCATTGAGCAATTGGGACAAGTTTTTTGGGGTTGTTGCTAACAAGGGCTACAACATGATCCACTTTACTCCATTACAGGAACGTGGTGAGTCGCAATCGCCTTATTCCATCTACGACCAGTTGAAATTCGACCCCAAGATTTTTTCCTCCAATGAAGAAGCTATCGAGGCAGTTTCGTCGGTATTGTCCAAGCACAACTTGTTGTCTCTAACTGATGTGGTCTGGAATCATACAGCCAACAACTCGGCGTGGATTAGAGATGCTCCCAGTGCAGGTTACAATGCAGAAACCGCTCCTCATCTTACTGCTGCTATTGAATTAGACGGTGCTTTGATTGAATATTCACACAGCCTTGAAAAGTTGGGTCTTCCCACCGATATCAAGTCTGAAGAAGATATTAGTGTGTTGGTAGGCGGAATCTCCACACATGTTCTCGACAAGTTAGAATTGTGGCAGTACTATGTGTTCAACAAGAAGGATTTTCTTGACGAGTTAGTGTCTAAATTCAATAACGAAACATCTGAGATTAAGCCCATCGAGGCTCCGGCAGAAATCGATCGTGAAAACTTGGCTCAATTGGCCAAGTACTTTTTGGGTGTTGCCAACAAACACGATAAAGTCATTTTGGCAGGCAGATACGCCAACCAGTTGGACGTCTACAAGTTCTTAGGGGCTTTTTACGGTTTATTTGGCACATCGTTTGATTTGAATACCTTAAAATCCAAAGCTTCAGCCATTATTGATGAAATCAATGCACCACTATATGCTACCTACGATGACGATGTGAAAACCATCAAGGACCAGTTGACGGGCCGGATCAGATTCCTTAGGTTGGAGTCGAATGGCCCCAAATTAGGACCCATCACCAAAGAAAACCCATTGACAGAGCCATATTTCACCAGATTTAAAGGTAAAGACGGTAAAGAATGGGCTTTGGCAAATAACGGATGGATCTGGGGTGGTAATCCGCTTGTGGATTTTGCGTCGGACCAGTCGAAAGCTTATTTGAGAAGAGAAATCATCGTATGGGGAGACTGTATCAAGCTTAGATACGGTAAATCCAAAGAAGACTCGCCTCAGCTTTGGGATAGAATGATAGAGTACACCAAGCAATGTGCCAAGGTATTCAATGGTTTCAGAATTGATAACTGCCATTCAACACCGCTTCATGTTGGAGAGACACTTCTTGATGCTGCCAGGTCCGTTAACCCCAACTTGTACGTTGTAGCAGAGCTTTTCAGTGGATCTGAAGAAATGGACAAGATCTTTGTAGAGAGGTTGGGTATCAACTCTTTGATTAGAGAAGCCATGCAATCTTGGAGTGTTTCTGAGTTGTCCACGCTTATCCATAAGCACGGTGGAAGACCTATTGGATCGTTGACGTGGTTGCCATTGGACGACTTTTCGTATCCTGCCACCAAGGAACCCAAGAAGGATTTGTCTATTGACAACTACAGTGAATTGGGCATTCCCAAGGTCTTAACCAGCTTGGCTCCTCATGCATTGTTTATGGATTGTACCCACGATAACGAAACGCCTAATCAAAAGAGAACTCCTGAAGATACGTTGCCCAATGCTGCGTTGGTTGCGTTCTGCTCCTCGGCCATTGGGTCTGTCTTTGGCTACGATGAGATTTATCCGGAGTTATTGGACGTTGTTGGTGAAAAAAGACACTATGATCTTGATCTGGACAACGGAATTGGCAAGGTGAAGCTGAAATTGAACGAGATCCGTCGTAATTTGGCTTCTGAAACCCAGGATATCTTGAGAGACCACGAGATGTATATTCACCATGAGGGCCAGTTTATTACCATTCAGAGACACAACTCAAGAACCGGAAAGGGCTGGTTTTTGATTGCTAGAACCAAGTTTAGTGACCATGAAGGTGACCAAGTGTTGAGTCCATTCGTGTTAGGAGGCACCAAAGTCAAGCCTGAGTTTAGTTACACTTTGAAGGTAACTGGTGAGTATCAGCCCGACGATAAGTTACTTAAAGGAATTCCTACAGAAGTAGAAGAAAATGCCAGTCCTGTAGTAGACATAAATGGCCAAGACTCTGTGATCAAAACAGACTCGAGCTTTTTGCCAGGATCCATCGCTGTTTTCTCTACTGAGATTCCAAAAGTCGACCAGTCGTTGGACGATTACGCCAAAGAAGGTGCCGTAGACGCCTCCCAAGATCTTGATTTGTACGATCTCAATGCCTTGTTGTACAGGTGTGAGCCCGAAGAAAGGGACGCTAGCGGTGGCTCCGACGGTCCCTACACCATTCCCAACTACGGAACGCTAGTTTACTCTGGATTGGAAGGGTGGATCTTGGCTTTGAAGCACGTTATCTGGGAAAACAACCTCGGGCATCCTATCTGTGACCATTTGAGAGAAGGAGCATGGGCATTAGACTACGTAGTTGACCGTTTGGACAAGTATGCCCAAAAGTCGCCGGGACTCAAGAAGTTCCAGGACTGGTTGAGAAGCAGAATCGATGCTATCAGAATTGTGCCATACTTCTTAAGGCCCCACTACTTTGCTTTGGTGGTAGGCATTGCCTATGAAGCCGCTCGATTCAGAGCTTTGAGAACATTTGAAGTCGAACAGATCCAGTCTGGTACAAACTTTGTGCAGAAATTGGCACTTACGTCGATTCAGATGGTGGGAAGAATGAACAACACGTCGCTCAAAGCCAAAGAACAGGTTCCTTGTATTGCTGCCGGGCTTCCTCACTTCAGTAACGACTACATGAGATGCTGGGGCAGAGACGTGTTTATTTCGTTCAGAGGTTTATTGTTGGTTCCTGGACGGTACGAAGATGCCAAGCAGCACATTCTAGGCTTTGCCCAAACGTTGAAACATGGCTTGATTCCGAACTTGTTGGATGCTGGCCGAAACCCCAGATACAACGCCAGAGACGCCGCTTGGTTTTTCCTTGCAGCCATCCAGGATTACGTCAAAACAGCACCAAATGGTATTGATATACTCGACGAAAAAGTCAAGAGAAGATTCCCGCTTGACGACACTTATATTCCGTACGATGACGAAAAGGCTTTCAGTTACGAAACGTCTATTCGCGATATCATCTACGAGATACTCGCGCGTCATGCCAAAGGAATCAAGTATCGTGAGGCCAATGCTGGACCCAACTTGGACTCTCAAATGACCGACGAAGGTTTCAATGTACAAGTGTTTGTAGACTGGAATACCGGGTTGGTTCATGGAGGATCGCAGTATAACTGCGGTACCTGGATGGACAAGATGGGCGAAAGCACCAGGGCCGGATCCAAAGGTGTTCCTGGTACTCCTAGAGATGGAGCCGCCGTAGAACTCCAAGGGTTGCTTAAAGGAGCATTGAGATTTGTGAACCAGCTCAATGAAAAGGGCAAGTTCAAGTACACGGAGGTGGAAAAGCCGGATGGAAGCAAGATCTCGTTGAGGGACTGGGAACAGTTGATTCAAGACAACTTCGAGCGTTGTTTCTATGTTCCTGAGGACTCGGCAGACGACAAGGATTACGACGTAGATCCTTCGATTGTCAACAGAAGGGGTATCTACAAGGATTTGTACAAGTCAGGCAAACCTTACGAGGACTACCAGTTGAGACCCAACTTCCCCATTGCCATGGTATCTGCACCAGAATTGTTTACTCCCGCCAAAGCATTGGGAGCTATTCAGTTAGCAGATAAAGTGATTAGAGGACCTGTAGGAATGAAGACGTTGGATCCATCAGACTACAACTACAGGCCGTACTACAACAATGGTATCGATAACGACGACTTTGCTACTTCCAAGGGCAGAAACTACCACCAGGGCCCCGAGTGGGTTTGGTGTACTGGCTACTTTTTGAGAGCGTTCTTATTGTTCAACCATTTGGCGAGCGACGATAGCAATCCTTCGATCGAGATCTTGACGGCGCTCAACGAAAGATTACAGGGCCATATCAAGTGGATCGACGAAAGTCCATGGGCTGGGTTGACGGAGTTGACCAACAAAGACGGCGAGGTGTGTGGCGACTCGAGTCCTACGCAAGCGTGGAGCTCCAGTTGTTTGTTGGACTTGTACTTGGACTTGTGGAACGACAGTCGGTACAAATGAGCTCACTAAATGAATAAAATAGAACTGCGAATAGAGCTATGAAAGTAGTACTATGAAATACAGCAAAATTAGAATATGATGCGAAAAGTTGAACCAATAGATATAAGATAACAGTTATTATGCCTGCTTTACTTTGTTGCTACCTTTTAGATTTTTACAATATTGAGAAGAAATAGAAAATGAAAATAAAACGAAATGTGCGTATTGATGTGTGTTTTTGTAGAATGATTGCCAAAATAGTGTAAGATCATGCGAAGCATGGATAAACATAATCTCAAGAGTATTCGAACGAACTCTGTGTGACGTAGCTCCAACAAGTATAGATAGTGTAAAATTTAAACTTTATACTAAAAGAATACAGTATATAATTATTGTTTGGCGTGTTAAGTGAAATTAATTGCTCATAGCTTTATGTAATGTCTCACCTCTAAGAGACTTTTCACTGTGCAATTATATAAACATCAATAGTATATGCAAGCACTCGGGCATAGGTGAATGTCAAAGTATAACACTCTATACTCTATACGCTATACTCTATACGCTATACTCTATACTATATACACTATACTATATACACTATACGCTACACACTAGTCCACTTACTACTACTAGAGCACTTCATTGGCTGAATCTATTTCTTATCCTTTCTATTTATCGGACTTCCAAATCTGTAATTCGCGGCTCGATCGCGCACTTGCAGCATTACAAGATAAGATCTAAGCAGTAATCTCGTGGAACCTGAAGATCTTACATCTCTTACATCCTAGCCATCACTTACATGCAGAATACGCACACATACTTCTCTTTTGTAGATCGCTCTAACTATTATTTATTTCAATCTCCGCAAACACATGCACTTGACACCACTTGGTAGCACATGATATTCGAGTATCCATGGATCTACAGGTGAGGGGTCCTCCACACTGCCGCCGTTATGCCCACTAGCGTAATGCCCACTACTAGGCGTAGGCAGAACAGCCGCACTGTGGTGTAGGCATCCCTGCCCCGGTCTTCGGACGCCCACACCCATTACTTTTTCGGCTCTGGCCTGCCGTACCAATTTTGTTAGCCGCTGTCACCTGAGTAGCGGGGTTAATGCCAATATAAATTGCAGCAATTCCTGGGGATTGGAAATTCACTAAAGAAGGTCAGTGAGGCGTCGTTATGTTGAAAAGAAGCATTAGGAATCAATCCAAGCTATTAAGCTTTGTCAGACACCAGACCACGTTGTCGTTGTCGTCGAACCTCACCACTTACCCCACAACTCACACCAAGCCAGGTGACGAGCCATATCTCACGCCCAGTTTTGTCGACAACAAGTTCATCAAGTCCACATCAGATACATGGTACGATATCCATGACCCTGCCACCAACTATGTAGTCCTGAAAGTACCACAACTGACTGAGCAGGAGTTGGAAACCGCCATTGCCTCTGCCAACGACGCGTTTGAAGCCTGGAGCAACACTTCTATTATCAAGAGACAGGGCATAGCATTCAAGTTTGTGGGGTTGTTGAAGGAACACATGGACAGAATCGCCTCGGTGATTGTGTTGGAACAAGGAAAAACATTTGTGGATGCCAAGGGAGACGTCACCAGAGGGTTGCAAGTGGCCGAAGCTGCCTGCAACATCACCAACGACTTAAAGGGAGAAACCTTGGAGGTCTCCACAGATATGGAAACCAAGATGATCAGGGAACCTTTGGGTGTGGTCGCATCCATCTGTCCGTTCAATTTCCCCGCCATGGTCCCATTGTGGTCGCTTCCATTGATTTTGGTCACCGGTAACACCGCCATTCTCAAGCCCAGTGAGCGTGTTCCAGGTGCAGCCTTGATTATCGCCGAGTTGTTGGTCAAGGCAGGCGTTCCTCGTGGTGTAGTCAACTTTGTTCACGGAAAACATGCCACCGTCAACAAGCTTATAGAAGATCCCAGAATCAAGGCTTTGACCTTTGTGGGTGGTGACAATGCTGGTAAGTACATATATGAAAAGGGTACTGCTTTGGGTAAAAGGGTCCAGGCCAATTTGGGTGCGAAAAACCACTTGGTGGTGTTGCCTGATGCCGACAAGCAAACCTTTGTCAATGCCATCAACGGTGCTGCTTTCGGTGCCGCCGGTCAAAGATGTATGGCCATTTCTGTGTTGGTCACTGTAGGCAAGACCAAGGAATGGATCAGCGACATAGTCAAGGATGCCTCTCAATTAAAGGTCGGCAGCGGTTTTGACCCTGCTTCTGACGTGGGTCCATTGATCAGTCCAGAAGCAGTTGCAAGAACCAACTCCATTATTGAAGACTCTATCAAGCAAGGTGCTAAGCTCATTTTGGACGGTAGAAATGACCGTCCTAGCGATGAAAAGTTCGCCAAAGGTAACTTTGTCGGTCCTACCATTTTAACCGACATTAAGCCTGGTATTCGCGCCTACGATGAAGAGATATTCGCTCCGGTGTTATCGGTTGTAAATGTAGATACTATTGATGAAGCCATTCAGTTGATCAATAACAACAAATACGGTAACGGTGTCTCTATTTTTACTGCTTCAGGTGCATCTGCCCAATACTTCAACAAGAGAATTGACATCGGCCAGGTCGGAGTCAATGTTCCTATTCCTGTGCCATTGCCTATGTTTTCATTTACTGGTTCAAGAGGCTCGTTCTTGGGCGACTTGAACTTCTACGGAAAAGCAGGTATTACTTTCTTGACTAAACCAAAAACCATCACCACCTTGTGGAAATCCAGCACAGTGGGTGACGAAATCTTGAAGCCATCGACCTCGATGCCAATCCAACAGTAGTCCCTCCATCAAAACTCTATATATAAAATAAAATATACCATCGAATTCGATGTTTTCACGTGACACCCAAAGGAGGTATACCCGCGGATACCTGGTATGAGCACCGGCGAGGCGGCCGGCCGGATACTGTTTTCCCATCTGATTACCGATATCGACGTAATTGGAAAATTCGCGACAATACTACCGACAGTTTCGGGCCCGGCGCTCCGTGGCCACGCAAAGCCAGCTCATCGCATGTGAGACATTGACCACAAAACGGCCAGGAATTGAGTAGCATTGAACATATGAGCCTTTAATACTGCCGCTTATACGCGCCGCACAAAGATGTAGTTGACAGAGCCATACAGCAACAGCCCTAAGATGAAATCTTTCAACTAAATCGGAAAGTGTCGGATTA
This sequence comes from Suhomyces xylopsoci, assembly GCA_030568675.1. Taxonomy (NCBI): domain Eukaryota; kingdom Fungi; phylum Ascomycota; class Pichiomycetes; order Serinales; family Debaryomycetaceae; genus Suhomyces; species Suhomyces xylopsoci. The sequence goes on from JAJMGM010000001.1 coordinate 94,010, forward strand.
CAGCGTAGGCTATGTACCTTGGCAGTCTGCGCGCATAACCATTAATTGTTGAATTCCTGGGGTAGAACAATGTCAGCTCTGCTAGCATAATAATATGTGTGTCGGTTAGCAAGCTAAAATTACCACTTGCTAAATTGTTCGTTGCTTATGTGTTCACTATTGCTTGATTCAATCTTGTTTTGCCTTTGCACCCCTGGAATATTTTTGCAGCGACGCGAGCATACGGCCGAGTCCAGACCTTCCCGTCAGCCGATGGCCCATGCTCGAACGTTTCAACATCGTAGCATTCATATGGTGCAATTTGTAGTGCTGTAGGACGCGTGCCGATCTGGACATGTGGACAAGTGGCGAGTGCAATTATATGGAGCAACCCTGTTCGTAAGGTACAAAATATTAGATCCTACCACCAAAGCCCCGGTCTGGCCGCCCACAACATTGTTTTGTGCCCAAATGTGGCCACTGGCTCAGAGCCATCAGTTGCAAACGCCGAAGCCGCCGAAGGCCAAAGTCGCAAAAATTGCGCCAATCGCGTGGCTAAAGTTACTAAACAACCGACAAAAAAAAAAACATTGCGGGATTATGGGAGCGAAATTCTGACATTTTGTCCCTTCACTCCGACAATTTCGGCGGGAATTCTTTTCCCGACTGGCGTGCCCCCATGATCCCACCCGAAGTTGTCCGTTCCGGCGACACTTTTTTTTTTTCACTTTACTTATATAAGTAAACTCCTTCATAAGTTTTATATTTTTGAGACATCTTAATTACACTACTACCCCATCCTCAAGGACGTTATGATATAGCCATGTATTGTAAGTATGCTTTGGGAACACTGCTCAATTGATATGACTTGTTGGATGATCCATGTCTAGCAAAGTTTTTTTCCGAGAAAGTCTGTGATGGGCCCATTTATTCAATCAGTAGCAACAAGGTTCTTTTATACAGGGTACTTTTATAAGAAGAAGTACTGGAGAGTATTGTATTCATGTGGACAGTATCTTGAAGTTTCACAGTACTTAATTTTGTTCTTTGTGTATACTATTGAAAAAAGGGCCCTTTCCATCTCTGTTCGCTTGCTAACCTTCCAGCTAAAATCGTACAGTCTAACACCTGTGCCTCTGATTCTATAGAGCCAGCCATAAGTGGCTCGAATTCCGATTGTCCTCTTATTGTAAAAACGTCCAAGCAATGGGTATTGCCACCGAGACCCAAGCCCGGAAGAAAACCCATACCGGTGGTTGACTGCAATAAGCCCAAAGACAAGCCTAAACAAAAGAAACCCACCAAGAGAGTCGTTGCCAATGCACCCAAAATCAAGCAAGAGAAAAAATCTGTCGACGAATTGCCAATAACGAATGCACAAGATGACGCCAAAAGTGCGCCTGCCATAATATCTTCGTTGGGTCGCAACATCAAGCTCATCGAGTCCGAAAACCTTGCTCTCAAGACAAACTTGCTTTCATTGATCCACGACTACAAGCACCTCAAAAACTTGGTGCTCAACAAGGACTACAAAGAGCCAGTGGAGGAGGAAGAACACGAGAACAAAGTGCACAAGAGGTCGTTTGACGAGGTGGATACCAAAGAAGAGATCGAGCCAGTGGACGAACTTGCCACCAACAACTTGATGAACGAGCTTATTAACGATATGAACGACTTGTCGTATGACAACAGAGGTATCAGCGAGATCATCGAGGTTCCAAAACAAAAGTGCGGCAGAAAAAAGAAAAACTACCGCAAATTCAACCACTACAAGGACTTTGATAAGTTAAACGTAGTGGAAGATTCGGACCTTGAAATCGACTTTGAAGACGACGACGAGGTCGACGATGACGAAGACAATGCCCACAGCCCTACTTTCTCGTCGTCCACCGGACTCTCCAGAACCACCTCGCCATCTTCGGACTTCGAAAGCAACTCCTTGATGAGCACGCTCACCAGATCCACCACGGTTTCTTCCGTCAACACCATCACCAACCCAATCATCGAAACCAAAAAATCAAGCTACCCTTTCAAAAACTCCACCAGGTTCTTCGATATGCCTAAATACGAAGAGGAAACCCCAGACCTGTACAACTTCCAATTTGATGATGCCATGAACTTATCGTCTCACAACAGCCAGGACCAGTACAACATGGTCAACGACTTCTTGGAAGAAAAGCTCATTATCAACGATTTAAACTACTACGTCGGCGACGAATACGAGACCAACACCAGATGGTAAAGACACTCAAAAATCTCCACCAGCCTTATTTATTATTTATTTCACGAAGCGGATAAAACTTTCCATTATTTATTTTCACTTCTTTTGTTACGACCTTATGCTTGTTTGCCTGTACACGGCATTCCTAGACAATAAATATTCTACTACTACTATTACTTGTAACCTATAAAAGATGTATATTAGTTCACGGTGGTAAGTCCTTTACCCCCTTCTAACAACACGTTTTTGATATTCTTCAATGCACTCACGGCAGTGAAGTCAAAGTTTTCTTCCGTGGATGCCCCAATATGAGGAGTCAAAACCACATCTTCTCTGCCGAAGAGTTCAGGATGGACTTTGGGTTCTTGTTCGTACACATCCAAACCCGCAAACAACACCTTGCCCGACTTCAAACCTGCAACCAAGGCATTTTCGTCAATGACCAGTCCTCTTCCAATGTTGATGATTCTGAATGGCTTGGAGGTGCTAGTGATGACCTTTTCATTGACCAAATGGTTGGTTTCGGGGGTGGCAGGACACGCAATCACCACCAAATCAACAAACTCTTTGGCATCCAAAAGAGTGGGCACGTACTTGGCCTCATAACCCAAGCTACTCGATTCTTTAGCAGACAATTCGGTTCTCTTTACATAATAAATATTCATACCTAGGTCAGACAACTTGCGCCCAATGGTCTTCCCTATAGTGCCGAACCCTACAATGACGGCATTGTGGCCCCTAGGAGATACCAAAGGTCTGTTGTTGATTCTGTGACCATACGAGTAAGCCTTTGTAGGAATGTACTGCGCAGTGCCCTGCACAGAATCAAAATCAGCCGTGTTGTCCAATCCGCTTCTGGCCAGAAGAGTGCTGTTGTTTTCCAAGTTGAAGTGGCGTGGGTATATTTGGAAGTTACGGAAACTCAGAATGGTGTTGTACAATACCAAATCAGCCACAGGCTCGGCTGCCCCCGTGGCTGGAACGTTTGTGAGCACAATGTTTCTAGCCCTCATAGCAGGACCATCGTAGCCATCGTAGCCTACTGAGCAGATAGAGATGACTTTCAAGGACTCGGGAGCCGCTTCGAGAATCTTGCCTTTGAATCCTCCGAGGGGCACGAATCCCAACCATGCACCGTAAATTCCTTGGATATTTTTGAACTCTCCAGCGAACTTTTCAACCAAATCTTCAACAGTAGTGATACGGTAGTTGATGATTTCGAATTTCTCCTGGAAAGCAACGTACTCGGGGAGAGACTTGTTTAATTCGCCAATAAACAATACTTGGGGTTTAGACATGGTGGTCAATAGTGGTCAACTGGGTATCTGCTCGCTTTTGGATTAGCCAGTTCGCTTAAAGCCGGGGTCGATTTTCGGTGCGGCACGTTCTAGTACGATCTCGGAGTAGGAATGCCGTACATTGGCGCCACAGACTGTAGATTAAGCTTTTGTAGCTAAATACAGGTGGTTTGGTCTGGTCTCTGGAAACATCGTATCAACCAGACCCGTCATCGTGTTGTATCCAAATTCTACTCCTCTGTGTTGGCTGGGGCATTGTCTGATTTGCAGCTATTGTGTTGTGTCTCGCACGCACCCCGCCCATTTTACAACGACAGCGAAGCACAACCAACCGCTTCTGCAGCACACACAATGGACGTCGTGGAGTTTCCAGTCACCATCCCCAACCAACCAAAGGTTGATAGGATCATCAACTACAGCACATACGCCTACGTGTTGGCCACCCTTGCCGTGGCACTTGCGACCGGCTCGTTAGAACATGGATTCTACGCATTTGTAGCGGTCTTTGCGGTTACCACCGTGTTGGTGGGCCCCAATTGGCCTTACATGCAATCAGAGAAAAGCATCGAATGGCTTCAGGTAAAGCTATAGCTAGAGCAATTAATACACATATATCTTCCGATCACACCTGTAGCCAATATTTTTCGAGTGACTGAGGGAAGTTCGATCCCGCGAGCGTTACTTAAAACCAGGTTGCTTCGCACAAGTTTCCACTCACTTATCCCAGCGTTACCATGACTGCAGACTACAGCCAAGCATCCGAACTATTTTTAGGGTTTGACTTGTCGACCCAACAACTCAAGATCATTGTCACCGACAACAAACTCGCCGTCTATGACACATTCCACGTGGAGTTCGACCAAGCCTACAAGGACAAATACGGTATCCACAAGGGAGTCATCACCAATGGCAACACCATCCACAGCCCAGTGTTGATGTGGCTAGACGCAATTGACGATGTATTTCAAGACATGCATACACAAAAATTCCCCTTTGACAAAGTTGCGGGGATCAGCGGGTCGGGCCAACAACACGGGTCCGTTTACTGGGCGCGCCAAGCCGAGCAAAAGCTCCACAGTCTAAACCCCGAGCACAAATTGGCGCACCAACTCAAAGACGCCTTCACCTTTGATGAGTCTCCCAACTGGCAAGACCACTCCACTGGAGAGGAGATCGCCAACTTCGAGGATACCATCGGTGCCGACAAGTTGGCTGAGATCACTGGCTCGAGGGCCCACTATCGATTCACCGGTCTCCAGATCCGTAAGCTTGCCACCCGTGTAGATCGCCAAAAGTACGACGACACCTGGCGCATATCTCTTGTGTCGTCGTTTGTAGCCAGTGTGTTGGTGGGCAAAGTGACACCGATCGAAGAAGCCGATGCGTGCGGCATGAACTTGTACGATATCCAGAAAAGCGACTATGACGAAGAGTTGCTTGCGATCGCCGCGGGTGTCCACCCCAAATTGGACGGTGTAGATGCGAACTCGCACCAGTATAGGCAGGGAATCGATCAATTGCGCGCCAAGTTGGGCCAGGTCGAGCCGGCCACCCACGCCAATATCGGCTCCATATCGAACTACTTTGTGTCCAGATACGGCTTCAAAAGTGGCTGCAAAATCTATGCCTTTACCGGTGACAACTTGGCCACCATTCTTTCGTTGCCATTGGCACCCAACGATTGCTTGATCTCCTTGGGGACTTCCACCACCGTGCTTATCATCACCAAGAACTACGATCCTTCGTCTCAGTACCATCTTTTCAAGCATCCAACCATGCCAGACCATTACATGGGTATGCTCTGTTACTGCAATGGTTCGTTGGCCAGAGAAAAAATTAGGGACGATCTTAACGAAAAGTACCATATCGAAGACAAGTCGTGGGATAAATTCAACGAATTGTTGGATAAATCGTCGAAATTCAACGGGAAGTTGGGTATCTACTTTCCCCTAGGAGAAATCATCCCGAATGCGTCTGCGCAAACAAAGAGAAGCATCTTGAAAGATGGCAAAGTCCACGACGCACAAATGGATAACGACTGGACGGTAGAAGACGATGTGTCGTCGATTGTCGAGTCCCAGACCTTGAGTTGTAGACTTAGATCGGGTCCGATGTTAAGTAACGGTAAAAGTGATGTACATTCTGGTGCCCAGCAAAAAGACTTGGCCAAGGTATACGACGACTTGACTAACAAGTTTGGCGAGCTCTACACTGATGGAAAAAAGCACAACTACGAAACCATCACCTCTAAACCCAACAAATGCTACTATGTGGGAGGAGCCTCCAATAACCCTAGTATCATTAGAAAGATGGGCTCGATTCTTGGCCCTGCAAATGGAAACTACAAGGTAGAAATCCCTAACGCTTGTGCTCTTGGTGGCGCCTACAAGGCCAGTTGGGGATATGGCTGCGAAAACGGTTCTGCTACGAGCTACGAGAAATATATCAACCAATTGTTTGAAGTTAACAACGAGTTTGAGCCATTTGATGTGGAAGACCAGTGGAATGACTACTTTGAAGGAATGGGTATGCTTGCCTCCATGGAACAAACATTAAAGCATGACTAGACAGACATTTAAATACAAATATATGTGTTACGTAATCCCCGAAAACGTATTACTCTCGCTGATCTCACTAAATTCTTCTGCTGCAATTCTCGCTAATTTCTACTTAACTCCACTGCGACTCCAATTTTTCAGCACCAACGATGCTAGTCAAGGCAGTACTAAGGGCCTCTAGTAAGGTCAGAAGAAGTGATTTGAGATGGATACGTAACTTTACCCTGCTCTTGAACCAAGACCCCAACTCCATCACCGTGGAAAAGCTCAAATCCGCCCAGGTTCCACACGATGACGAAGCCAATCCGGCCGTCCGCCTAGCATTGATCAAAGCGATCAACTCATCGAGTAACAATGAGAAAAGAGTCTTGCTCGAACATCTTATACCAAGCTTCTCGCTATACTTTCGATTAAAGTCTGAACAGAACGTTTTCAATACCAATGAAATCATCGCCCGCTTTCTCCAGCTCAATCCTGGAAGAGTCCATCAAACATGGGACTTGTTCAAAACTCACGAACCACAACTTTCTACCGAATTAGGTGCAGACGTAGCGACTATTGTGATTGAAAAGTTAATAAATGGTGAAGTTTATGAATTAAGAGGTCTTGAGGAAGGTGAAAAGTTCCAGATCTCCCAATCGAACTTGCCCAAAATCTTGTATTTGGTTGAAAAATACCTCTCGCAACCAGAATCTGAAGATGTATTGGTGCTTTTGATCGACAGACTACTTGAAGATGGATACGTTGACTTCGTTTCTTGGTTAGTTGGTAGAAATGTCTTGCCCAACCAGTTTTTGGCAAGCTATTTGGCACAAAACAAAGCCACCGGTTTGGGTTACTTGACTGTGTTTTCGCATCTTTTGAAAAATGAGCCTCAGCTTATACAGACAGAGCAGCTTGTTCGTGCTCTTAAAGAAGTTTATGCAAATAAAGGAATAATCCAAGAGCTTGAAGCAAAGCGTTCACTTCCAGAATACCCAGCTGCTAACTTGAATATCGAACTGCTCGGTAAGGAAATCATCAGCTATATTGAAACTTCCAAGCTTGATCTTGAAAAAAATCCTCAGTCGCTCCTTTTGCGTCTCCAGTTAATAGAAATATACGGGATTGATATGGGAGACTTGGAGACTGCAATGAAGTTGTTCCACCATTACCAATCACATGCCAAGTTCGGGCTCGACTTGGTGCAAAATAGCATGTTCAAATGCTACTCCTACCAGGCCGTGGCCCAAGACAAAGAAATATTTTTAAAAATAGCCCAAACTATCCTTCCTGCCGAAGACCTTTCCATCAAAACGTTGCAGACCATGATTGTATCTAACTCCAATTTCGATATTGAGGCTTCATTGGGAATATACAACGATTACATTCAGCAGGTATCGAGGAAGGTTAATGAAGCTACCAAAAGATCGTCTTCAGGGTTGTTGACCGAGTCGTTGATATTGGGCAATCTTTACAATAACGACAGAAACTTTTCGACTTTGATCTTGGAAAAGGCTACAGAGAGCGGATTGTTGGCTGACGAGTACGAAATTGCTCAGATCAAACAACTATTCAAGGCTTACGGAGCTTCATTTGTCGAAGATGACGACTGGGAAAAGGCCAAAGGTATCTTCAAAAATTACGTATTGCAGTACCTCAGAAATTTATAGACTAATACAGTAGAATAGAGAATTAGTAGAAGCAATCAAACAGAATAGACCAGTAAGAAGGGAGGTAACGGTAAGAAGAATTAAATACTAAAAATGGCAAAAAAAACAAATCGGGGCATACTGGGAATTGAACCCAGGGCCTCTCGCATGTTTGGAAACCGAAGTCGCCCAAAGCGAGAATCATACCACTAGACCACACGCCCGTTTTGTATGACTAATGAAACTGCTAAAAATACATAAGGAGCCATCTTCAAGGGTAAAATGCTTCTTGCACCCGGCTTATACGTCATTTTCTATTTGAGTGAGTCCTCGAACTCTCATAGCACACCTTCATTGAGAGGATCGAAAAGTTGGGGAGAAAAAATGTTTAGTCTCAAATTGCACAAGCAATTTCATTTAAAAAAAGGAAGCCCGAGAGAAGCCTAAACACTTCAATGGTGTGAAGAACTATTAATTGAAGAGAAGAGGGTATATCGCTTTTGGAAATGATAACCGGCAACGTCATTTGAGATTTTGCAAGGCGAATGATTTCGTTTCCCAATTTATAGAAAATGTTACTAATTTACATTTTTATTCAAAATTAAAGATCGTCAGTAAAATTTTTAACGAGCTAAACATTTACTAGGAGTAATTTATTAGCTTGTTTGGAACAAGCTTACACCTTTTATTCTCCTTCATGCGGCGCCTATCAATCAAATCAGTACGAACCAGAAGACTACGCGCGCTGCATGGCTGCAAAATTTTTGCAGTGCGATTTTTCATCCACGAGAATGATCACATCCAGCAGAGGTCTATAGTCTTCTTTCAACGAATACCGCTATAACAGTACTATACTTGGGCTTGAAAGCGAAGACATTGTCATTACCCGCGATGTGAATGCTTTTGGTCACAATTTTTAAGCATACACTCTACACAAATACCTAACTTATAGAGAGACAAACAGAGTTAGACAACTCCTATACTTCTCTCACTGTGAATTATAACACTGTATTCTGCTCATTAGATTAGTTAGATGGCAAAATGATCAATCAGTCCTACAACTAGGTGATTTATTTTACGTTATGGTTTATTGCTACATGATATATACTCTAAGCATCGTTAGCTTGAGATTCAAAAGGGGTAAGTTTGGCAGTACCTTCAGCCCAAGAGACACCGTTGTAGGTGATGTCCTTGATAGCCTTGACGATATCTTCGAAAGAACCTCTAACTTGTTTAGTGGAGTCTCTTTCTCTTAAGGTGACCGATTCGTCTTTGACCGATTCGAAATCGATGGTGATACCAAATGGAGTACCTAATTCGTCGTTTCTGGCGTATCTCTTACCGATAGAAGCAGACGAGTCGTCGACTTTGAATGGAACTTGTTGCTTTCTCAAGTATGACGAGACCTTCTTGACAATAGGCTGTAATTCGGCAGTAGATGACAATGGAACCAACAAGACCTTGGTTGGGGCAACCAATGGAGGAAGTGACAAGACACCTCTGTCAGCATCACCGGCTCTGGCCCAGAATTGGTGCTCAAAGATAGAGTAGATAATACGGCCAATACCGAAGGAAGGTTCAATGACGTTTGGAGTGAATTCACGAATGTGTTCGGTTCTGGTGACCTTTTCGATCTTGATCAAATCAGTGTCCAATTCGGTTTTGTCAGCAAGACCATCGACTTGAACTACAATCTTACCGTTGTCTTTCAATTCCTTTCCTAAGTCTTCTAATTCACATTGGGTTCTGGCCAATAACCATTTTTCAATGACACCGGCATCCTTTCTGAATTTAGGACCAAACTTTTTCTTGGAAATGTCGATTTCGAACTTTTCCACGGTTATTGGTTCTGGCAATGGTTGTCTAACAACAAGCTTTTCGTTAGTTCTGGCGGCGTGAACACTCAAATCGTAAGCAGATCTGTCAGCACAACCAACACATTCGATCCAACCGTAAGAGGTTTGCAATTCAGCATCCCAACAGTCAGCAGCATAATGGGCCATTTCGTTGGACATGTGTTGTCTGAATCTTAATCTCTTGGAGTCGACACCGATCTTGATCAAGAACAAGTAGATTCTGGCAATGAAGTAACCCAAAGTTTCGTTGTCGACCAATCCAGATTCAACAGCTTCACCAATAGTCTTTTCGACAACTTGAGTAGAACCGGATTCTTGGACGTCTTTTGGCAAGAAGCTCAAGACGACATCTTTAACTTCGCTGAATCTAGCATGTGACTTGTCTTCTGGGTCAATGAAGTGTTCGATTTCGGCCATTAAGAATTCTCTAACTCTCAACAAACCAGCTCTAGGAGCGATTTCGTTTCTAAAAGATTTACCAATAGAAGCAGAGGCAAAAGGCATCTTTTCGTTGTTGAAGTCCAACAATTTGGAGAAGTTCAAGAATTGACCTTGAGCTGTTTCTGGTCTCAAGTAACCCTTCAATTGACCAGAAGGACCAATGGCGGTTTCGAACATCAAGTTGAACTCGACTGGTGGTTCCAACTTTCCTCCGGTGGCTGGGTTATTGATTTCGTACTTGGTGATCAATTCACCTAATTGAGGACCAGAGTAACCGTCGATTTGGGCCAAGATGTTTTCGTACTCTTTCACGACTTCATCATCAAGCTTGACGTTCTTGATCTCCTTGACCTTCTTCTTTCTCTTCTTCTTTTCGGCATCTTCTTCTTCTTCAACAACCTTGATACCTCTGGCAGCTTTGTCACCCTTCAAACGAGCCTCCAAAACTTCTTCAACCAAATGGTCGGCTCTGAAAATTTCACCGGTCTTCAAGTCTTTACACATCCAATCGGCGAACTTGTCAACGTGACCGGAAGTCTTTAAGACTTCATGAGGAGTCAACATGGTACAGTCGACTTCCAACATGTCTTCTTCCAAAATGAAGTGCTTTCTCCATGTATCAATGATATTGGCTTGCAATGCACATCCTGGAGGACCATAATCGTACAAACCGGAGACACCACCGTAAATTTCAAAAGCTGGTGCAAAAAAGAATCTTCTTTTCAAGACTTGTTCCAAGGCTTCCCTGTTGAAAGGAATAGTTGAGGATGTGGACATATTAGCTATACTAAATCGACTGATAGTCCTTCCTAAAATACGATTTATGCTGGAATTAATCACTTTCGTGTACACTTTAGTGTCGATATTCTATTGTGCTGAAGCCGCTCGATGGTAAATTTTTTTATGGAAACTCGGAGTAGTCACGTGACAGGTGACTAACAGACCACCAACCTGGACTTACTAGGGTCATACACTAGAGTCATGAAGGGGAAGGTCTTTGAGCAAGATAGAGTCATGACATGGCACGTCATTGAGCAAGTAAGGTTTGTTGCGAGTCAAGTTGCGTACATACTTGTACCCGGTGTTATATGGTAAATACTCATATCTTCATTGTAGAAGTGCGTCATAGAAGGAGATTCTATGGTGCACTACATTCTAATGATATCCCAACTACTTTTTCACAGTTGGGCCTGTTTCGAGTCATAAAAAGTACTCTCTAAACCGAACCATCTTGTAAGATCACGGTTCTATCGTTTTTCCTGTTGTGCGAGCTGCAGAGCAAAAAATGGCCGAGGTCATTTTGCACCCAATTTGCGAACATCTTAATTCGAGACATGTCATTTCACGTATAGCCACCGATAAATAAATTAAAGACCTGCGCTATCTACAACACTGGGCCTTTAAATGAAAAAACATTACAGCATGTGTCACGTCTTTCAATTTTCTTACTCGGGGTTCTACATTCTCTTCGTGATCTTCGCTTTTTACTGATAGGTTCCTTGCTCTTATACAAACTTAACTTATTCGTTCAAATTTTCATTACTTATGCACACTTCTGTGAGCTTTCTATGTACATCTCTTCATCATAATAGTCTTCGGTATTCACATCAAAAAATCGCTTTTTGATGACAATCAGAGCAAAAGTGATGATGCAAGAAATTGCAAACACCTTATCGAACCACGCATCAATAAATTCGACTTCTTTCATCGAGTTCTCTGAGCTTATGATATTACTACCCGATAACGACAAGATTTTCGATATTTGATGTGAAAGATTACTGGGCAAATTGGTCCTAATTAATAGCGCAGTCGCAATAATGTAGACTCCAAGTAGTTCTGCTATAATCAAGTGTTTCAACCAGATTTTGACGTAGTTCTCCATTTTGTTGGATGGCAATAAATATCGAGTGAACGATTTGAATGTGATTACAACGTTCGAAAAAGAACATATGAACAAACTTCCTGATAAAATGAACCCCACTTGGTTAATAAGTTGGGTTTCACTCACAGGAAGACTGGGGAATATCGACAATATAAGCTTGGCCAAAGTAATGGCCAAAGCGTCATTTGACGTGTTTGTATGCTCATTGGAATGGTCCAGATCCACAATAATGTTGGTGTCTCGAACTTGCGAATCCACCGATGAAGTGCTGAAGATCAAGTAAGGCATTCGTATCAATACCACGTTGATCACCCTGTATATACAGTAAATGGCAAATGCATTATTACACCAGCGAAGCACTTCATTGAATGTGTGGCTACGCTGTTGTTGGCGCTGCTTTTGTTTGTGTTGATGTAACTGTTGTTGTTCGATGAATTTGGATAGTGTCTTCAACAAATCATCATATATATTGTTTTTGAGTTGCTTTAATGATTCAATTTCCATATTGAGCTCCCTTTCTTCCAGATCTTCACTTGAACCTTTGGTTAGACTCGATAAACTGGCAAAAGACTGGACCTTGTGCATGATACCCCCGAACTTGTTCTTGGACAACATAAGGTTAGAAGACGAACTGTGAAGGCCCAAACCGCCAAAGGGTCTGGTAGGTCGTAAAAGATTGTCTGACAGCTGTGACTGATAATTGTAGATAGTGCCGCTTTTTGCCACAAGGAGTTCATTTAAGCTCGACTTTCTTTTTCTCAACAAAGCATCGGTATTGTTGAAAGACAGAATTACCTTATTAATTTCTGATTCTGTCACCACTTGAGCTTCTTTATCGGAACTTGGATAGGGCGATTTGGGTCCGGACTTCATCAAATCCGCAAACTTCACGTCGAGTGCGAATAGCTTGTACGGAGTGGAAGTACATCCGATTCCTGACAATATTGAAAGAATGGTTATGCCCGCAATGGAAACTTCATTGATTTTCCTATCAATTATGGATCTTGTATCTGGATTGTACGAGCCAGGTCTTGGAGGCTTAAAGCTCTGTGAGAGATCCCCACACTTATGTAGAAAAAAAAGCCAACCAAGAAAACATACAACAGTGGTAAGGGCCTTTGTGTAGTCATCTTTTGATATTTTGAAAGTCAATTTCAGATTGACTAGTAAACTGATAATGAGAAATGGTTGAACCAAAGTAAGCAAAATCATAAGAGAATCTATGATGAGTTTGAACAAAGTGAGTCTTACATCAGCACTGAAGTAATTTACCAATTCACACATCATCAACAATATGAGTTCGATTCCTAATGCTATGGTAGTGGAAAAAATGAGCCCTACAACATTGTCTGCTTTCGAGCCGTTGGACTTTAAAGGGTTTGATATTGAGATATGTGGTTTTTTGTGATCATCCTCGTCATTTTCATCCACATTGATACGGTTCAAACTAACGTGGTACGGAATACATAAATTGGTTTCCACGTAGCTGTTGATTTGGTCTCGGCTGACGCCAACGTTCCCGGTGAAAATTCGGATTATATTGTGGTCGTATACATAGAAGTAGATCCACGTAGCCAACACCACGAAAGGTATACACCCTACGACCAACCCAAGCATGACATAGTAATTTGACAGATATACTGGATGTTGAAGTTAGAGCCATCACATGATCGAGAGGTGGGGATATTGAGGTTGCGCACGACCTGAAATTTAGTGAAAAAAAATTGAGCGTCAATGAAGACATAGTAAGCCGTCAGTAGCGAATAAGAACGAACAAGTATCCAAGATGCCGATGCGTATGAGATCTGAGAAGAAGATGAGGAAGCAGCTCATCGAGCAGCTCAAGGCCAGAAAGGTTTTGGGTGCCAGAATAGCCGAGGGGTTCAAGACCAAGCAAGACTTGATTGATCTTGGATTGGCACCACAAGTTTTCATGTTCAAGAATCTTTTCAGCGGACAAGTATTGTATTCACAGGTCCCAGCATACCACCAGACCCAAATCGAAGAACAATTTCCCCGTCCCAACTGGGAAAACAGAAAACCAAGCAGAAGAAATGACTTGTGGAGAATAATGTGTGTAGCTACATTTGACAACTACGAAAATGCATTGGCTGCCTACAAAGGATTGGTTCAGTTGAGACATGCCAGGGACGTGTTCCAGAAAAAAGAAGCCCAATCTTTAAGACACAAAAATGACGAGGGAAACATCTGGTACTCCGGACAATACAGACCCACCTATACACAGGAAGCCGTAGCGGACTTGGCACATGTAGTGGATGAGTTCGAATTGGCCAATACCAAGTTGATGTGGGAAAACTTGTGGAGAAAAGGTGCGGATGAGCACTGGAGATTGGACTTGGTGGAGCACGACGAAATGCCTGCATTCAACCCAAGAGACCAAACTGTGTTATTGGACGAGTTGAGGAGTAGGGCAGTTGAAGAATTTGCCAAGTTGAGAGCAGCAGAAGCAGAAGCAGAAGTTGAACCGAAGGAGACCCAGGCCGAAGTTGCCTTGTAGATAGTGTACATAGAATAAAGCATTACAAATAGAAAAATGTAGAGTCAAAGTAGCATTTAATGGAAAGTTGCAATGAGACGATAGAAATGGACGATTAGAGAAAACAAAGGACGCTGCGGTTGTAAAGTAAGAAGCATTTGGCAGCATTTATATAATAAATGTATAGAGTGGTTAGTCCGCGATCTCTTACTCTTTTCAGCCAAGTTTGGCTGCAAGAGCGACAGATCACGCGACCTACGACCACACTGGTGGCGGATCGGGTACCTCAGTCGGCCTTTGCTGTCAGTAGGGCGCGCACCAGATAAGCCGGAGAAAAGTATTGGATCTTAGCGGGTTACTGGCTGGGTATCAATCTGCAGAACCCCAAAGGACACTTGGGGGCACCGGAACACTGGAATGCTAGGGTTTTGTGACTACCTAGTATATAGATAAGTAGAAATGATACTTTTCCTTATCTAATTGTCGCTGTGGTGGACTGTGGCTCGAGCGGAGCAAAAGATAATGGCATCACCTGACATTGCCCAATTAGGCCACAGCGACCGCTAACAGAAAATTTTGTGGCCGCACAAATTAAGGGCCGATGACAAATTGAGGATGGATTCCACCAAAAAGTGACCACAACAACTTCGACGTGCTACCCCACACCTTCAAGGAACACCGCCGATCACATACATAGCGGCTTGAAATAAGGGTACGAAGACCTATACACCCTGACCCGTTCATATCTGAAAGAACCGTTATTGCGATTGCAAATCTGCGCCCCGTCGTCTGGTGCCCCCGATTTCCTCAACTGAGGCGTTAGTTTAAAAAGACGGTGAACCGCCTTTTTTGGTCATCTCGTTTAGGTACACGTAGCCATGGATTTCTACTATCGAAAGCTGATGGGAAACGGTACCGTCACCAGTAAGTTTCGCCTAAACAACCTCCCAACCACCATCCAGCTGAAACAGTCCAGCTTGAGAGACCTGCTCAAAAAACCGATCGAAATTTCCCAATCCAAAGACGAAGCAACTATACCCGATTCAGAAAATGCTTTGAACGAAGATACTCAAGAATCAAGTAAAATTACTGCCGAGTTACCCAACAAGTCGGCTGCTCCCATCGAATATCCAGACACACACCGTCGCAATAACTGCAACCGATGCTACCGTCTCAAGAAAAAATGCCTGAGAGAGTATCCAAAATGCAAAAACTGCGAAAAGACAGGCGCAGAGTGCGAATACGTTGTTCGCAGCAACAAGAGACGCAAGCGCAGTAGTGCACCCAAAGTTGCAGGCGAGGGTCTTTTGGAGACCCGTGAAGCCAACGACGAGTCTCAGGTGTTCCATGTATTGGCCAAACCAAGCGAAAAGGAACCCCAGAATGCGCACAAGCTTGTTTCTGTGTCTTCGCTATTAGCCAGCGAAGTGGAGGACAACACCAAGAAAGATTCTGCGCGCCGTATAATCAAGAAAATCACCACCGCAGAGCTAAGTAGCAGCGCGCGGAGAGCCAAGGAAAAGCCTGAATTGCCTTTGGCAGAAAAACTCATACTCAAATCTTTGTCATCAAATCAACAAGAAGTGCCGTCGAATCTCCGCGAGGAATTGATCAATATGAAATTGATTCCTCTGGATCTCCCAACCATGTTTCTGCTAAAATATTTCGAAAACTTTGGGTCGAGGTACCCATTTATTGATCAGAAACAGTTCATGGCCAGACTCAATGCCATTGATTTTGCCCAGGAATCTATCATCAACTTGGACGTTTACGTTCTTATGAGCATCGGCTGCTTGGCACACGAGCAGAAGCAAGATGTCAAAAAGCGCGACTTATTTTCGCAATACTTTAACGAGAAAAGTATCGAATCCGTCATAGATGTGCTCAACTTGAATCTCACCAATGCTACCAGCGAGGAAGTGGAACAGAACTTGACGTTGTTGTTACTCTTGACTCTCTACAGCATTGTTTCGTTCAACGAAGATTTGTGCTGGGGCATACTAGGAGTACTTGATCGTTTGGTTATCAAGTTGGAAATGTACAAGCAGTCGACAGACTCTGCTCAGTTCAATACCCAGAACCGTATTTTCTGGTCAATCTACAATCTCGACAAAGAGTTGAGTTTAATTCTCAACAAACCCAGCCAGTTCCCAGCATTGAAATTCATCAAAACACCATACCCACTTACAGTTCCATATTCCGAGGACGAGGATCTTGATTTAATTAATCAAGAGATCAAATTCCATCAGTTTGAAGAGTTTTTGCTTTCACAATCGCTCTCTGGAGCCGAGCAAAATCCCGAAAAACTCAAGGAAGTCCTGTTGGATTTGGAAAAATGGCGAGTGGCCACCAGTTCTATCATCCACCAGAAATACGTCCAAACCCCATACCTCCAAGACTGGACTTCATGGATCAACCTCAACTACTATTATCTTCTAATTGAGCTTGACCAGATTTCTCCGAGTGAGCTGACCCAATTCACCCTTCATTTCTTGTCGAACTCTTTTGCATTAATCATTTCTGATACCGAGACTGAATCCAGTGGATCCAAGCCGGATATTAGAATCAGTATCAAGAGCTCTTTGTACTGGCATAGTCGTTTATTCAAGGTTATCAAATATTCGTTAGATTCGTTGCATAAGCTTATCGACTCGAACACAGTTAGAAAATTGGATCTCAGTCTCCGTCTGACTGAATTCACAAGTAACCTTCAATTGTTTGTCAACTTGCTCAAGTACATTTATGGTAATGGAGAAGAGGGCTTGAAGGAACCAGAAGCTACAATAATAAGAAGAATAGGTGTGGCAGCCGAAAGCATGAATCAGCTTCATGTGAGGCTCATGGGATTCAACGTAATGACAGGAAAAGACGAAGAGAGAGTGGAATTGGCAAGGTTTGTGGAGACAGTAAGCAATAGAGTATGCCAGTGATGAGTTTAGTTCATGTATTATATTATGATTAAGTAATGAAGAAAATTTTTTAAATGAATTAAAAGTCGTAGAAAGGGATAAACAAAGGCACCAGAACTCACAAACCCTCTATACTCTCTTGTATGTCTTAGTCTTGTGTCTAGCTACTATATTTTGGCTTACCTTATCAGGTCGTGCGCGCACAAAGGCAAATCGCAGTCCAAGTTCACCAAACTTTGCCACTCCAACAAACTCTCATAGAACTAACCAGACATAATGCCACCTAAAGCCGACTGGGATAAGTACGTGGCCCCTGACGAAGATGACGAAGGCAACCAAGACAAAATTACACCATTGAGTGAAGGAGATATCCAAGTGTTGAAAACATATGGTATCGCTCCGTACGCCACATCATTAAAACAGCTCGAAAAGGACTTGAAAGTTATTGAGGAGAGAATAAAAGAGAATATTGGGATAAAGGAAAGTGATTCCGGTATGGCCGCTCCCCATTTATGGGATGTGATGGGTGACAAGCAAAGAATGTCCGAAGAACAACCATTGCAAGTCGCCAGATGTACCAAAATCATTGAAGCCACCAACCCTAATCCTTCAGACAGAGTGTTGCAAAACGCTGACAACAAAGCAAAATATGTCATTAATATAAAACAAATTGCCAAGTTTGTGGTGGGTTTGGGCGAAAGAGTGTCGCCCACCGATATAGAAGAAGGCATGAGAGTTGGTGTGGACAGACAGAAGTATGAAATTCAACTTCCATTACCGCCAAGAATTGATCCTTCGGTGACCATGATGACGGTCGAAGAAAAGCCTGACGTGACATATAGCGATGTTGGTGGATGTAAAGAGCAGATTGAGAAGTTGCGTGAAGTGGTCGAGTTGCCACTTTTGTCACCTGAAAGATTCGTGAAGTTGGGTATTGATCCTCCCAAGGGTATATTGTTGTACGGACCACCAGGTACCGGTAAGACTTTGTGCGCCAGAGCGGTCGCCAACAGAACCGATGCCACATTCATCAGAGTCATCGGATCCGAATTGGTCCAGAAATACGTCGGAGAAGGTGCCAGAATGGTGAGAGAATTGTTCGAAATGGCCAGAACCAAGAAGGCCTGTATCATCTTTTTTGATGAAGTCGATGCTATTGGAGGTGCCAGATTCGATGATGGTGCTGGTGGAGATAACGAAGTGCAAAGAACCATGTTGGAGTTGATTACGCAATTAGACGGTTTCGACCCAAGAGGTAATATCAAAGTGATGTTTGCCACAAATAGACCCAACACTTTAGATCCTGCTCTTTTGCGTCCCGGAAGAATAGATCGTAAGGTGGAATTCTCGTTGCCTGACTTGGAAGGTAGAGCCAATATCTTCAGAATCCACTCCAAAACCATGAGTTGTGAAAAGGGTATCAGATGGGAGTTGATTTCGAGATTGTGTCCAAATGCCACTGGTGCTGAGTTGAGATCGGTGTGTACCGAAGCAGGTATGTTTGCCATCAGAGCCCGTCGGAAGGTGGCCAACGAAAAGGACTTCTTGAAGGCCGTCGACAAAGTCATCAAGGGTAACTTGAAGTTCAGTTCTACCAGTCAATACATGCAATATAATTAAATAGTCTGTTAGGTTTTATACTCTTTATTTAGAACAAATTGGTTAGCTAATCCGCTTGAAGAGAAATCTAGCTAGAAGAGAAATGTAGGCATATTTATAGGTTTCGTTTCAGTGATTGCAATAAGTCTTGTTAATGGTTTCAGGATTGTAAAAAGCTTATTGGTTGAAACAAATATGAGACAAATCTTTGACAAATCTTTGACAAGGGTCATTGATTACAGAAAAGGGTTATTGATAGTAGTATGGCTAATTAGAATAGGGTCTCAAGCATTCCCAGTACCTCTGGTCCCTTTCATAGTCTATATAATTATTATATACGATATCATCGAAGTTTTGTACTTAGTCCCACCATGACACACACCCCATTCCGTCAGTCTGGCACGAGGCTAACAATGCATAGGGAGGAGCTTTATTGACTGGCTCGGTTAGTCCTTGTGCCTCACTGGAAGATTTGGGTTTTATATTCACAAAGATCTCTTCTTCCACCCTGAACCTGATTTTCTCATTTATATCAATGAACAATTCGGTTTCCTCATCCGGTTTCCATACCCAGGCCTTTTCGACGGGTTTGAATTCACATCCTTCAAATATATATGACTTGGGAATAAATATTTCATCGAAAAACTCCAATTTCACCTTGATTCCTTCTGCTGTGCATTCACTGACCCATCCTGTGAGAATCTCTCCAATAAATGGCTTCCATACTATACATCTGAGTCTGACTTCAACAAATGACCCACCGTCTCCTGGTTTCAATAATCCATCTTTTATGTCCAACAAATCATATACCGATATTACTAACCCAAGATTACTGATCACCTTGTTGGCGTACTTCTTATTAAGTTCATCAGTGAGACTGTGCTGGATCGGGATGTTGAAGGCATGCGGCGGAATCCGTACCAAGTCACTTATTTCCGATAATATGAACATAGCGTTTTATCAGATGGTCCTATAAGCTCGTTATAATAGTTTTATGTCCGCTTCGTTGCGTGTATACTCGTCTCAACGTTTTGTTGTCTCCGTAATTTTTCAAGTCAATTCGATGAGATGCGAACTTCAAATTGCACCCAAGAAAGGTGAGTCTCAAAAAGGTTCAGGAATCTTTATTAAAGAAGAAGCATTTGTGATAATGGATGGAAAGATCAAGAAGAAAATTAATACAACCAAGTCTTCGGACAGAAGACTTGCAGGAAGTCGACAGGCAGCACAGTTTCTCCATAGCTCGTTCAAGCCTTCCACAACCAAGATAGTGAGCAGTGGCAACAACGCAGATAACAGTGTCAAGACCGTAAAAAGAAGCGGAGGAGGCAAGAGCTGGGAAGATTCCAGTCTATTGGAGTGGAACCCCAAACACTTTAGGCTTTTTGTCGGTAATTTGGGGAGTGACGCCACTGACGAATTGTTAGCAGGAGCGTTTGGTCAATATCCAAGTATGAGCAAAGTGAAAGTGCCGATAGATAATCGTACTGGAAAGAACAAAGGGTATGGATTCGTGGCGTTTGAGAGTGCTGACGATTATTTTAAAGCGTTCAAGGAGATGAACGGCAAGTACGTGGGGCTTCACCCTGTACAGTTGAAGAGAGCTGAGACTCAGATAAAGCCCACCAAGAAAAGGAAATAGAGAAATATGTAAAATAGTGTTATCTATGTAGTAATTTTAATGAGACATGAAGAACTGCCATAAGCCTTCTGATAGTCAGTAATGGTATAGTATACAGTTGAGCTAAAAGTAGAGTAAATCGGGTTATATAGCTAAGTTGCTTACATAAGCAGGTATCATAAATTTTCATTCTCGAACAACTTCAAAACCCCAATGCTTTCTTTGGTGCCACGACTGATAGGACCACGAGGTCCATGGAGCTTAGTGCGCAGCGGCTTGGCGCACCAGGTCAGATTCAAGACCAATTTGCCTCAAGATTTCAACCCCAAAAAGAATCTCGTTTCGGAAGGAGAGTGGAAGGAACTCAAGCATCATATACCTGGAGAAGGAGACCAAACCAACGAGATCAAAGATCGGATTCCATACTTTCCATTGGCAAAGGAAACAGTCCCAACATTACTTCCGAAACCAGGAGTGCCGCAAGTAGGAAAGAAGTATACGTTCAGACAGGTGATCTCTATTCTTCAGAACAAAACTGCACCTGAGTTGATCTACGAGTCGGAACCTCATCGTCTTTACTTTCTCGCTTGCTTTTGCTGTGCAGTGGTATTCACGGTGTATGGATTGGTGCTTGCCGAGTATGCATGGTACCAATCCAACAAGGACTACGAAGAAAACGATAAAGAGCAGAGTGAAGCCCTTCGTAAACGTGAGTGGGTGGTCTCACTAGGAAGAAACTCTATCTACAGTATAGTTATGCTTGGTGCAGCATATTGCTTTGCGAAATTCCCCACAAGATTGATAAGACGCATGTGGTACTTACCTGGTCCGGTTGAACATATCAAGTTCACCACATACCCATTGTTTCCTGGTCGCCCCACGCCCGTCATCACTGTTCCTTTGGAGAATCTTGTGAGGCGCCACAAAGCTCGTGTCTGGACTGGCAAGGGATTCTACGGTACCGCCGACAATTCGATGTTCTTCTTTGTATTGAAAGAATCGCTTGCAGGAGGTAAGAAATTCAGAAACTGGGTAGTTGATAGAAAGGGATTCTTCTGGTCTGATGGTAGAGTGTTTGATTATCTTTTTGGCAAAGAATCATTGGCCGCGGCCGAAGCTGGAATTCCCTACGATGAACAAATTGGAATAATGAACCGTGAGGTCAAAAAGAAGAAGCAGCAATTGAGAGCTAAGCACGGTCCGTTTTATCAGTTCAAGTTGGGTGCGCGTGAGGCCAAAGAGGATGTTGCAAAAGTCAGCAGTTACGTGAGTGGGTTGCGCGGACGTGGTAAGATTGGTGACGGAAAGAAGAAGTAATGTAAATAGAACAAATGTAATTAGAAAAGGCATAATGTAAGTATGATTTTGTATGTATACCATTATCTAGTCGTATATAGAATATGGGTGAAGGTTTGGTTGTTCAATCGTATTGGAGTTTGCAGCCATCCTAATTTTATTTTCTAGTCCGAATTCGTGCGGGAACTGCGGCACTCCGACCCAATGAGGATAGCCGTCTTTCCTAGGATGTGTAAGTAGTCAACAAAGCTGTACGTGCATTAGTTGCAAAGTTGAGAGAATTTTAATGCATCACTTCCATTTCTCTGCAACGTGCTACCTTAGGATGAGCCGATTGTTCTTAAACATAGCCGCAGCACTTTTGAACCCTGCGGGTGCCTAAAATAGATGCAGCCGAAACGCGAATTAAAGTTTACAGCCAATGTTAGTCAAGCCATAGAGAGATGCAACTCAGTGACAGTATAAACGGGTAATCTACATCATCGAGCTACGGTAGACCGCAGTACATCCTTATTGAAAAAGACAGGGTGTTCGGTCTGCGGACTGGTTGCGGAGCCTTGCCGACTTCCATATTCCATTATTTTCCACCAACCCTTATCACAAGATTTGTTTGTTTACGTCGCTAAATGTAGTGCGAATGCGAGACAGAGCTGGCCAAGATGGCGTAAGCTAACACGCTGTCACCTCCTTCGGACCAATAAGTGTATACATACCTTCTACTTAGAGATATGCTGCATAGCCTCTGTACATAACGGGATCATGCCAGATCTAAATCTATCGCTCTCACCCCTTGTAGCTGGTCCTCTCCGGTCCGAGTACCCCACGTGACGACGCGGTCACTATTGTTGTGAAAAGCCCCTTTTGGCAGACCAGCTTATCAACGACGCCACTCGACATTCATACCTTAGCCGGCGAGATTTCAGTAATTTCACCACAGCCCGTTTAACACCGTCCCCCTGTCTCTACACTTGGTGCTAGCGTCTTACTTTCCCCTCTTCCCGCAGTCCTGTGCCACCAACTCCGTGTCGCCCTCGAACCGCCACCCACCAGTTTTGTGTCACGAAACGACGACAAACTGGCGACCAACTTGCTCTCAAGCTCAACCCACCTCAAGAAAACTATCTGTTCACACAGCCCCCACTTTACACGTTAACTTCTTCGGCTAAATATCTTGGGTTCAATTAGTCTCAATAATCTTTTGAAGCTAAAGCAACCTTTTCAGTTCATCTGCGTCGACCCATCCCTTTCAACCCCAACCCCTTCCCTTTCCACCCGCACTTGAGTTGCTCCACACGACACGACGACCATTTATTTCACCTGGTTAGTTACAAACATCAGTTGATTTAAGTTTTCACTTGTTACTTGGCTGTATATTACACTCAAACCTGTCAGCATTTCAAGTTCTGATTATATATCCAATTATTGTCTGATCCGTATAGATTATATTCGGCGATTTTCATCGGCAATTTCCAAATTTCACTCGAATGGCTGCCAACATGAAAATTCAGAAGCGTAAGCTTGATCAACTCAATGATATCAAGAAGGATCCTTCATCTATAATGTCCAAAGAAAGAACGAATCATCATAAAAAGCTAAGAGTAACGTTCAAAGGCTTGTCGAACACAGTATACGTCAGCTCTCCTGATGAACCTCGTCTGGATCATTATGTTCACCAGAGAGTGACCGCCCCCAATTCCCCTCCTGAACAACAAAGATCTCCATCTCCTACCGACGATTCTCGCAAGCAACACGAGCTTCATCTTCACCAACTTCAATACGAAAAGCAATACGAAAACCTGCCACTCTTGACTCCCAAAGATGAAGATGATGAAGATGAAAGCGACGACAACCACAACCACAACAATAGCAATGAAGTTGAACATAAGGTCTACCCTAACTCTCCAACTTCTACTGCATGCTCTACACCTCCTACGAGCTCCCCTCTTAATGACACTAATGACTTAACAAGCTCGAATGATGCTAAAGGACCAGATTATGCCGACCTCAATACCAACCCTGATTACATCACTCTCACTTCCTCGCTCCATTTGCTCAACTCCACTTCTTCACGAATCTCCCAGGAAATCGTCCAATTATCGAACTTGCGAAAATTTCACGAGAATAACCAAAGCAAAGATGAAATAATCGATTTCTATATGAAACTCCTCAATAACGAACTTGACCTTCCCAAACCTTCCAAGGTATTGAAGGCTCCTACCGTTGACTGGGGTCGCTACCATGCCAGTCTCGGTCGAGTTTCCAAAACTTTCGAGTCTCAAACCACACAAAAAAATGACACAACGTATAAAAGCCTCAGGTTGTTTGAAAAGTAAACCTTTCAACACAGACTGTTGCACGATTCCTAATAGAGCATGACCTTTCTTTCCTTCTTTTCCTAATAATGATACCTCTAGTTGCCTTACCGTTTACACTTCTTGCTTTCCAACCCAAAAAAATCAGTCTCTCTAATTCTCCTATAGTTCTTTTTTATGTAAATAGAATAAATTTAACGAATTATATTACCAGTGAAAATAAGAATGCCTACAATAACAATATTGTAAATGTCTCGCGTTATTTTCATGATTTAAAAAAATTGAATACCATGTATAGTTTAAAGCTTACTATGGTTTATTATACTTGCCGCATAGAAAAGAAAACTCAGTACTTGGGTATTCTTTACAATGCCGCCGCGTCTACTTTCAATATTGTGCTACTTTCTACAGCTTGACTAAATGTACTCAAAATTCCATCATCCTTTGTTCATTAAATTCTCTATTTATCTACGATTTCGCAGCCATTCTCGCAAACTGTAAAAGTTGCGCATGCTATAAAAGTAGAAAATTTCACTGTATATGAACACTTCTTCTGGTCGGCACAGGCTCCGCTTACTCTAGTTAGGCTTCTTTCTGTCCTCGCCTTCTTCTTCTTCGCTATCAGTGACTAAGAATGCGTCGGAATTAGCAGGAACATCAGAGTTCAACGGCTGCCACTTCTTGCCAGCTGCACCTTTAGGAGTGTCAGACTGTTCTCTGGATCTGACTGGTAAGGCAGGTAAATCAACCTTATCGTTATCGGTCATGCTGATTCTGTTGTGGAAATCATGAGAGATAATCTGGGGGTCTTCGTCGAAACGACTATTACTACGTCTGTTATCGCCATTGAACGAAGAGCCTCCTAATGCTCCAAATAACTTGGGGTTTTGTTTGGGAGGTGGTGAAGGCCTAGAATCCCTCGAGTCGTCGCCATCAAACTTCCTGGCAAGACCAGTGACCCAACTATTCAAAGTACTTCTGGCTTCTTCGAGTCCATTGGTGAATGTTTCTTTGATCTGCTCAAACTCATCAGGACTGTCGCTTACATCTTGTGGCTGCGATTGTTTACGTTGTTGTTGACGCTTCTTTTCCTGGTGACGCCTTCTTCTTCTTTCGTCCTCAAGCTCAAATTCCTTTTGCAACTTTCTGGCCAAAAGTTCATCGTCAGTAAGTCCTTGATCGTTGGAAAAAGCTACCGATTTCTTGTTCTGCGCCCCTCCACTGGACTTGAGTGCGGATGCTGGGGCACTGGTACTGACAGGAGTGGGGATTTCGGGCTTGAAGCTTGGGTCTGATATGTACAACAAGGCATTAAAAGCTGGATCAAGGTGTCCCTGCGAAGCAATTAGAACGGCAGTGATCAATTTGTCTTCTATACTGGGAAAAGCTTCCTTCAAATCATTGGTAATTCGAGTGATTGGATCAACAGGTCTGGGTGGTTGTGGCGGAGCTTCTTCTTCTTTCTCGGCGGTTTTTCCACTTTCTTCATTGAGGGGAACTTCTTCAGTTACTTCGGTATCTTTACTAACCTTGGTGTCTTTGGTATCTTTAGACTCTTTGGATTCTTTGGATTCTTTGGATTCTTTAGTGTCTTTGAGATCTTCGGTATCTTTGGTGGCTAGGGAGTTTTTGGTGGCGTCAGCCTTTTCTTCTTCCTTCAACTTGGTTTCTTTTGGATTGGATAAATCCTCGATATCCACAGGCTCTGTGGACGCAATTGATAGTTCTGGTGCTTTATTGCCTTTCTTACTCATGTTTAGTGTACTCTAAGTGTGACGTTGTGGGGTTCGTTGACTATCACCAGAAATAGCCATGCTGGCTACTGCGCGGGGGGTGTAAAATCGGGCACCTCACGTGACCCAAAGATGCCTATATAACGGGCTCGAATTTGGCCCATCCTGGTCGTACTTTTTTCTTTGATAGTATTTTAAATAAACTCCGAAATATTGCTAGAGCTTTGTAACAGTGCCGTTGATACAGAGTGTGGACAGCGGAGGCAAATTGACAGCCTGGAGGCTCACCGGTCAAATTTATTTGACCCGAACCTTTGGGCTTACATTCGTAGACGTAGCAGAGTTTTCTTGGGATTGGATCAAGACTCTTGATATCGAGAGAGTATCACATACCGCAAGGATATGAAATACTGCCAGATATAGCAACACTCCAGTGAAGCTAAAAACTACATCGCTATAAGTGCTTCGGTCTCTCGTCGGTGTAAGATTTTGCGATGCCGAGACTGAAATAATTTTAGAGTGCAAAGCTGATGAGAAGATCTGACAAGTAATAGCGCAGACACCGAGTAGAAATAACGAGTAGGGTCGAAGTAAAGAGGTGAGATAGTCGGTTGGGTAAAGATTTGTGGACTGAAGTACAACGTTATCCCTTATGCCTAAAAAACTCTTCCTGTATTGACATAAATCTCTTGTATCTGGCCATTTTTCATATTATTTGCAAAATTGTGCAAAAATGCAATTGCGAAACTCCGTTAAGTATCAGCAGTTAGGTTAATACTCAATTTGAAATATGACCACAGCAAATTCGTCAAGCAGACTCTGGCTTTAAAACGTCAATTCTATGTCTACATACCCACTAGCACTCCTATATACTTCTTCTTCTTCTACAACTCCAGACTCTCGAGAAAGCTTCAATAGTTGTTTCGATCATAGTTTCATGGCTGGCACATTTAATAATTACTATCTTATTATGTTTATTGAATTACATGCATTCAAGAATAAAATCTTGATTTTCATAGTCAAATGACTTGTCAAATGATTTGCCAAATTACTGGCTCAATTCAGCCTTTCTTTGTTCTTTAGCTTCCTTCAATTCTTTTTGTCTTCTGATGAAGTCCAAGTTTTGACACTCTTCCCATGCATGTTTGTCATGTTTACAGCTCACCGAGGAGTTAGCGGTTTGTCTAATAAGACACGTATGATAGAGGGCGAAGTATGCAGCACAACGATCTCTCCAACGTAATGGCACCTTGTACTTTTGCAAATCCTCTTCCGAAACTAAAAGGTTAGTGGCCTCATCCGTAAATCTGGGTACAGGCTGTACTTACGAAGTGGTGGGAATTCTGTCACCGACATGATGTGTTTGTCAAATGGCTATTCGTGATTCTTCTCGTTAGTTCAATGTCAGTTTTTTTGCCCAATTAAACTTCGTTCAAAAAATCACGCTGTATGCAGGAAAAATTCAGTACTATTTTAATAGATAGCTTGAAGGCAGAGCGATTTTGAGGAACAAAAGATGGAGATATATGGGGCTACCGAAACCACACTCTGCGGATGCTACAATTGTCTATGCAATGATGTCTTATTAAATATGTAAAGGGAATGCAGCGGGGTTGCTGACCTTGGCCAAGCTATACTAAACTCTCTGCAACAAATCTACCGCAAATTGTAAACTTTTTCGGTGTTTTTATAAACGATATAGTGAGGATAATTTACACTTTATGGTATTTGTTTAATGGGCAGCTTTTTGGTGGGATTCGAGTCTTTGTTTCAATGCAATGTACTGACACTTGTAAAACTCGTCTTTGGCGCTGGCACAGAAGGAGGTTCCCTTATCAAGACATTTGTAGTAGTTGATCAAGTGGGCAGCACATTTGTCTCTGTGAAAGAATGGAACATCATGGGCATCTAAGTCCTGTTGTGAAGCTGCTGGGTTAGTAATTTGCCCACATGCGTCTTCTTCAATTTACTTACGGATAGCTGGAAACTCATACGATTCAGAGTGGCCTGTCATATTGTATTGGTCTGTCTCTACTAGTTTGGTCAATTCTGTTCATTTTCATTGGCGTTTTTTCTTTTCGCTGAGTCATCCATGACTAAGCACACTCAACATATCTTGCAAAAAATAAAACTGCCGGTCCCAGGAATCGAACCTGGGTCTGTTCGGCCACAACGAACTGTACTGACCACTATACTAGACCGGCGTTTTGTGGTATAATTTGAAATGAAATTTAGTCGTGTTGAGTTATTGGTCATAACCATAGCACGTGAACCACACACGTGTGGTACACGTGAAACACTAAATAATAATCTTGGTAAAGTGGCTGCAACCATTAGAAAATACTGGTTATTGCAACAACAAGCCTGGGTTAACTGCTTACTGCAAAATGAAGCCTTGGTTAACTGCAATAGTACCAAGTATTCGGGGCAACATGAAATTGATCAATCAGAGCAGTGGAAAAGGATTTTGTCAAGAATGTAAGGTGATGAAAAATCTTCACGATGAGCATAGCTCACCAGAGAGTATGCCATAGAGCACATAAGATTTCCCTATAAATAGTTATACATTTCTTCCATATTAAGTTTGTCCATCAAGTCAATTTGGGGCAAGATAAATATCTTACTTCTCTATCAGTGGTCTGGTATATAGGCGTTTCCATACACTGACCAATATAGGCACACACTACAACTTCAAACGACTTCGCATAATATTATATTATAGAGTAGGGCAAGATACCAACGAGTTAACACCGTGGTAGAGTATCTAGCATAATTTATTACCAAAACAGGAAAGCTTCGACCTCATGTGCGTAGTCACCTGATTTAGAAGTTCAACAAGTCGAGTGGAGTTGAACCAATCTACTGCTATGAACAAGTAAGTTGTCACAGTTTTGGAAATTTGTTAAATTGTTCAAGGTATCAGGTTGGAATTAGCGGTCATAACCAACTTGCTACTTTATTGCTTGCTCTAGCTCGAATGCTCAAGTGCTACTTTAAAGTTTCTCGTTACTATCACCTTTTATCCTGGCGCCAAGTTTTATACTCAAATCTAATTACAACAAAATATGTAGTGCGTATAAAAAGAGCATCAGAAACAGATCGATGATACACGATGTCTGCATGTTTTCATATACCGCATTAAATCTTATTTTCGATTTCTTATGTACCGAGTAAGGTTGCACCAGACTTGATTGCGTATCACGCGATTCAACGATTACCCTTTGGTCTGTAGTTAGGTGATTAGCACCCAGTGCAGGAACAGCCTAGTTAGTAACATGCAAAGAAGACTAAATGACCTTGTTAATCGGTAAAATATACTAACCGTGCAGGCTGGAGCCTCTTTAGGAAATTTGCCTCGCTATATTTCGGGCTTATACCTGCATTAACAAGACTTATTTTTATTTACGAATATGTGCAGGGGTGACTTCACATCAATTAACCAAGAAGGAATGGCCAGATCACAGAGCCATGCCAACGTGTGCCCAAGGAACAATACTCTAAAACACATTCCATACTCAATTATCATTGATCGGAGATTTAAATTGCGCACCCGTGCTAAAACGGAGGACTGTCGCCTTTGTACAAGACATGTCCTGAAATATTCAAAATTAGTTACTCGCCATTCGCCATTCGCCATTTGGCCGATACTTAAAATTTGGGCTTTAAATTTATGTCAATTTTTTTATGCTTTCTACAGCTGCCTTCGACGTGCTGCGCCTGTCAATCAGCAATACATCGGGCTAGGTCGCCTAGAATCCTTAGGCATGTATGATTTGCATCGCTTTTTTCCTGCGATGTTTCATCTACTATTTTTTTTTTTCGGCTCGTTTGCGCATCTAAGGCGGGGAGTTAAATCGAGACGATCGTGGCAAGAGCTGTCCAAGAAAAACGCCGGGTCGAAAAACCTTTCACATGGAGGCTTTGTGGCGTACTTCAGCTCTTTGTAGAGGACCTTGCGAAGTGACAACTAATCAGTGGTATGTGAAATGCTCCGATACAGGATGGGCGATGGATAGCCATTCATAAATTTGTCTCTTACTTCGACCGGTGCCTTGATGATTATCTTAACTTATGAACGATGAGGGGGATATCACAGTGACTGCACATAGACAGTAATTCTACGTATAGAATGCGCATTTTTTTTAGGTATTTCATCTAGTCTTATTTTTAGAATACGAAGTTTAAGCATGTGTTTTCTTTTGCGATCGGATCTCGCGGGGATCGGTTAAATCCGCGCCCTGATACTACCTGATTTTTGAGGCGAGTTTGCTACTAGTTGGATCTAGTCGAATCTTGGCGCATGTGAATTTCATCTAATGATCAGTACGAATGGTTAAGAAACTGCGTTTCAATTGGACCGCATGTGTCTTGAAGCAGAAGCGTCTTCCAACATAGAATTCTAGAATACTTGATCTGCAGGACTAGAAGTATAGAAATTGCAGACTTCCTGGTGACGTTTTTGTGCTTTCGAACACATAAACTGACACAACATAACAAGCGAAATTCAAGAACAATCTTTATGTATGTGGGGGTTTCTTCTTTTTTTTTTGCTTTCGTCTAAGTGCTACTAACCCACCTCAATTGACTCGGTCTTGTTACAGCCTTTGCCCGACAAAGATCTTTAGATTCTTACCTTACTTCATCCCCACCAATAAAGTAATTCAAACATCAGATCCATAACGCACAAGAAAGTCAAAGTGTAGTTTGGCGAAACCTTCACTGCCCGGATGTCAAAATTGAAAGCGAAGAAAAGAGTCGCAAACAATCTCACGCAGGATAGGTGCACTGGACTGTAAATCTTGGCCAGTTGGATACTAAACCCTTTATTTTTAGTGTTGTATTTTCTTATGTGCATGACTTAGATTTATCATCACAGCTGGATCATTACTAAAATGAATAAGCATAATTCCAGGATGATAAATTTATGGTCACCTACAATATGCTATGAGCTATTAATGGTTTCAAATTAGGCTCGTGGGACTGTTGTTCTCGGGAGCGCATTAACTGTTAAAAAGTAGGTGGTCGATCAATACATCGATTTCTTTCTCATTTACATACACTTTGTCTATAGCACTCCTTGAGCAAGTACAAACTTAATCGTTTCCTGATACTTTAAGCTACCATACGTCAAACGAAATGGATACTAGCTCTGGTAGGAAAATCAGAACTCATGTTTTTGCCAGTTCTAATTTACAGTTATTTTTTATGCGATATTTTTTCCACAGGTTAATAAATGTTTCACAATCGAAAGTAAGCGTCTGTACATATGCAGACACAAGACTTTATCCGTACGGGGCGTTTTTAGATAGACATGTCATCGGACACCTCAAATCTGAGGTTGTAGATGGACCCGATTATATGCATGCCACAATAAGTTTGATATATTCGTAAAAGCTTCAGTCAGTTGGAAACATGTCTGTATTGTTTTTAGTGAAACGAGAACTTTCATGAAAGAGTGGTGATCAACGCCTCATAGAGAAGCTAACAATACATCTCTTCAGTGCAATAAATCCGTATAGTGCAGATGCAGCAAACAGTGTATAGTCGCCCGCAAGGAATTCCGATGATCCAGTTTGTAATCTGGTGAATCAACACTTTCCACCGGTTTCAGGGTTAAAGTGTCTTTGACTATGAATGGACGCGGCTAAGGTGTTGAAGTGCCCTCGCTCTTGAGATTTATTTTTTTATACCGAACAAAAATATGTTTCTTGTCGGTATAAAAATAATACTTTGAGAAACCTTGAATTTTTGTAGTGTGTTTCTAATTGTAGTGCACGCGAATTTGAGAACAATAACCGAAAGCTGTTTCAAACGCGACCCTTAATTTGGTGACGCCCCATTGAATGAAGACAAATGGATAAGCATTGGCCCGCAATATCAGTAGAGATGAGCAAGGACAGATTGATCGGGGATCCAGATCTGAGCTATTTTGAATCTTGAAGGCGAAGACCACTCAGAATTTCAAGCTCCTCCACTCTAATGCCAAGACCCATCACACCGCCCCAGGACGTTGCGTTCATGCCCCGCGCTGCACTAAAGAATCTTAACACCTCCAAATGCATCAAGTTTTTACTTGATTAGGCACCGTTTAGTAAAGAGATGAACAGTGCAGTTCCTGCAAAACGTAATAAACGAGTTTATAGTAGTAGAATATACATTGCGCTCTATTATGTACAATCAACTCCTTCGTATTAGAAAAGGACTAAAAAGATTAAGCCAAACAACAATTAGTACCCTCAGTAGAAAGCAGGACAAACAGACATAAAGTACAGGAACACGTAAAGGACACATGGTCCAATTCTTCATAAGAAAAGCTACGGCAGGCGACGTCACGATTTGTGTGAGCTCTACATACTAGTACACATGGTAGCCGACACTGAAAGATAAGATAACAAGACAGTCTGATAGCTGGGGTAAGGATAATAATTACTTTCCCCTTAAGCTGTATAATTTTGTAAATTGCTTATTCTCGGTAAAGCACTGCTTACATGCATCATATTATTTTATAGGCTTTAAAAGATTCGCGGTGACAAACTAGTTTGTCAGCTAGGTTGTCACCAAAAATTCGCGATCATATGCATTTTTAGAAAATGTTTCCAGGAACCCGAAGACTCTCATAACATTCAGAGAATGCCGAGGAGCATTTGTGATATAGGTGATGATCTGAATTTGATGGTTGATGTCATTTATTTTCAATGGATGATACTGCTCTGATAGGTTGAACCATGCAAATAGTCCATCGTAGGCAGTAGCTTCATCTGTTGTCACCATTAAAAAATAATTTTGTGCTGTGCTCTCATGTGTTGGTTTTGATGTAACATTCTAGAAGTAACTCAGGTGGATTAGTTATGGTGATTCACAATTTTTTGCTTATGTGATAGGTGAAGGATAAGGGAGCTCAGCACCGGTTCGGCCGAGAAACCACACAATCAGGAAGGGGACTACATTGTTAAATTACAATTTGACAACTACAAATTAAAGTTTACCATAAAAAAGAGATTGGTTATCCGAGTAGTGAAACATTAGGCCCACTATAGTGAGCTATTTTCGGACCGGGATTCGATATCTTTTTTTTTTTTCGTACAAAATTCGGTTAAGTGATCTATAATTTGACAAGATTTGAGATATTGCGAAAAATACTCAAAATTGGAATGCTTCGGACAGCATGATTAAGCTTTCTAAGATTTCATCTGCACCACTCGTCAACAATAATTCGCTCAGCATATACACAAAGTTGTTTGCCCCTTCTTTGAGAAATGAACGGCTTGGATTTAGCAATTATACTAAGAATCTAAGATCATTAGGTGTGATCCTATCTATTATCTGCGTCCGCCTTGTATGAGCACAGATTTTGTTGTGGGGACTAGGGTGGGAGCCAAGAGGTAAATGGTGAAGAGGCGTAGAGAATTGTAAAGCTTGTGATTTAAGCCGTACGATGTAGAATGTGTAAGTGGTGAGGCTTGAGTTCATAGACAGTATGTACTTATCTGTGTCTTGTTAATAATATTCACAAAAGATTATCTTCCGGTCTTTTCCTATACAGGGCTCGGAAAGAATCCCGATTGTGAAACGAATGAAGGTTTCACCATACTTATTGTCCTTCATTGACTCCCTGTCGCCCGAGTTTAAAGAACTCACGCCTAATATTCGGTAAAAAAATTCGGGATCGTAGTAGTTTCGGTTGGGATTTTTTTGTCTGTCGAATGCTTGATTTGCTATTTTTGGGAAGTCCCTCCTGAAGATGCATGATAATTCTTATGCACGAAACGCGCATTACATCTGTATAGAAGTCTATTTTTCTTTTTCAACCTGAAGCAAACCAAAAAAAAAAATTCGAGCTAAAAAATAACTGCAGGACGTGAATTGAGCGGGCCCTAGCCGATTTTAATAGATATTGTATCAATCTACGAATCTAGTATTTTAACTTAAATTCGTGACAGGGCAAAGTAAAAAAAAAGTATATATATCTCAGATTATCCGTAGGAAGTATCCTCGATTGCAACAGCGAAGTGGATTCACATTAAATAGTTAATCAAAACCCCATATACTATACTGACTCACTCTCATCCATCAGTAAAGCAAAATAAAAGTCAATAATCCAAGTGAAATGGCTTCAACTACTGCTACATCTGCTGCTGCTTCCAGTGTAAGACTTCCTTCAATCAGTGAGTTGACTTCAAGATCACCAATAAGTGAAGAGTCACCAATATCATTGAGACTGAAGGAAGTTCAAAGCTTAAAATCGGCAGCTATTGCATTCAAGCATCCTATTAAACCTTCAAACGCTAACTACGTTACACATGGACCACTTGAGCAAAACGTTCCTCAATTACCATCTTTATACTATGACAAACCAGCACAACAGGGCCCATTATCGGTGCTCCAATTACCCCAGCCTCAAGCCCAGAGTCAACCTCAACCTCCACAACCCCAACCAACTCCACAACCACAGCAAATATCATCAACTTCTTCAAGCCCTGGTCTTCACCACCAGTACTACCCATACCACCAAACCCCAGTCATGGCAAACAAAGGAGTTGCTCCACCACCACCACAGCCAGTACCCGGTCCAGTAATGAGCTACACTACATCACCCACTACATACTACCACCAACACATGTACTACCCTCCAAGAACCCATGCCGCACCAGGAGTCGGCCCTTACGCTATGTCGCTTCCGGAAGTGATTAATAAACCAACCAACAAGTGCCACAGATGTGGAACCACTGAAACTCCAGAATGGAGAAGAGGACCCAATGGAGTAAGAACTCTTTGCAATGCTTGTGGATTGTTCCATGCTAAGTTGGTGAAGAGAAAGGGAGCTGCTTTGGCTGCCGAAGAGGTATTAAACAATAAAGTATGCAAAGGTAAAAATGGCAGAAGAATTAGTTTGAAAAAGCATCTTTTGAATGAAAGCTTGTTGAAGAGCAACAGCGCCAAACCTCAAATACAGGGCTACCGTCCTGCATTGGCAAATGCATTGCCATTACCTCCTCCAATGTACGCCACGCAACAGCCTCCACAGCCTGAAGGCTATTTCTATATGCCCCCTCACAACGGTGGATACTCTGCACAAATGCCAATATCTTTAGTTCGTCATTAATAGTTAGGTTGTTAGTCATTAATAGTTAATAAAAATAGAGAAACAAACAAATTGATAATGAATAATACGATTAATACATAATAGAGTTAAAATTGCACGCACATGGTAGTATCTGCCTGGCTGTGGTCCTCATGAACTTACTTTCGAAGTTTCGGGCGTTGATCTTTCGATCGGTTAGCTAACTTTTGGAGTGGGGCAACAATCATTCAATAGTTCGCGAATATTACTTGACATCTGCGAGAAGAAATCTAATTTTGGAAACTACAGGAGTTAGCAATTGGTACGAAATAGTTCATGCTTGTGGCCGGATAGCCCAGCACCAAGTCCGTCAGTTGCGCCATACGACTTCATCGCAGAACTCGGCTAAGTCACAGCGAAAAAAAAAATTACTCGAATCGGAGCCTTATGCGTTCTTTCCGAGCCGAAGCTTTCATGTTGTACTAATGTCATACTATAAAGTTGTCAAATAACTGGAGTGGCTCAACTAAAGTTTGAGCCAGCACGCAGCCCTGTCAATATCCTGCAGAACTTTAAATGTAACATGCGTGAGATGCATCGATCAGGCGGGGTGGACACGTGACTGCCAATAGAACGCATGCGAAACCTTGACTAGCCCATTTAAAACTGGTGCCACATGCGATCGTGGCAACCATTGTAGTGCATGAGCATTGGCTAAGAGAAATAACGCTCGATTATTTCGAGATCTGTGACTGACGTGGGTTTGCGGCCTTTTAAGCGAGTATACTTTTCTAATGAGCCCCAATACACATATTAAGTTTTAACAGAATATTTTTACCCAACATAACCATACATTACCCAACTACGCTAGCAGCAACCTGCTTCTGTAACCGGCATCCCCCAAAATAAACCGACTGGGTATTGGGGTCAGTCAACGATCCGTACTGCGATTTAAAAAATTAATATTTTTCGGTTTGTGGCGGACCATCTGCGCGTAAGATGCAAGCGTTGCGTACCTTGTCAAAAAGAAACCCACTTAGGATTCCAGAATCTGTCGACATGTGCATAAGCAATTTTGTGGCCGCACCAGAATAATAGGTCTATAACTCGTAATAATTTTTCTTTCCGAATTTTGTGGGTGAATATTGGCGAAAGGTAAATGTAACTGGAGCGCAAATTAAAGCTCGAAGGTTTAACTTTGCATACTGAATAATTAAAGGTGAATGATAAATAGGATATCCGTGTCGGAATCCGAATTACACAATGACTTACAAATAGCCTTTAGAACATACTTGGGAAGTGTACGTGGTTTGTTTTCTGTCAAGCCTCGTGAAGGTTACAGACCCTGATTTGTTCGTTCGCTATTAACTGACTACGGAAATATTCATTCGGCTAAGGAATGTCACCTTAGGTTATGATCGCACACTACAGGCAGCAGAAACTGCTATTTTCTGGGTATACCGTAGCGAAACGATAGATGACTGGGTTGGCGCTGCTGACTATGTCTTGCCTGTAACCTCAGAGCGCAATTTTCAAAATTGGTCTTCACTGGCATGTGAAATTTTTTGCCGCGTCCAATTAGTAAACCAATCGAAACTTAAAAATTGGCACGCAACACTACGAGTCTGCGGCTCCGGGGCTTATCGTAAGAAGTACCGGGAGGGTGGTTGCCTGCTTACCCCTCAGAGACTAATGGGATGTGATCTGATCCAAGCTTTTTCTCAAGATGAATCACCCAAGCAGGAATCTAGAGTTGCAATCTCGATTATTTTTTGATTGCATATGCGACGTGCGTATTTTTGCGAGAAATGTTGCGTTAACTTGATCGAATTACTTACTCCTCACTTCTCACCCGGCCGCAGTTGGGGAAGATCTGGGAAAAACATTTGCCGTGCCGAATTATCTTTATGTTTTTGTACACAAGAGCGGTTATTTTATTCGGTTTATTAATTGGTAACTACAACACTACGTAGGATAATTATGCTTACCCCATCTATGACGCTTTGTCTTTTCTCCTAATACGCCCGAAGTCGTAAATGTGGATTTTAACCACCTCAGTTTAATTAGAATAGGATAACTGTCTGGCCAAATGCAAACCTGTCAAGTTTCACATTTTTGACGTCAAAAAAATATTTAGATAATGTGATTCTGTACAAGAGTAGTTTCAACTGCATCAAAAACGTCATCATGAACGCCACTCGTGGGTCTGGCAATTATGTTGTCCCAGTCCTGATCCTTGTAGACACCTGTTCTTAACAAGAGTGATTCCCAGCCATGATCGTTCGCACCCTTAATGTCGGATTCCGGATTATCTCCCACCATGTATATCTTCCTAAATGGCGAAGCCTCGGGGGCGCTGCCTAATTCAGGCAATTTCTGATCTGTGATTTGGGATCCGCTCTTCAACCAGTCAATTAAGATGTGGTGGGCAAAATCGTACTGGATTTTGAACGGCTTACCCATAATAGTAGATTCAAGGTTTTGGTGACTTGCCAATCTGTTGGCTTCACGGTACAAGTTTTCGATGATAATTCTGAATGCGCCTTGTCCGAACCGTGGCAAGTTATAGTCATTGGCCCAAATGAAATCGTTATTGCTAAATACTATAGGAATTGCAGGTTTCTGAGGGGTTTCCAATGATTCCCAAGCCCTTTTGGTGCCGATCAAGCCACCCTTCGAGTTCAAAAGATCCAGAACTATTTGGATATCAGTACCCATATCTCTAGGGTCGTTGAAGACGAGGATGGCTTCTATAGGTTTGGAAGTATCGATATCTTTCAAGGCGTATTGCTCGAAATCTTGCTGGGTAAATCTGTGATGGGGCGAGGCTTCGGGGAATTGCCGGATTATATCTATAGGCATCAACACATCTTTGAAGCCATACTCTTGGGCACACTTTCTTGCCTTGTCTTGAGGTCCTCCCACTACCATAACTCTGGAAAACGTGCTGTTTCGGGCAAATGCCTTCATGGGAGTATGACTTTGAACCAATTGAAGCGGACTAATTGGAAGCCCCAAAGCATTGGACACAAAGTCAGCTCTACTCTTTTCACTGATTCCTCCACCATTGGTAAGTAAGATATATGGAACTTTGTTTTCATTAAGCAACTCTAATGCATTGCGGGCCCGTGGTATAGGATGGGATCCTCTGAGAAGAACTCCATCGATATCGAAGACGAACGCAATGTCAGGCCTAGATTTGGTAAGCCTTGTAGCCGAATTGACAAATGAACGCGCAAAGAGCTTCTTAGCTTGGTGGAACACTGGATAACCTTTAATCATTGTTGTAGTTTATCCAATTGAGTTGGAGAGATTAGATAGGAACAAGTCACGTGAAAATATTGAAAAGTCGTGCGCCCACATGTAAATAACACTAACTGAGGTAACGCAAATAACCTACACTATGACGGTCCAGACAGAAGGACACTGACAAGCTCTATCGAGCTTGCAAGAATTTTCAACACTCATGTTTATCATTATCTATAGATCTGACTGATAAAAAATCAAACTAATCTGAACAAATATTGGCCGGTCTTAAACTCGCCCTTAATCCTGCACATCTCATACGGCTGCAACTCTCTATACCAGACAGTAAGCTGTAACACCTCACATTGTGTCTGTTATCTACTACTTGTGAGGCTGTGTTCTCCAGCGATAGGTTTATTTATGAATGGCCGGTCTGGCACCAGTCCCGACCTCTATCTACTTGTAGCCCACACAATCTTGATTCCAACCACCAATTAATGCACCCTGCTGCCACAATACCAAAACTGTCACTTATAGAAACCGCACCTATACTGAATTCTCTCTGAGCTTTTGGCACATCTTCACTTACTGACATAAAGGTATTGACGTACAGAAAGCCGCCTAATAGACCCTCGTAGAAAATAAGAAGAAGCAAGGGCCAGATGGAAGGAAAAGGCAAGTCCCACATCGACTGGGCCAAAGTGATCAACACATTGATGAATTGGAGTCCTGATAACCAGTACAATTGTCTGATTCTTATGCCGAAGTTGACGGAAGATCTAGAAACAAAAACCCCCAATTGGTAGAGAAAGCCGTATACCACGTAGATGTCTCTGTAGGACGAGAACAAGCGGCTGGGCAACTCATCTAATGGAAAGAGCAACGTGGGCGATATACCCTGGTTGATGACGTATTCTGATATGTAGACTGAGCTTAGTGGAAGCATATATGGCACAATCAACGGCCTCACTTTCTCAAACGTCGCTACTACATGAGCCTTGAACCCAGCTGACCCACTAGCAAAAGTGTCGGGCACGCTATTTGCCGAAGTTTCCAAAGGCTGGTACTGAGGCAAGGCATTTGGCAAGTGATGCGACGGAAGAAACCCATAGAATATTGCCAAAAAACCCAAAGGAAGAACCAGAAATATAAACAACACCAACCACACTTGCATGCCCAAGACATTGGTCGTGAGCATAAAGAGAAAACTACCAAACAAGCCAGCACCGCCAGTTCCTGACGAAAAGCCGCCTATGGAGCAGTCTTCGTCAAAGTAGTGGGTGAGCTGCAAAAACGTCACTTCGCCCAAGCCTGACGAGAGCGAAGCCATCATGATCCCGCCTACTTTGATGGCCGTCAGATCTTGGGCCGATAAGCTGATAAACAACATTCCCACCGAGGAAAGTGCCACCAACAGCCACAATCTCACATGGTAGGGAATCAAACTAACGTAGAGTGGAGCC
Organism: Suhomyces xylopsoci; assembly: GCA_030568675.1. Taxonomy (NCBI): domain Eukaryota; kingdom Fungi; phylum Ascomycota; class Pichiomycetes; order Serinales; family Debaryomycetaceae; genus Suhomyces; species Suhomyces xylopsoci. The sequence goes on from JAJMGM010000001.1 coordinate 133,613, forward strand.
GTCACCTTGAGCGCGAAGGATGGTATGACGTCCGCCAACAAAACCACGGCCTTGGGCGTCGACAGCCCCACCAAATCAATTGCCGCCGAGAGAATAATCACATACAAGATGTTGTTGAGAAGCCCAAACACAAAGAACGAGATAAACACCCGGTTGCGTTCCGGTATGATCAACATGGCTATGGCGTGTTGTTGATAACACTGGAGAGACAAGATATAGGGATGTCCGGGTAAAAAAGACCGCCTAACGAAAAGAAGGAAAGATAGCGCGAGGACAGCGAGGCCAGTGAGAGGACCACGTTGTAAGCAGATATGTGCCTGCATAGGGACGGGGCGCTGACGTCGGAGACGATGAGTCAAGATGGACCGGAGTGCACGTGAGGTCTTGGCCGGGTCTGCCCCGGTGGAGCAGTGCCAGCGGTAGCAGCACAAACGTAGAGAATAGGGATGTTGGCTAGGCGGAATGAGTCAGTAAGCCCTGTAGCTGTAACTCTTGTGCACCTTCCGGTGCAAAAAGAGTTGCAAAAAGTATTCTTGTTCCGCTAAAATTTTTCACGCCTCGATCCGAAAAACGATATCGCAAAATCATATTTAAGAGTGCAATTATTCATTACTGCAAGTACCAGCCAACAATGAGCAAAACACCTATCCCAGACGAATACGACGACACCAGAATCTTGGGCTACGACCCTTTGGTCCCACCTGCATTGTTGCAGCACGACATCAAGGCCTCCAGCAAGTCTTTGGAGGTGGTCATAAAAGGTAGATTTGAGTCATCGCAGATTCTCAAAGGCAAAGACGACAGATGTTTGGTGATTGTGGGACCATGTTCGATCCACGATCCTGCCCAGGCCATCGAATACGCCAAGAGATTAAAGGCTTTGTCTTTGGAGTTGGAAGACGACTTGGTCATTGTCATGAGAGCATACTTGGAAAAGCCACGTACCACCGTGGGCTGGAAAGGGTTGGTCAACGATCCAGATGTGGACAACTCCTTCGATATCAACAGAGGTTTGAGAATCTCGCGTCAATTATACTCTGACTTGACCTCCGTTGCCGGTCTTCCTATCGGTTCCGAGATGTTGGACACCATTTCGCCCCAATACTTTGGCGATTTCTTGTCCTTCGGAGCCATTGGTGCCAGAACAACCGAGTCCCAGTTGCACAGAGAGTTGGCCTCCGGCTTATCTTTCCCTATTGGTTTCAAAAACGGTACTGACGGTGGATTGGCCGTGGCTTTGGACGCTGTCCAAGCCTCTTCCAAGGGCCACCACTTCATGGGTGTCACCAAAAACGGTATGGCTGCTATTACCACCACCAAGGGTAACGATAACTGTTTCATTATCTTGAGAGGAGGTAAGAAGGTCACCAACTACGACGCTGAATCCGTTGCTGCCGCCAAGGAAGCTATCAGCAAATCCACCGACCCAAGCATCAAGTTGATGGTTGACTGTTCTCACGACAACTCTCAAAAGGACTACAGAAACCAACCTAAAGTGTTGGATGCTGTTGCCAAGCAGATTGCTGCTGGTGAAAAGAGCATCATTGGTGTTATGATCGAATCCAACATCAACGAAGGTAAGCAAGGTATGCCACCAGCTGGCCAAGGTAAGGAAGCCTTGAAGTATGGTGTTTCCATCACTGACGGATGTGTTTCATGGGAACAAACCGTGGAAATGTTACACAACTTGAGTGCTGCCGTAAAGGCCAGAAGAGCTTTATCTAAATAAATAGTCCAAGCTCATGGCCATTGACTTGACCTGATATAGAATAAAATAAACTAGTGTAAGATATGTTATAGTAGATATTGTCAATAACCAGAAGTGGGTTATGAAACGTGATTTACCTCGTACCTTTCATGTAATTCAAGTGAGCATATGTTCTACTTAATTTTGACTATGTAATTCTATGTTTGCTCTAACTATATTTGTACCATGGCAATCCCACGAGCCTTTCTCTTATCTTCTCATTCTCCTCAGCTGGCGCATTATCAGCCACTGCTTCCAAGAAAGACTTGAGCTGGGGGTTGGTTTGCTGGTAGTTATGGCTCTGGCCAAACGGATTCCGGGCCAGCTTTTTGTCTAACAAAGGAGACTTCAACCCGTACCAATCCTGTTCAAATAACAGCGCAGCGTACTTTTGCTCAGCAGCTTTCAATTCACTGAAATACGGTTCTGGAATTGGGGGTGTGGGTGCGTTACCCCAGTATTCCACGTTTGTGTATCCCAATGCTTGATTTAAATGAAGCAGAATGAACCGAGAGCGCTTGAACTCAAACCCTACAACAAGAATTGATTCTGGGTACTTCTGATACACCTCGTAGAAACGGCATATCAGAAAAAGTACATTTTCAAACGAGTCTCGAGCGTATGTTTCAGTGATGATTCTGTCGAATATCCCGGGGTTTTGCAGCAATTTACGCGCCAATGCAAGATACGATTCCGCTTCCGATACCGGACCCGAGCTTTTCTTGGTTTGTCCACCCGAAATCACAAGCACCGCTTCGGGGTCGCTCTCCACCACCTCCATGCTGTGAATAATGTGTTCCTTGAAGCAAAGGTGGTCATTTCCTTCGACTTGGAAGTCCACCAATGCCCATTCGCTTCTGTCGTCACCATAAGAGCCCGGTGTCCATATCAGATGACATGGAAGTATGATTAGTTTTGAAACCATCTACACTCTACATACCATAAATTTCAGCCGATTATAGACTGGTCTAGTATGCAGGCAAGATCACCTGATGGAGATAGTGATAGCAGCCTACAAGGGCCCGCCAATGGCAATAGGCTGCAATGACGACCATGACGTGGAAGACCTGGTGTGATGCGCCAAAGATATCCCACTTGCCTGCAATTGGATTGTTTAAAAGGGATTGTTCATCCTGCTCAACGTACGAGAAGCGTTCTGGGATTCGCATGGCGTACAAAACGGCTCCAAAAATGTAGAAAAACCCCTCCAAATAGAGCCAATTGATATTGGCGCGCTCGCAAGCCTCGCGGTACCCAAAAATTCGGACGGCTGCAATTACAGGCAACACCCCAGAGAGCCCAAAAACAATGAACATCGCCGAGCGCGCCGGACGGTACACATTGGTGCTGAACTTGGGATGAAGCGTCATCACCGTGCACCCGGATCCTAGCACCAAGAACAACACTACGAAGAACCTCTGGTAGTTGGGGTGGTCGTAAAAGGCGAAATTTACAATCGAGAGGAGCGAACACGTGATCAACACCACTATACCGAAGTAGTCGAACTGATTGCCGATCCGGCTCACCTTGTGGGAGTGAGATTTGGTGCAGTGGAACATCAGCGACATGAGGAGACAACCGGTACATGCAGCCCCGAATTGTACAAAGTTCCATTTTTCCCAAACCCCCAAGTAGTTGTCGTAGATCTTGAGGTATGTGTTGATATAAAGCACGATTCCAAGCAATACGACCGACGATGGTAGCAAGTGCGAGTAGATGTTGACTGTTTCGTTATTCAAGTAAAACAACGACTCGAAACATCTTCGAAAAGAGGATGTTTCCTTAACGTAACCTGAGGTGATATAATGGTTATCCTTTTGCCACTCGTCCAATTCGTGATAAAAGTAGAGCTTGCGTGGCTCGGGAGTAGGCGGCTGCTCTACATAAGTGCTTTGGTCTGTTTTTCGGTTTCTTATACTCATGATGTAGCTGCAAAGAAAATAAGGCAGATTGAGATCTATTTGTAGTGCCGGTCACGTGAGAGCCTAAACCCCACAAACTTCACAAGATCCAACAAAATCTCTAGGAAGCACAAGCATATTCACAAGCGTATTCACAAGTTTGCTTTTCAGAAAAAGCTTTGATGAGGAGAGTGTCAACTTATGCAATGGATGCAAAATTTGCATGGTATGGTACCATTTTCAGACATATACTTCGTGTATTCATTCTATTAATTCTTCTCTATTTGAAAACTAGTTCTTTTCTACTTGAAAGAGGGAACGATTCCCTCACAGATCCTCGAGTACTGGGCCATTTTCTTGCCAATATCTATGAATTCAGGCAGCTTTCTCTTTTTCATCTTGTCTATCTTTTTATCAAATATCTCTCCAGTGTAGAATATTTTCCATTGCGAATCGGGATTGCTCAAAGACCCGCTGCAGCGCTCAAAATACCACTTATTGACAGGGTTGTTCTTGCGCGAACGCCATATAAGCTCGTATGGATGCGACTGCAAGATAATTTTGAATATGATATCAGCCATACTGGGAAGTCCTTGGTTCAGTTTTGCTATGACGAATTTATCCAAATATGCGATTTTCGAAAGCTCTTTTTGCCATTCGGGCTTGTCGTTTTGGGACTCTCCGGGAACCGATTCCCACGTAATAATGGCAGCACCATCATAATCACCTAAGATTACTAGCGTAGCCAAACTATCCTTAATACGGTGAAAGTAGTTATCTGAATCCAAATTCTTTCCGAATGAGTCATTGATCAAAGCCACCAACCTGTCTTTGTCGATCAAACCATCAGCAGCCAAGTTTTCAATGCTCAAAGGCTTGCTATAGTAGTTGGACAGATCGAAAATCTGTACATCTATACCTCTTTTCAAGATAGACGTAGAGAGACGCGGAGTACTGGTATTGGTAGATGGTAAGGAAGAAGAGATGACTGGTCTATCGGTCAATACATTGTAGATTATAGGATTCAACTGGTCGTTATTGATCGACATGATATGCGGGGTAGTGATAATACCGGTGGTATCGTCATTACCCGATTTGGCCGATATTGAGTTCAAAACCTCGTTCATAATGTTCAAGTTGTCAAGATGCATGTCTCTCTTGGTGGGGTCTATGTAGCCAATAAACAACTCTGAGACTATATCAGAGTATTCTTGTGACAAGTTAATGTAGACATGACTTGTTTGGTTCCTTTCCACCGAAGGAATACCTCCAATGGGGTCGATCAATATGACTTTTTCAATACTCAAAATGTCTGATTTGGTACTTGAAAATGAGTTGCACAAGCACTTTAAAAGATCATTGCCATTGGACGTGAGTTCTTGGTACGTTGTGTTGGTATTGTAGACAACAGGGTGGATAATTGGAATGTAGTTTTGGTACATGGGCAACAAAAGCGAGCTTATATCGTCCACCACCAATTTGTTAGCCCGATTGACCGAAAACAACGACCTCAAATAAGTGATTTTGAGACTATTTTCGTCATTAAGACCAGTAATACTGGGAGATTCAGACTCATCTCTTGAATATGCATCGCTATAGATCTTGTTGATCTGACTCATCACTTTGTTTTCACTCAATTTAAACGACGATATCGACAGGTTTTCGTAGTCTAATAGAACTACAGGCGATATCCCAAGATGTATGATACGCTTGAACGTCTCAAAGATGCCTTTCCATTCCACTTTGGAGATCGTCTGGAACTTTATCTTAAATACCGCTACTCTCAACGGGATCTTGGACACTTTGATTTGGTCATCGAAAGCGTCTTCATCATTGTAGATACTAAGAAAAGGATTCTGGTTATTGAGGAACCGATTGACAAAGAGCTCGCGCTGCGATTCCTTTTGATGCAATGGGTTGTTGTATTGCGATTTTTTGGTGAAATCAAACTGGTTCTGGTACTTGTTGAGGTAATTTTTGGCTTCTCTTTTGGTGGTGGTGGACTTGAGAATTGACAAAATGAGGTTTCGTTTCGAGTCAGTGATGAGCTTGTGTGTCTTGAGGTTCGAAATGAGCTCCTGGTTAAGGCTTCGTAACTTACTCATGCTCCCACCTACCACTAGCTCTAACGGTGTTTTGAGTGATTTTGATCTCACTCGCGACTGCACAAAAAAAAAAAAGCCACATTGGAAGAACACTATTGGGTACAATGGTATGACAGTAAGGCACAATGGGATTCTCGAGATAGGTGGAAGCAAGCCATATGGTCTCTGTATGGATGTTAGGATGTTTCTATATGTGTGCTAGGATGTTCAGCTGATAAATCCGTTTGTTAGTCTACTCTTCATCAGAGACGTTTTCGTCTTGGTCATCGCGGGTGGCTACCGTATCGTGTAGTAAGCGAAGCTTGTTCATGACAGTCAACACAAACGGCCTCAATTCGTTGATTTCTATAAGCGAAAGGCCATTTAATTGTATATTCGATTCGTTTAGTTCTCTCAAACCCTTTCTGGATTTCACAAGTCTGATTTCTCGTAAGTCCTGGATGACCAGTCGTAACTGGTGGGTTGGATCAGCCAAGTCACTGGCAGCCCTAGCAAGTAGAACTTTCGACAATTCGAGCCAGTTTCGAGGCAAGTCACTGAACTTGAGCGGTTTGCGGATTTCCTCCTCGTACTTCTCTTTCAAGTAGGTCAAATTAAGCCATGTAGGCGGCACTATACTACACTTATCCTGAGACTTGAGTATTATGGCGACCCAGAGCGGGATCTGCTCTCTTCTCATGGCCCGAAGTGCCGGCACTTTGGTCTGAAATGTTAGTAATGCTCTGTTCGATGCCTTGGAAAGAATTACTTACTCCGATCAACTCGATTTTGTTCATGGAATAACGAGGCAACACGGTGATGGGCTCGTTTTCTACCAAGAAGCTGATCTCACCTGGCGTGAGGTTATCTTGCAAATGCTGTGGTAATGCCATTGGTGCTGGTCTTGTGATGATGATGTCAGCCGTAAAGTTTAATTTTACGCGTCAAGATCAAACAGTTGACTGAAAAGTGAAAAGTACGAGAGTGAGAATAGACAGAAGAGAGATGTCGAGATAAAAATTGGTCGCGAGTTATAGGTGGAAATGGTGAATTACGGGATGAAATGACTGCGAGTACGCACTGGTGTGCTTATGTTGTACCCATTGAAGCTCGTGAGAATGAACATCAAGTGCAAACGAATGATAGATCAATGGAAAGATACAACTGCTGGATCAATTTTGCGCCAATAGGTATCGAATTCAACTTTTACTACTTTCCTTGCTTTGATGGCCTTGGCCTGTTAACGTCACTACACTCCGGTTTTCATCGTCTTTCAGTCTATTAGTCGGGCAAATTTAAGTCTCTTCTCTACTTCTCCTTTTCGTTTTAAGTCATTTTGTTCACATTTTGTTCGCCTCTACTAGTTTGTTTAACTCGCCTTTTTGGTTTACTGGGGTCTAATATTCTAATTTTTATTCTACTATACATTACCGTTTCTTGGTAAAAGTACTGGTTTTACCCAGATTCACTCTTCTCAGTTTCTTAGAAGGTTGAGGACCCTCACTGTCTTTACCATATGGATTGAAAGCTCTCTTCTTGTTGTCTTTCTTGTCCTTTCTTCTATTTGTTTCAAGCATGATTTTGTCTGCACTAGCGTAATCAAGCTTGGGTCCTGTTTCTTCAGACTTGGTTTTGTTGATATGCTTGTTTCTTGGAGTCTTCTTTTTGAGAGTGATAATCTCGTTAGGGTCTTGTCTTGCTTCTTCCTTGTCTTCTTCTTCTTCTTCTTTTTCAGCCACAGGCTCTGGTTGCTCTACTGGTTTTACCTCCTCCACTTCTTGGACTTGGACCTGATTACTCTTTTCAGCATCCACTAAGCCTTCAATGGCATGCATAAGACGCTCGCCATATTCGGCTGAGAAATTGTGTCTGATAACTTTATCTTCGGCCGGATCAAACTCAACACTCATCAAGTTCTTGCCGTTTTCAAAAATGTTGTTGAAAAGATTGGACTTTCCATTCAATAATGAAACTTTTGTGGTTGTAGTTGTGGGTATGAGTTCAGAATTCAACTTCAATAGCTGTTCAAACTTCTCGGCAGTTCCATTGGCTTTGGTGGTATCAACGCCTTCAAACACATCCTCTGGCTCACCACTGGCTTCTTTCCACTGGTCCACCAAGTCCCAATCATGCTCCTCGGTGTCCTGAGCTGTCTTTTCTAACAATTCAGCCAATTCTCGGGCATTTAAACGGACATATTCAGATACAAAGTTGGATGCTGTCAAGACCTTTTGGGTATCTATTGGACGGTTCAAGTTAGCCAAGCTGACTAAAAGCTGGTTGGACATCACAAACCTGACAGACTCATCTTCCTGCTTGGCAATCTTGTCTCTCCATTCATATAATACTGCTACCAATGCTTTCTTGTAGTGCGGTATGTTGTACTGTACCATGATTGAAGAATATGGTTCACGTGGATTATTAGACATCACAGGGCAAGATACTTTGCTTCCCAGTGTTGTGTATTTGTTGGTCAATGGTCTGTATGGAGTATACTCGAACCTTCTCTTGGCGACTTGACGCGATTCATAGAGCACCTTTTGTAACGAATCATTGCCTAAATCAATAAGTTTGTTTCGTAACTGATCGTAGATGTTGAGCAAGAAATGTGTATCGGATCTGGCATATGCCATCATGGCAGGAATCAACGGTCTTATTCTCCAGTCGGCCAATTGGTACTTTTTGGACGTTTTGAAGTTAGCAAACGTTTCCAAAAGATATGCCAACGAAAACCTAGGAAGACCTAACACTCTTGATGCATGATACGTATCGAAAAGCGAAACAATGTAGAGTCCCAAGTCTCTTTGCAACCAGATGATATCCATAAATGCACCATGGAATACTTTTACGATGGCTGGGTCGGCAAATATTTGGTTCAATGGCTCCAAATCGTCCCGCAAGGTCAACGTATCCACTATCCAGTCTTGTTCTCTGTTGGATATTTGCATAAGACATACAATACCGTAATACGACCGGTAGTCGTGGTGTTCTAAGTCAACAGCAATTTCTGACAGACCACTCAATTCTTGAATCATGGCACTTAGCTTATCAGGAGTATCGACCCAAGTAGCAGTGGTGGAGTTCCAGTCTTTTGAAGGAATTGGTGGTTGTTTTTCAAGTATGGATTCGGGGTATGGCTGGGTATCGATTTCAACACCGTATGGTTGGGGATAAAATGGAGGGTCGATCACCTCAATTTCGTCTTCAAGCACAGGTTCGGGATGCACCATCTTGATAGCTTCTTCGTATGGCTGAATACTGTGAGGTTTGGAGGTTATTCTCGGCTTGAATGGCCCACTTTCACTGTTGTCTACAGGCACTCTAAACTTGAGCTGTGGCTTTTCTATCCTCTTCAGTGTCACATTGGATCCTCCATCGTCTTCTCCTTCCTCCAAATATGTCATTTCGGAATTTTCTTTTGCAGGTTTGTTCTTTCTGGTGATGTTATCAAATGCATTGTCAAGTTTTTCAAACACCCCATCCAAAATATCTGCCAAGGGTTTCCATCCAGATTCTCCACTAATATGGTCCTTGCCAAATTTGAGAACTTCTTCGCTATTTTCTTCACCACTGACTTGTATAACTTGCTTTGTCAATTCCATTAGACGTTTGGCTGAACCATCAATCTCTTCCGAGAGTTGGGCGTCGATAGACTTGTAGAAATTCACATCTTGAGCTCCCAAAGCCGACGATGCCCGAATGGTCTGCATGAGCTTCGGCAACACCGACTCAAACACATCTTTTTTCCCTCCTGAAGTCATCCTACCGGGTTCACTTGCAGCCTTGGTAGGCCCTCAAAAATTTCCTTGTCATCTCATGTTCCATCACGTGACTAGCGCCTTCACGTGATCGCATCGCGATGACTTTTCATTAATGATTTACTGACAAAGCATCATCCATAGTACAGTCGAAATGTTTACCTGTAACACATGTAACCTTGAGTTCCCCGGTGCGTCCGACCAAAGGACGCACATGAAGTCTGACTGGCATAGATACAACTTGAAAAGAAGAGTGGCCCAATTGCCTCCGCTTGACGAAGATTTCTTCAACTCCAAAGTTGCTGCTTTGACGTTAGAAGAATCCGATGAAGCACCAGGCAAAAAGAAGGGAGAGAAGCAAGTAACCAAGAAGGAACAGAGAAGAAAGGAAAAAGAAGCATTGCAAGAACAAAAAAGGCAGCTTCTTGAGCAGGCCAGAAAGTCCATGATGGCCAAAATCAATAGCGGTGAAATAAGCCCTGAAGAATTGGCTAAGATAAAATCCCAACAAGCTGAAACCGCTGCAGAAGAACCTAGTGAATCGGCAAATGCTGAAGCTAATCAAACCGAACAATCCGAACCTGTTGAACTTACTCCTGAGCAACAAGAAGAAAAGCTTATACAAGAAAAACTTGCCCAAAAGATCGAAATAAAACCCACCACCTGTTTATTCTGTCATCCCAAAGAGAACAAAAACTTTGACACCGTTGAAGAAAACATCGAGCACATGTTCAAGAGTCATGGACTTTATATTCCTGAGCCAAAATACTTGGAAGATAAAGCTGGTTTGATCAGCTATCTTGGAGAAAAGATCAGTTTTGGTTTCTGTATTGCATGCAACTACCAAGGAAAGAACGCGGAAGCTGCCAGAGAACACATGAGAACAAAGAGACACAGAAGAATTCCGTACGAAACCGAAGACGAGAAGTTGGAGATCTCCGAATTCTACGATTTCTCATCCACTTATGATGATTATGAACCTGTTAAAGTTGTAGCCGAAGGTGAACAAGAAGAAGGTGAAGATTGGGAAGATGTGGAAGAAGAAAGTGGTGAAGAGGGAAGTGAAGACGAAGAGTATGTACCACCAGTCAGAGATGCCATTTACCAGGACGGTAATGAACTTATCTTGCCTTCTGGTACTGTTCTTGGCCACAGATCCATGGCCAGATACTACAGACAAAACTTACCTCCTGACAGAGTATTGTCTGAAGGACAGGGTACTGTTATTGCAGCCGAAACAAGACACATGTTGACGTTGAAAGACAGACAAGAACTTGCTTCCAAGAAGAGAGCATGGGGTAAGCAGAAGAAGAGAGAAGATGTCAATGATAGAAGGGCCCAGAAATTCATCAATAACCAACCTCATTTCAGAGATCAATTGTTACAATAATCGCTGCATTTCAATTTTCTTTACTATAGTTTATACTTTTGTATTTTAATCTGATACCATCACCACCAAAGCGAGCACCACGAAATCGATCAAGAAGTTGCCGAGAATCGACCATGCCGCAAAGTAAAGTAATTTAGGAGAGAAAACTGTCCATATAAACAAGTGGAACCGTAAATTTATGCAGGATCCAATCAAACTCACTGCCGCCACACTGTAGAACGTGAGTGATGACACGGACTTGACAAGTAGAATAGTCTTCTTGAGGACACCAAACCGAACCAAGTTCTTGGACTCACTAGTCTTATCAAACAAGATTTCGTATGGCTCAAAGAGTATTTGAATCGATCCTAGTGACCAGTATATTGGAGCCGCAAAATTCGAAATCCAGGTCAAGAGGCCTACTAGAAGTACGTCGTACGATTTGATCCCGTTATAGGCGTTGGACAAGTCGACAGTAGCCAACAGGTTGGTATTTCCCATCGAGAAGAACGACAAGTTTTGTATGCAAATGGTGAATATGGTCAAGACCACTATGAGTTGATCGACATTGAGGTTTCCGGACTGTGTTTTTGTAATTATTTTGGTGAAAGTGAACTTGACGACAAAGAAGACAATGAAGATAGGAATGTTTTCGTACCTAGTCTGTTGGATCAAGAAGAGGGTAACTATGTTGAGGGTATCTGTTACCAATCCGCTAACTTTTTTATATCTACCCACCACGAACGGAACTGTAAGTAGGCCAAGTATACAGTAGGAGCTCAATTGAGCCAACTGAATGTTTATATTTTGTAGTTTGAATTTGATATCGACGTCACTGATGGAGCTGGCATCGATATAAACGTCGTAGTTTTCAAGAACCCATCTGAAGATCCAAAATAACCACAGTGGTAATACGTGTCCGTCATTGAAGAACTGACATAATTTGAACAGGAATGATATGGAACTAGTCACAAATACAAGGAGAAATGCGGCCAAGTTTCCAAACTGCTGGGTGCGGCTAAGATTAAAGTATTCAAACGAATTCTTGAATCCACCTTGAGAATATATGCTCATGGATGTGAGTAAGTATGTGAACATGATCAAGGACCAAAGCAAAGAACCTGAACTGAGAAGATAAGAGCCTATAGTTATTTTCGAAAAGAACTTTTGGCCACTATTGCTCCATGCTCTAATCAATCTCAAGCCCACCAAAGTCACAAAGAAAAAGATATAGTCTGGTTTTTTTAGAGTTTCGAAGTTATATGCCAAGTAAAGTGTAAGTGAAGTAATTGAAAAGTACCACCATATCTGGTATTCTTCTTCAATCAATGACGATCCATGAAAGTGTACAGCATACGCAGCGACCAATATTTCGAAGTAGACTACCAATGACTTAGTAACAGAAGAATTGGCAAGGAAATAGTCATTAAGGAGCCCAAGAATAATGATGGCCGAAACAGTGACAAGGCCAAAGCCCCAGTATATATCCTTGTAATTATAGTTTGTGGCCGAAGATGCTAGGATGTTTTGTATAGAGCGCAAGAGTTTGTAGTAATCGTCAATGTCTGCCTTCATAGTCGTCGAATACTGGTCCTGGTACAATACATTCCATTGAGCCTCTACTGATTTGCGCTCAGAAGAACCTGGACCGTACTTGGCAGTGAATAGGCTCATGAACTGGTTACAGTTTTCCCATAAAATACGCCTCTGGCTACCTTCATCGGCCCACAATTCAAGCAATTCTCGTATCACTATTCCCAAGTTGTTTTTCGGTATTGGAAAATCAAGTAAGGCAGCCAATGTCGGCACTAAGTCGATTTGGTTGATTTTTGAATAGTACGAGTAATCTTCTGTGTTTGGCAAAGGCGCTTTTTGGGCTTTAGAAACTTGAGAAAATTTGGAAGAGATGAAAGTCAATCCAGCATTCGTCTCTCCAGCAGAAGATGCGCCATGGTTGCCTACTTCGTTCATTCCATGGTCTCCCATAAGTACAATTAAGACGTCGTCATCGGCCGATTCAGCATACTCGTACAATCTCTTGAGGATCGCGTCCATTTCACGTTGTTTAGGCTTCATAAAAATGGAATCTGGGCCTCCTTTGTGGCCAATATGGTCCAATCCCAAGTAGTGAAGTATAAGACCGTCCCAGGCTGACTTTGATGGATCCAATTGGGTATCAAGATGACGAGTCACATTGTTGTCTACCTCGGTGAAATCGCTTACAAAAAACGAATTTGTTCCTTCGAATTCGCCAAACGTAGTGGGAAACAATTTGAGCCACGTATCGTCACCAAAGAAGTTGATATTGGCATTCTTTGACTTGTACTGATGGACCCAAGAATCTTGGTTTCCAAGTCCCTGAGAATCGTCATTATCATCAGCGATATTGAGAATAGCGTCTAAGAAACTAGGGGCTCCGCCAGTGGTGATTCCTTTCAATCGTGGGAGCGTGACTGTGGGAGGATTGGAAAAGGCTGTGTATGGTATAGCGGAGCCAGAGCTGATTAGCAGGTGCAAAAACGCCATATCTGAGTAGTCTTCCGAGAACATAAAGTCTGCGCGCATGGCATCCACCACCATTAGCACCAATCTGTCGAATTGAGGTTTTGGAGGTGTTTTGTTGGAGGTTGCAAACGGCGAAGAGCCATTGAACTCACTGTGGCCTGGAAGCACCACTTTGGACGGGAAAAACCCTTTCAAAAACACAAGTAGCCCTACTATGTGCGTAATGACAAGAGCCACTTGCAAAAACCATCGTGTAGTTAGCGACACCATCGTTGTGTACACCTGCAGCTTACAGTTGTACCAAGACACGTTATACCACGAAGGTTGTTTTTCGCGACAGCGGACGTCCTGCAGACAGCCCACCGTGGGGAACCCACAGCGGAAAAAAATGGAAAAGCGGACATAATAAGTGGATCGGGTGCAATTATAATTCCCAATTAGTTAAGCAATGCGCTTCAGACCCTGGAGAACCAAGGCAGTTACATCTTAGTGAAGGGGAAGTAGGAAAGAGAGTAACAAATGTGGTATGCTAAGAAATACAAACAATCCAAAGGAATCAACACACGTCCCGATTACTTGGCGAGTGCTAGCATTACACTACCAAATCATTAGCATCTGGATCCTGCGCATCAGGCATTGTAGATGATCCACGGAATTATGTTGAAAGTACTAAATGAGAAGTCGAGATAACACATCCGTGACTCTAAAAGGGTAACGGCGGCTCGATACTGCTTGATAGTCTCAGGCTAATGACCATTGATAAATATAAGATTCGCAGCTTTCGCTTGAGGTTCAGTGACAGAGCCGAAACAGGAAGGCAAGATGCGCACAAGCGCCGGCGATGGCTCATAATGCGCTAAGATAACTAGCGGTACGCACCAAAATCATTGGTGAGCGCCGCGAGCTTATCCAACGGTGCGATTATAACTAGGTAAGTCCAATATCACCAAGCCTGCCCCAGTACGAGTCAGTCTCGAGCACAATGTCCCAGTGCTGATCCAAGTGATTTGTGGCTTATTCACACTCGGCAATGCCTCGGATCGCCAATCACACACTTTTAAAGTTCCAGAAGGGTTCCTGTAGCGCCGCCCCTCTTTATCTAATAATTCTCCGCTAACTGATCTACCAAAAGAAATTTTCCGTTATCTTGAAAAGCCTTCCCCAAATACGAACAAGAGGTTAATATATATAGAAGAAATGTCACAACTATCCACAGATCAACCAAAAACACAGGTTTAATAAGCCACTCATCTATTCTATAGTACAGATCAATCCATGATATGAAGCTGATCCATAGTCCTAGACAGCTATCGAACGTTCACTCGGTGTCACAAGTGCATGTCGATGACTTACGAATTACGTCCATTCTTTCCAATCAGGGTGTCACTATTAACGTCGACCATGAAGTCGACCTGGACGAAGCCATGGTGTTGGCCATGGGCTACAAACAAGAGTTCAAGAGAGAGTTTTCGCTATGGAGTGTTTTCGCCGTGTCCTTCTCGGTGCTCGGATTGCTTCCTTCTATCGCAGCATGTTTCGATTATCAGCAATTGGTAGTGGGAATCAGCCCTGTTCCATGGTTGATAGCAGTTGTGCTAGTTACGTCGGTGTCGTTTTCGTTGGCAGAGGTGGCTTCGGCGTTTCCCGTCAGTAGTGGAACGCCTTATGCCGTATCGCAGTTGGCTCCTCCTTGGTGCAAAGTATACTTGACATGGTTAACATGTTGGGCAAACTGGCTCTGTCAGATCACTGCTGCGCCTTCTGTTAACTACTCTGGTGCCTCTATGATCTTGGCTTTGGTGGCCTACAACAATCCCAGTTTCGAGGTTACCCACGGCAAAACCTACGGGCTTACTACCGGAATAATGATTGTTCACGGTGTGATCAGCTCTCTTCCTACCAAATGGCTTGCTCGTTTCAATACTCTCGGAACCTCTGTGAACATTATATTTTTGGCAGTGGTGTTTGTCATTATCTTGGCAGGAAACGATCGTTTGAGCATGTACGATGGTAAGATTCCCAAGTTCAATTCCAACGCAACAGCGTGGTCTTTCGATAACTTGACGGAATACCCATTGGGAATCTCGTTTCTCATGTCGTTTCTCGGAGTTATTTGGAGTATGAGTGGTTACGACTCACCATTCCATCTCGCAGAAGAATGCGCTAATGCTGCCGTGGCAGCTCCCAAGGCCATCATTTTGACCAGTTCGGTTGGTGGTCTCATTGGCTGGATATTTATGATTGCCATTGCTTATACCTTGGTGGACCTTAACGGTATCAGCGAAGATGTCGCCGGATTGGGCCAGCCTTTCGTGACGTACCTCACTCAAATGACCAGCAAGAAATTGGTTAACGCAGCCACAGCGTTGACGATCGTCTCGTCGTTTTTCATGGGTTGTTCGTGTATGTTGGCAGCTTCAAGAGTCACGTTTGCCTACTCCAGAGACGGACTCTTCCCATTGTCTAAATACTGGAAAATCGTCACTCCATTGACCCAAACTCCTATTAATGCCGTGTGGATCAACTTGCTTATTGGCCAGTTGTTGTTATGTTTGATGTTTGCAGGCGACACCGCCATCGGAGCCATGTTTTCGGTCGGTGGAATTGCTGGGTTTGTTTCCTTCACCATGCCCACTTTCCTTAAAATCACCTACGCAAGAAACACTTTCAGGCCCGGTCCAGTCAACTTGGGCAAGTTCTCCACCCCTATTGGTTTCGTATCTGTTGCCTTTGTCACTCTCATGATTCCTATCTTGTGTATGCCATACGTAAAGGGCAAGGACTTGACTTTAGATGAAATGAATTGGACATGCGTGGTATTTTTTGGTCCTCTTTTGCTCGCTACCATCTACTACGTTACATTCGCTCACAAA
Source organism: Suhomyces xylopsoci (assembly GCA_030568675.1). Classification (NCBI taxonomy): domain Eukaryota; kingdom Fungi; phylum Ascomycota; class Pichiomycetes; order Serinales; family Debaryomycetaceae; genus Suhomyces; species Suhomyces xylopsoci. The sequence continues at coordinate 149,850 of JAJMGM010000001.1, forward strand.
TGGTACATTGGACCTAAAAGTAATATCGATAGCGCCGATCTCATATACGGTGACAGCTATCAAGAGCTTGATGGTCAGGAGATCAACTACGAAAAGAACTCCCACTCATCTTCGAAAGATGCGAAAAACTACTAAAATTTTAATTCTAGCTGCGTATTTAATGGTATACTTATTTATTTTATCATCAATATTTGTTGTAATTTGCATCCACTAAGCGTAGAAAATAATGGATAAAGGTAGAAAAAAACGCTGACTCATCTACTAGTGAACTAACATGGCACCAGTCACCAGGCAGTATAGTAGGATTATGTAAGGAACATTCTAGTGTTTATATAGTACTGGAAATCTACTGATTAGTATTTAATTCTTCGATTTGTATAGTCTCGCTATTTCTCACTATATCGGTCTCACTATTTGATCTCGAATTTTGTGACAATCTCCGCTATTTTATTTTTGCATTCAACTCACTAATCCATCTCATCAACTCATCACTATATACCTACATACTATGAATCGTAACTACGGGAACAGATCCTACCAAGAAGACAGGAGCACATGTACGTTCTACACCAAGATCGGAGCATGCCGCCACGGAGAAAAGTGTTCTCGTAAACACATCAAGCCAGCCTCATCTCGCACAGTAATACTATCGAACTTGTACGAAAACCCCAGACTAAACAAAAACGAAGAAGAGGTCAATCCAAAGCAACTCCAGGAGTACTTTGACCAGTTCTACAAGGATATCTACATACGGCTTACGCAGCTAGGTGAGGTGGCATCGGTGGTGGTGTGCGAAAATGAAAACCACCATCTTAATGGAAATGTGTATGTAAAATTTACCACGACAGAAGCAGCAGACTTGGCGACAGAAACATTGAACCAAGAATGGTTCAACGGAAGGCCCGTCCATTGCGATTTGTCTCCGGTAGACAACTTTGTCGAAGCCAACTGTCGAGCATATGATGTTGACCAATGTACCAGAGGCGACCACTGTAACTTCATGCACGTCCGTCATCCCACCAAACTGGTGCATCAGGCATTGAGTCGTTCGCAGCAGAAAAGCAACTTGTTGAAAAAACTCGCGGCTGTACGGACCCAAGTCGCGCCCTCCGCCGAGACCAATACCGAGAAGGCTAGCGAGACCGCGACCGAATCCCACACCGCCGCCACCGACGACACAACCAACGCCAACACCAAAGACACCACACCAAACCCAAACCTGGACTCCTCTACACATACTGAACCCCACACAAACACAACCTCCATGATCCAACAGTTGTTTGCCTAGAACAATCAATATACGTTTTTTTGCTCTACCGTTCCGGGCTCTCGCGACAAAGCCGGGATCGCTATACTAAAAAAATCACAACTGTAAACGACGCGGATCTATCGTAACTTCTCCAGCCCCAACTTTTCATCCTAGACATATACCATTGCTGGGTCCATTCATCGCGATTGTTTTAGTACTTTTCCCCTAGATCCTCCACTTTTGCTTCTTGTCTTCTCGTTGTGCTTGAACCTCGCTACTCCTTTCTCGCCGCCACCGGTGTTCTCGCTCGTCACCCAAAAGTCTCAGAAAAATGTACGCCGTACCAATCACTCGGTTGTTTGTTCCCAAAAACCCCGCCGGACAAGCGAGAATTCATCAGTTCAAGAGTCTAAGGCCGTTCTGGACATCGTGTTTGGCACCTCAAAATCACAAACACTCCTACACGCCCAAAATGAATAAACCACATGATTCCATAGAGTCTTCCAAAGCTACCCCGGCTAACCATCCCGAATCTTCTCATTCTCATTCACACGATCATTCCCATTCTCACTCTCATTCAGAGGGCCTTTTACATTCTCATTCCCATCATCAGCCCAATGAATTGCTTCAAACCAGCGCCAGCTCAATCAGGTCAAACCCAGCAGTCAGAATCACCTGGATCGGTCTTTTGGTAAATGTGGCCATGGTGGTATCCAAAGGTGTTGGTGGTGTATTTTTTCACTCCCAGGCATTAATAGCCGATGCTATCCACTCGGTTTCTGATATGGTGGCTGACTTCTTGACGTTGGCTACTGTCAATGTCGCCGCCAAGGTTGGCTCTCCTACCAACTTTCCATTGGGCTACGGTAAAATCGAAACTGTGGGATCATTCTTGGTATCGTCAGTCCTTCTCTTTGCCGGTATTTCCGTCGGCTGGTCGTCGTTGCTTCAAATCTTTGAATTCACATTACCGGCATACATTTACGACTATGTGGCCACCATTCAAATCGGCCATTCCCATTCTCATGCCAACGTCTCCACTCAAGACTCACATGGCCATTCACACTCTCATTTGTCAAAATCCGACGATCCGACTGCTTTGGTCAGCCGAGAAATCCCCAACATCAACGCAGCCTGGTTGGCCGGAGCTTCCATTATTGTCAAGGAATTGCTTTATCGTAAAACAATGAAGGTGGCTGTAGAAACCAACTCCAAGGTCTTGGTCGCCAACGCATGGCACCACAGGGTCGATTCGTTGACGGCCGCAGTTGCATTGGTAACAGTTACCGGAGGTGTATTGTTCAACGTGGCATGGTTGGATTCTATTGGAGGCTTGTGTGTGTCTATCTTGATTATCAGAGCAGGCTGGGGTACTTTCAAAGCAGCCTGGTTTGAATTGATCGACAGGGGCGAGAAGCCAGGTGACGAGTCTTACGACAAGATCCAATCGATCATTGAGACTGAACTTTCCACCACCGATGCATTAAGAGAGCTTAAGATCGAAGACTTGTCGGTGATGACGTCAGGTGCCAACACCAACGTCTTTTTGACATTGAAAACCTCCCACTCATACTTCTTGAACGAGCTAAACGAATTAGAAAAGAAGTTAGAATCGCTCATCAAGGCAGACGATAAGTTCATAAGAAACGTGTACATTAAATTCAAAGAAGTTTCTTAAATCACTCTATAGTATTTCTGTATATACAAGTATAAAAGTAGAAATATAGTCTATGTACAATTACTTTTTGGAGCCCTTCTTCTTAGATTTCTTGGACAGGCCGCCTTCAATAAACTTCAAGATGTCTGCCACCGATTGCGATGCGATTTCTGGCACTGGAGCAGGCACAGACCCATTCTTCTTGGATCCTTTCTTAGGAGCAGCAGTCTGCTGGGTAGGCTTGACAAGTTTCTTGTTGCCAGTAGCAGAAGCCTTTTCAGCAGCCTGTTTCTTTTTCTGGGCTTCTTGAACTTCAAGATATTCGAGGTACTTGCTGATACTTCCAGCATACTTGGAAGCTTGCTTGGACAAAAAGTCGTCAGGGCCAAGCACCTTGGTGAAAATGTCTTGTGCTATCACAAAGAATTCCAAAGATTGCTTGAATTTACCAGAGTTCAACAACAACATGGCCAAACTATAGTAGATACTACCGGTAAGTTGAGAGATTGGACCGTTCGTCTTGATAGACAATCCCAATGCTTCTTCAAGCAACTTGGCTGCAGCAGGATACATCTTGATGGTGGTCAAGCTTTCAGCCAAGTTGGTCAAGGTCGTCACCAAAGTAGGATGGTCTTTTCCGTACACCGATGACCAGATAGAAATGGCCTGTTTGTACAATTTCAACGAGTTGACAAGTTCAAGGTTGGAGGACTCGTAGAATCCAGAGTTCATGTACGCCGAAATAGTATCGTACGAGTCAAAACCAGTGGTTCTTTCCGACAAGATAATCGACTTACGTGCAAGAACAGCAGCCTGGTACTCCAAGCCAATATCAGCATAGACTTGGGCAATGAGTCCAAGTAATCTGGCGGTTTCTGGATGAACAGTACCGTACAACGTTTCCTGGATGTTAATAAGCTCCTGTAACAACGTGGTGCCAGTTTCCTTGTCACCTTGGTAGATATGGGCTCTAGCACTCTGGAAAATCTCATCTATAAGAGCAGACTTGTAGCTGGAGTCCTTGATGAGAGGAACAAAGTTGACGATATCGTCAGCCACAAACACACTGGTACGCTTGACGGTCTTGATGGTGACGCTAGGACTGGACTGCTTCTTGTTCTTCTTCTTGGACTTGGTGGTCTCGACAACTTGGGCGCCTTCGTTTTGGCTCTTTTCGAATTCTTCAAGAGTAAATGCGTAGTCTTGAGACTTCCATTGAATACCAAATTTGATAGCAATTTCTCTCAATAATTGAACAGGATGAACCCATTCCTTGTTCCAGTTTTCAGGCAACTGGAATCTGAAACGGGCAAAGACTTCTTTTTCGACCAATTCAAAGACATCAGAGCTGGTAAGCTTGACGAAGTCCAATGAGCCAGCAGGGGCAAAAGCCTTGATGTTTTCGTCAAGAACAACTTCAGGAGTGGTGGTGATTTCACTTCCCAACAAACAGTTGTGGAAATGGGCTACGAGCGATGGGACCAAGTACGAAGGAACAGTTTCAGAGTACTTGCGCAACAAGTGCTTGGCTGCTCTTGCGATCATTTCCTGAACTGCAAGACGGTAGAGAGTGTTGTAGTTGGCAATGATAGGAAGGAAAGTACCTTTGGTAGCTGTTGGTTCTTCTTCCTTTGCTTCCTTCTCCTCCTTCTCCTCCTTTTCCTCCATTTCACCATTCTTTTCTGCTTCTTCCTTTTCCTTAGCTTCCTTGGCTTCCTTCTCTTCCTTGGCCTTCAACTCGTCCTGTCTTTGCTGAGCAAGCTTTTGGTTCTCAATGACCTCAGCTTCAACGTCTCTAACAGTCTTGTTTCTCTTGACCAAAGTCTGTTCTGCAAGGTAACCCAAGTATCTCAAGTTAATACCTTGCTTGTGCAAAGATTCGCTCAAGTGCTTACCATCAAATGGTGCCACCTGGGCTGGAAACTCGTCCAAGAACTCTTCAATCAAAGTATCCTTGATAAACTTGGACAATTGACGCACTTCATCCTGGTCTTCCTTAGATTCGTTGATACCTGAGAAAGCATCTGGGTTGAAGACGGCTCTGTCAGTTGGCAAGACGATTTGCGACTTCTCGTCTTCCTTGGCATCAGGGTTTTCTTGCTTGATTCTTTCGGATTCAGCCTTGATGTACTCGGACATTTCACGCTTCCAGTACTCTGCTACGGCTTCGTGTCTAATGATGGCTTCGCCATGTGGGTACGAATCAGGCTTGGACGAATCAAAGTGTTGCTCAATGAATTCAATATCACGAGGACTAGCACGGTACAAGTCCATGATATACTTACGGCCGTCTGTTCCCATAACACCCTTGGTATCTTTAGAAACAGCCAACTTGCCATTGGACTTCACTTCTGGTGAGATCTCAACAGTGTGTGGCTTCAAATGGAAGGTTTCGGCCACTTGCTTCAAAGGCTCTTCAAACGACTCTTGGTTCAAGATCTTGGTGCTGTCACTGGACAATCCATAGACAACCTTCTCGTCAAACTCGGTTTCGGCAGACTCGTTGAAAATACCTGGAACTGGCGCCTGACAAACCACTCTCTTACCCATGTAGTCAACAATACAGGTGACCAAGTTGTGGATACCTGAAGCATCGACTCTGTTCAAAACCTTGATCGAGGCCAAATCTTTGGAAGAGGCGTATCTCGAAGCTTCGCTGCCTCCAGTGGTGTCGAACAAGTCAATGGTGGTTGCTCCAGAAGTGTAGAAGATACCGTTTTTCAAGTAGATTTGCTTGTCAGGTTCTTCGTTAGGATTCATTGGAGTCAAGTTTCCATTGATAATGTGAATGGCAGTCTCGGTGGCCGACTTGGTGAAGTCAGATAACGTCTTGTGGATCAACTTCTCCTTCAAGATTCTCTCTTGAACGGTAGTGTTGGGCAATTCTCTGATGGCCTGGATATCTTCGTTCCATTCCTTGACGTAATCAGAGCCGTCTACACCGTTGCTGATAACCGGCAACTGGAATCTCGACAAGTCAGGATGGTTCTTGGTTTTGCTAGGGTCAACAATCCATGGAGAAGCCAAAATAGTGTTGTTTGGAAGAAGGTAACTTTCCGGGTGCATAGTAGATGTGGACAAGTTGACTTCGTTCTCGGCAATAGTCTTGCTGAACAATGGAGACAATGACTCAACCAAGTTGAACAACAAGTATTCCTTAAAAGATTTACCCTTTTCGTTAATTCTCAACTCAGGGTTGAAGGTAGAGGTTGTACTTTGGTTGACATAGAAGCCAGAGAACAGACAAGTGATGTTGAAAGTTTCACCTTCAAGAGTCTGCAATGTCAAGTACAATAAGTCACCCTTGGATTTATGGAATGGTGGCACTGGAGACCATTGAGATACGGTCAAAGATCTGATAGGAATCTTCAAGCTATCACGAACGTTGTTGAAGTTGGCCAATTGAGATACCTTGAAGTACTCATTAGAGGCAAGCTGTTCAGCAATTTCGCCAATCTGCTTGAGGTCATCCTCAGGAATCTCCTTCTTTTTGTCTTCCTCCTTTTCTTCACTTTCTTCCTTCTTGGATTCTTCTTCCTTTACTTCCTCTTCGTATTCCTTTGGCTTCAAATCAGACAAGCCAAGATCGTTGAATTTGGTCACACCGCTCGAGGCACCGAAGTCTTGAGATATTCTGTCGAGGTAGTGCAATCCAATGACTTCTCTGAATCTAGTAATTTGGTTAAAAACACCTGCCAAGTTGTAGGCGACTTCTTTGATAGTCAACTTGACGGTAGAGGAAGCGTCGATGTCGATTTCTAAGGCCAGCAAAATTTCGGCATATGTGGCCATTTCGTCAAACGACTCGGTCACATTGGTTCCACGAATGTAAACATGGTAGTTGGTAACATTTTTGGTGGCAGGTAAAACCAACAATACTTGTTTGAGATCAGACAACGATTCTGCCGTGGACGAAGGAATTTCCAACAATTCCTGGTTCTTCGATAAACACGAAGGAAGGTGGATTGACAAGGTGATTTCCTTGCTTTCCACCTGGGGTTCGCTAGTTTCGTTGGACGAAGACATGGTTCAGTCTAGTACATCAACTATCCGTTAGTGGAAAAGTTTGAAATTTTTCACTTTTCGCTTTTTTTCCTCGAGAAAAACGGTGAAAACTGGAGAATAGAGAGTGACAGGTAAATTACGAGTCTGATGCTCGGAAATTTCGGAAAAATATAGGTAGAGTAGAATGGAAAGTGTACAGTAGATAGGTTAGAGGATTCTATCTGCTCGAAAGTCAGTGTATTGGTTGGTGTGAATATTGTAGAGAATTTTCAGAATTTTTGAAAAAGTACGAATAGAAGAAATTAACAACTCAACAAAACTAAAATGATGAGAGTAAGTGAATTAATACGGAGAATAAGGCTCCTATTGCCGTAGACAATACGAAAACCACGAAGATTAGGATGTTACTGGTAGAAGTATCATGCAATCAAAAAACTTAAGTCTTCACCAATAGAAGTGTTCCCTCAATGGGTAGTCTTGGCGTAGTTCTTACTAAGCCTTATGAGCGATAGGATGTTCGAGATTTGCAATTTGCAGCCATGTTTTTGTTAAGCTTTTATTTCTACAAAATGGGCAGCTGCCCAGTTCTGGCCACCTATACATTCTAGTATTTCATATTCAGTTATTTGTGGTTTTTTTAGTCCTCTCTATCTTCCAGTCTATTAGTGCTGGAATGGTTGCAACACTAAATCTCACTAATCTATCATTTGTCACAAAACGCGCGCAATAATATAATGAATCATCGATGGATCACTAGATAGTGGGATGATGAATATGGATAAGTTGGGCAATACTTTGGGCGAGGACAGTGCCAGAGCCAGCACTGCTCAGTCCAGTACACATATCCATGAACTTCCAGTGGAAATCTTGGTTCAGATCTTCTCCAACCTCGATCCAGTCCAGTTGAACAATATTCGGTTGGTGTGCAAGAGATGGAAGTTTGCCGTCTCCGATAAAGAAACATGGCTCAATTCGTTCAGCCTCAAGTTTGGTACGCCCCACAACTTCCCGTCGTTGACGGATTCTCGCCACTGGATGGTCGAATATTTTGAACGTCTCAAGACTTACAAGAAATGGAACAAGGCAGTGGCTGTCCACCGTTCATATACCCTAATCAACAACGAGTTCCGCAACATAGATAGCAGTCTAGTAAACTTCAACAATAATGATGGCTGGGGCAAGTTGTTGACGTTCTCGCTGCGCTTTGGCAACGTCTCCATCTGCAACCTCAAGAACGGGCGCAACCAAAGCTTCATTCCCGGTGGCAATCTGATGGTGGGCCAGATTCTCAGCCATGCTATCAACTGGAACTACTTGTTGGTGTCTAGAATCGGAGGCGATCTTATGCTAAAGAACTTATTGACCTCGACGTCAGGTGGTTCCAGCAGGTCTTCCAACCAGGTACTTGTAGACGAAGAAGATGAGAGTGCACACAGTGCCGTTTTGATGAACAACATGGCCAGTCTAGACAAACAAAAACAGCGCTCAGATATTTTAGCGGGCACAGTGAATGGAGTGGTCAAGTGGTGGAACTTTTCAGGCAAGGTAATTCACCGTGTGCAGCTCGATACGCTGCCGGTATTGAACTTTCGTAGTGACTTCAAGAACTTTGTTATTGTCAACACCGCCTCCAAAATCTACATAATCCACTTTTCTAACTATAAGATTCTTGCCACGATCGACTTAGGCTACGAAGTGCTTGTGACTGAAGAGACGTTGCGTCCTTCGTATCGGTACTATGGAAACCCAACTTCCGAAACAAAAAACACCATGGACGTTGATTTTGGCGGTTGTAACGTCGTAGTATGCTACCTTGGGCGTATAGACGTGTACAACTTCAGCAACTTGAACGACATTGCCCATCGAGAGCTAGTCTTGCCGCATGACACAGTGGTAACAATATCACAATTGCAGACGTGTACGCCCAGTAAAGTCAACTCGTATAAATCAGTCAACCCCGCCATAGTGGGGCTGGACGGTTTGTTGTATGCGAATGCCTTGAGTGACGGCAGTGTGCTTATCTGGAATGTAAGGGACTATTCTGGGCCCGGGATTGTGCCTATCAGTCGCATTGTGCCTGAGTTTAACAAGTACTCGCCCGATATTTCCAGCTTTGTCAACCGAGATAACATCAAGTCGATTACTGCCATAGCTTTGAATGCAACTGTGGTTGCTATAGGGGGCTACAATGGCTTTACCAATCTACACAACGTGTTTACGGGGGAATTTATCAAGGAAGCATCGGTGAAATTTCCCAAGAAAATGACCCACATGTACAACGAGCTTGTGCCTGTGAACCAGATCGTGCTTAACGAGCGGCCCAAAGAGACAAACGGCCTTATTTTGTGCGGAGACACCGTTCAGTACTTCCAATTTGGAGAAACAGAACTCCTTAACTCCTCGTCCACAATGGGAACCACCGGTTCTAGCCACAAGAAAAAGGTTAATCCGGGAGTAGTGAACAAACACCAGGTCAAAAAGAAGATCAGAGATGGCATCGACGACTACGACTCCCAGGTGTACATGGAAAACAAAAGACAAGAGATGTTTGAAAAGTACAACGGGACGTTTGAAAATGAGGAGGAAGAGTTGTCTATGGCGCTAGCCTTGAGCCAGAGTTACCAACAAAACCCATCTGATGACGAACTCGCCCAGGCTCTAGACCTTTCGCAACAAGAACAGAACAGGTACTACCAGATGGCAGACGACTTGGCTCCATTGGAGTCATCGAGCAGTGCCTTCTCTCCTTCGTACTCTGCTCAAACTACGGCGCCTTCGTCAGCATCGCTAGATGCGGCAGACGAAGACGAACAACTCAAGCGCATTCTAGAGTTGTCCCTTTTGGAACAGTAACTACAATCACAGACTAGTGTATAGACAATAGAAACCAGGGTTAACAGGATAAATGAATATAGAAAAAAGAACTACTTCATACCATACACCTACACTCAATTTGAATCCTGCTTCTGAATCAGTCATAGGATGTAGGACCAATGTTTTGTAATCTATTACATTCCAATTCTTATGCTCTCCACTGAAATTGAAAATAATTGACTGTGAGTCAAAAAATAATTTTCCAAGACATTTAGTTCGCTTTTAGTTTGTTCCGATTAAAGCCGCTCAATTTTTCAGCGCCGCTCATGCGAAGAACGATCGATGCAACACCCCAGTTTTTACAGAGCAAACACAAGTAGCAAGTACTAGCAAAAGCAAGCAATACCAAGGACCCCTTGCTCAATACACTACTCTTCCGCCGCCGCCCTTTCGCCACCTGGCTCCTTGAATCGCAAGCTGCGTTCGGTGCCCGGCTCGCCCTGAAAATCTCTCCTGCCTTTGCCGATCCGGTCCCGACCGACTTCGCACAAAATTGCCCAAACAAAACTTGACCAAAACTCCGTTTTTACCTTCTCTCATATTGGCTAACCACTCTTTGTATCCTAGTCGACACCTATAGAAAACTGGCTAGGTTGTGTCTTAATAACTTTCCCTTATATCGCACTACACTGTAAACCATCCAAGCCGGGTACTTTCACAACATCCTAGCACTCGTCTACCAGACTCTTGGTGGCGGATATACAACTCCACGAGAAACATCCGCTTTAGCTCGTTTTAAGTTCGTTGTGAATATCACGCCATGGGGTTCTGTAGCTTTGTCAAGCACTCAAAGTCTCACCCTGAGAGACTCCTGTTCTTTCAAAGCACCCTGTTCTACCTCAACTACAACTCCCTAATCAATTATGAGGCCTTCAGGTTCAGGACCGGTAACTGGTTTTATCCCAACCCCCATCCTTCCAACTCCAACAAAAACTATCTTTGCATTGATACAGGTCACTACGGATTGTACGTAACCGTCTATAATAGAGACGCTGAAAGAAGAAAGCGTAACCAAACCCAATACTTGTGTGATACTCTCCATTCCTTTTTGGTGTCGCACCTGCCAAACCAGCTTTCGCCATGGGAAGGTGAAGAGTGGAGTGTCAACAATGCCACCCAGTTCTTGATCCTGAAGATAAATTTGGATGTCCATAACAATATTGCCCAAATCAAAGACTACTCCAGAAAATTCTTGTCTTGCTTGGCCATCGTGAAACCCAAACACGTTGGCCTTTGCGGTAAACATCAACAACGTAGAAGCTTTATCACCGCCTCCGCAGCCAGAAAAGACAATCACTTGCATGAACCAATCAACCATCAAATATCAGAAGGCTCTCCTGCTGATACTTTGGAATCCTCGAACTCGAAAGTATCAACGTATCCAACTTCTGCTGGCGATATAGCCCTTGACCACAAAGTAGAGGAACCAGCTGTGGCCAAAGAACATTCGTTCGAATCTGGATTTCTCGAAACCCAGGTGAGAAACATCGTGGATATCTACAATGCCCAGCCCGACCAAATGAACCTCATTTACCCATTATACCAATCATTGAAGAGAAACGACATTGAATTGCCCAATATAGAACTTTACAACATTGTTTTGAAGTCGGTCTCTTCGAGATCTTTGGACTCAGAACATTCCTTGGAGGCCATAGAGTCAAAGTTGACTACCTTACTCACCATTTACCAAGATATACTTACCAGCAAGCACAAACCTAATAATGAAACTTTTAATATTGTGATGTCTAATTTGCTCAGCGGAAGTATACTGGTAACAGAATTGTCACACGCTTCTTCGAATGCAAACAGCTACTATGCAAGAACGTCCAAGGCAAAGGAATTCGGCCAGATTGCTATCGAACTATTTGATTCCATACAGAAAAAGGACCAGTTAAGAACTCGGACTTTGATTCCTCAAATAGTGCAATTCTTGATTTGTTACCCAGATTTGATAAAGAAATCGATCATGTCCCAAATATATCCATTCATAACGTCAGGTCACTATGATGGTGAGAAGTATTATTATAATCTTATGGAATTAACGAAGTACTTACCTCAGAGTCAATTATTCGAGGGAAAACCAGCAGCTGCCTACGACTTTATCGTTTCTATCTATGAAAACTACAAGGCCGCTCTGCAAACCTCGAGCGTTGACGAGTTCGTGATGTACTCGAAGTTGGTAGAATCTTTAATTTTCAATAACGAATTTGCATTGGCCTCGAAATTCTTGGATGATATTTTGGTCGATTACAAAAACTCCATAAACAACCATTCAAAACCCAACAAAGAACAGATTTCTAAGGTGATTTCATCATACATTTCAGCAATCTTCAAATCCAATTCTGCTGACTTATCAAAGGCCTACACTTTGATGATGAAATTCAATTCGATTAGTTACCTTCCTGAATTATCCAACAAAGTATACAACGATATGATCGTCAAGTACGTTGAGGAATACCAAAAGTTGGAGGCCCAGAAAGCCAGCCTTGGTCACAATACTTCTGAGTCCATGATAAAGGTCGAGCAAATTGGATACAAACAAAATGAGATCTACCAAAAGTTGTGGTCTTTATATGATTATATGGCCATAAGAAAAGACTATCACAACACCTCCACTGTGGGTATGCTTAGCTCTGACTCGGCAGCACATTGTCGTGATAGCTTATTGTCGTTGAGTATAGATGTTGCCGATCATGAACGTAGCTTCCAATTGATCAAAGAGGTTCTTTTGAAAAACCACCTTGTGTTTGATCTTTGGGCTTTCAAGAAGTTGTTGGCTTACCTCTACAACGGTGTTATTTTCAATGCTACTCCTCAGCAACCATTCAATCAGTACTACTTTGGATTAATCTGGAACTTGTTTGAATCACAAGCTGTCCATCACGAACAAAGCTCCAAAGAATTGAACGAATTCATTTCTGAACTCATTGGATTTGTCCAATTGCCTGTGACTGACCAAGTGAACGGTGCCAGCATCGCTGACTATAACACCAAGGTGCTCTTGAATTCAGAAATCATTGCAAAAGCAGTGTCCAATTTCGATCTTCAAGCTGATAACATCTACGGGCTCGTACTTATTTCCAAGACCTTGATGGCATATCAAGGTGAAGATATCTCGATCAAGAACCAGATTTTACAATTCCAAGCCAAATTGATCAACGAGTTTGAAAATGTCGACAACCACTACATCGAGTACACCCAAGACTTGATTGAATATAGAGAACAGTTGATTAAACAGTACTGTCAAATGATTGGCGGTATGGACCAGCCTGAAATTGAGTTTACCGCTGAAGTATTGGATGCCTGCAAGCTCTGCGATATCGAGTTGGAAGGAACTCCTGTCCAGTCAGCTACCGAGAGCATGAAGTACGACTTGAACTTGAGCTATTTGTTGGAGGTCAACTACCAAGTTGGAATTGAAAAGGCATTGGAATCCTTATCCAAAGGTTATAGCCTCACCTCGTCCACTTGGGAAATCATTCTTAATCAAAGATTCGTATTTGAGTATCTCGAGACGTCCAGAGTCAACCTGTTTGAGTTGTTGCATAATCTTTGGAGACTGAGATTTGAAGACAAGTTGAAGTTGGATCACATCAAGACATTGGTTGATTACAACAACGACAAAGTCAACATTGCGGTTGTCAATTTCTTGCTGGAATTGAAGTCTGATCAAGTTAGTCTGTCTTTGTTAAAGAGTTTGATCGACTCGGTTGGTTCATCTCACAACGTTTATTTAAAGAACTTATTGTGTGGCGAAGCATTCTTTGACGCTGCTTACAAGTCCAACGAAGACCTTGACTGGGTTTCGAAGTACGCTCAGTTTCTTGTGAACCAACAAAAATACACAGAGTGTGCGCAATTGATCGAAACCTACCATCTTCTTCCTAAACAGACACCTTCAAACTTGCACGAACTCCAGTTATTGACGTCAGGCTTAGCCAGTTACTTGAAATCGAACGATTTGGCCAAGTTTGTGAACACATTCAAAAGCTACTCCTTAGATCCTGGATTTCTTAAGCAATCTCCCGAATTAGTTCATGTCATTCTCAGTTACTACTTGACCATGGGCGGACCCAGGAATATTGATATGATCATCAACAAATACGCAACCTTCAAGAACTTATCACCTGGTATTGGTGAATTGGTTGACTATACCAAGTTGGTCAACTCTTTGCAAAAAGAGCCCGTTCCAGTTACCAAGGATCAACAAGGTAGTATCAAGACAATCAATGATTTATCCATCAATACCGCAGCAACTTCGGAAGCAAGCAAAATGTTTCACTTGTTTAGTTGCAACAAGAAACTAGCAGGCGACAGTGCTGGTAAGTCCAAACTAATCAACAAGACACTTCAATACTTGACGTCGGCTTCAGCACAAAGCTCTTCTTGCCATCTGGTGTGCAGACAGAGATTCCATAATCTTATCAAGTTTTTTGGAATGATACAGTTGAAAACCTTGACAGTCGAGCAGCTTTGCAGTGCAATCAAATTGTTGACCGTGACTAAGTCGGTTGAAATTTTGAATGTCTTGACAACAAAGTTGCTTAACGGCCCAGCTGCTATGGACATAATCAACCTATACTTTTTGGAAACTTCATTGATAGACAACAGTGATAAAGTCAAGGTCTTGAACCTCATGAACCACTGCTCCAAGTACTTGGACGACCCCATCAGCCTGCACAGCATTGAATCATATTTCAAGGCTAACAACATAAAGCTGGAACCATACCATCGCACGACGTTCGAAGAGAACCTTGTAGTGTGAATACCCCCTCCTCAAACCCCCCTAGATTACGCATATTTAACGTTTTAACGCTACACTTATTTATACATGACACATACATAAGGGTATGGTATACCATACTATATATTTATTAAATGAACATCTTATGAGTAAAAAATATGTGTAGACTAATTCTTCTCCGCAATCTCCACAGTTTGATTCGACATCAATTTAAGTGCCGCGCATTATCTGTGGATCTCCGTCGAAAATTACCACTCTTTATCGCCATGTCAAAAGAAGCCCATTCTACAGCCATCAACTCTTTCAATCTGAACCATCAAGACTACGATGTGTTTAGACCTTCCTTTTCAAAGGATATTGTGGATCCGTTCCTTGTAAGTTTAGGACTCGCCGAAATTAATCCAGATAAGTCGTACAAATTTCATACAGATAAGACTATCTTGGAAATCGCCGCAGGCACAGGAAAATTTACCAAGAATCTTGTTGATAACGGATGGGATAACTCCAATGACAAATCTAACTTGATTATTGTCGAGCCTAGTCAAGGAATGTTGGACAGCTTAAAAGACAACTTTCCTCAAATTAAGCCTCAAAATATCCACCATACGTCTTCGTACAATATTCCTCTCGAAGATAACTCGGTTGACTCGGTTGTAATTGCCCAAGCGTTCCATTGGTTTGCCGATCTCCAAAGCTTGAAGGAGATCCACCGAGTTTTGAAGCCTTCAGGCACCTTGGGGTTGATTTGGAACTTTGACCACCCAAGTGCGAAGTGTCAAGTCAGCAATTCCAACGCCCCCAGCTATATCAATGGCAACAGTGAGTTCTTTGACCAGCTTGACTTTGATCTGCACAAGTCGCCACATCAAATATTCTTAGAATTCTTTAACAATACTCCTTGGAACGATAAGATCTCTCAGATGTTTTACTCGTACGACCTTAACGTTCCGCAGTATAGAAGAGGCTTATGGAGAGAATTGCTTGAACTGTCTGACAACACGTACTTTGGACCAATCGGCGAAGAAATCTACTTGCTCTATGAATTGCTTATTAGCCCGGATGAAGTGTTCAAGTACTGGAAAACAAGGTCCTACATCACCGACTTAAGTGACGAAGAGAAGAACAAGTTGGAAGAGAAAGTCCAGCAGATCATTGCCGAAAATGTGGACAGCAAAACTCCACAGAAAAATGGCAAGTTAATCAAGCCTATGGTTACTCATGCCGTGGTTGTTCCAGTCAAAAAATAGGACTTTGTTTTGTTATATTGTCTATTCATATTCCGATATATTTAGAATTTAAAGTATAATTTCATGCTCATCATTTTCTGGATAATCCTTACCCCGAGAATACGTAAACTTCATGTCACTAAAGATATTCTTCAAGAGATTGTTCGTCTCGGTATCTGGAAGGTCATCAAGCTTGGAAATGAGGTCGTTAAATTGTTTCTGCTTTTCAGGTCCGACGCCTTCGAGCGGCACATCCTTTAACGGAACTTCCGGTGTGGGTACTTCTGTGTTTTTTGCTTCTTCCATCTGTGAAGAGGGCTGCACATCTTCTGTCTCTGTCAGTGTCGCTGTTGTTTCTATCTCGGAAGCTTGTGTCGCTACATTGCTATCTTGTGAAGTAGCCGTCTGCTCCACTGGCTTCAGTTTTGGAGTATTTGCCTGCCTTGGTTCTGTTCGGGTGTTTCCAGTCAACCATACCTTACTCAAAAAGTCGTACATCCTCGTATCTTGCTCGCTGAACTCAAAAACCTGTCCGTGGTCAAACTCCACTCCCGATTCTGGCGACTGATATGTCGCCACAGCATTGTAAGCACAGTAATAATAACCACGACATATCCCATTCTTGATCCACCCTTTTTGAGGCCCGTAAGATTCGATTCTGTGTGTTGGGTCTGTGCCCACAGGCAAGTCCTTGTTGATCTCGTCGGTATCAGGTTTACGATAATTCCAAGACTCTCTAAACCGTAATTCCGGCCCAATATCTACTGGAACGCCTATGGATCTGTACTCTGGTAAGTCTGGTGGAACTATAGCTGCACGAATGGTCTGAGGATTGCTGAACTTGGTGCTGAGGCTGTCGACTTCCATTTCGGCAAATGGAAACTTGTCTCTATCTACAAAGTAGCTACCTTTTTTGCAGAAACTGAAGCCTGAGTTGATCCACAACAACTGCCCACTGCTGCTAATATGTCCCGGGTGGGTGGAGCAAAGTTCTTGAGAAATAGTGTTGGGATAGTAAGTATGGTTGTTATTCTTAGTCAACTCTCCTACACTGGCGGCAGCATACTTGTTGAATTCATAGTCTTCATCGCCTGCCATAGCCATCGCTATCCAGTACATTTCTTTATCTCCCCACACAGATGAGTGTACTGGATTGTTCCAGAGTCCAAGGGGTGTAGTCATCAATACGCCCAAGAAATGGCGCCGCTTGTTCATTACCACTATTCCTGCTTCCTGAAAGTGTCTCCACCCCTTCATGTACTTGTTTCCCATGGTCTTTTCCGTGACCAACGGAATGTCAAACAATTGCTCAATGGAATTTTCGTTGTTGGGAAAGAGTTTGGCAAAGTAATTGACTTCCATAAAGTCGTTATGGTCTCTTAACGAGCGGTCCTGAAAGAAGTATGCGCCCGACTTTTGGTATTCTGGCGTCTCAAAGAATTTGACCATCTCCATGAACGGCACTGTATCGGCATCCATCAAGATCACCTCGTCGAACGAATTAAAGATTAGGGCAAGAAGCTTGCTCGAATACCCTTTAAAGGCCAGTTTATGCGAAGGTTCTATTATGTTGACTATGTTGACCAACCATAAGTCTAGTGGCGGAAACTCGGCGCCGTACTCGCGGTATTGCTCAAGTAGCTGTAACTCAGGCATGTACGACAAGTTTTCGGAAGCCATACCTGGGTGCAACAAGAAATCTATAGGAGCCGTGGCAGCCATTTCAATGAGCTTGCGGTACTTCTTGCTGATGTCTCCCAGATACACGATTTGAATGGGTAACTTGGTGTTCAAGGCCCTCAACACTCGCAACAACTTGATGAGATCTCGCGCATGTTTGCTGGCTGCAGAGATAACTATACCCTTGCCGCTGCTTTTCTTGTGAACAAAGTCAATCATGTTGTCATTATTGGTGAAATCGTATGAATGGACTTGGCCAGAGAAGGTGTTGTTGGAGTCGTATATAGGAAACTTGTTATGGTTCAAATTCACTATGGTGGGACTGGCTTCGTCATCAGACGACGTAGCGTTTTGGCCCACTCGACTGAACACTGGCAAGTTGTAGTGGTTGAAAAACGGGAATAGCTTGGTGGTGAACTTGTGGTACATTTTCTGGTTAATGGTCTGGGGCTTGGGGTTGTTTAAGTAGCACTTGCCATATATTCTGAGCAAAGCAATGGTATCTGCCATTTGTTGTTCGATCCGTAACGTTTCACGTACGCTGGTCACGTATTGCTGGTCTATGGTAATGTTATCTGTTCTGGTGATTCTATCGGGGTCCATTTCGCCATTCTCTCGTCTCTCTTCCCGTAACTTCTCATGGTGTTGCTGAAAGAACAACTGCTTGCTCATTATTGACTTTTCATATTCCGAATCTTTGAACAGATCAAAGGTCCAATCGGGGTGGTTATCATCGTACTGGCTGAAAAATGCCTGGCATCGTTTGTTGAGTGGGAGTGATTTGATCAACTTGATATCGTTGCTGAATACACGGGTGAACGTTTCAAGTTCACCATAGGTATACTTGGAATAGTGGATCTGCTCCCTTAGCTTAGCATCGGCAATTTCGTAGAAGGAGGGATCAAACCGTTCGCTCAACATGACACCTTCATAGATCGATAGTATACCATGGTAGCTGTTCAGAAACATGACATACGACACCATAAACACCACCGCGAGTAGCGATATGGTGGTGAGACGCCGTAATGAGAGCCTCATGGTCCTGGTTATATAGACATCAATTGATTTCTGTACTTTACTTCTTTTCTTATTCTCGCATTCTACTTTTACATCCAAAGATAGTTACCCGAGAGGGGGAACCGATCGGATGGTTTCGGCCACGAGGCTTAGCCATGGCGGAGTATCTAGCTATCGATCTACACACACCAATCTACACACGCTCTACTGGGACTAAGACTGCCAATCCTTTCTACGTGTTGACTCAGCCTTGGCAGTTTGAGTCTTTTTTCTAAGGGCCCATTTTTCACCATGAAGTATTTTTAGACATAGAGGTTATACGCGTTTTCAACAGTGTAGTCATTTATTGAATTACTTAACGGGCCTTACCTTCAGCAGCCTTGACATAGATGATATCACCATCTTCGACAATGTAATCCTTACCCTTGGACATCAATTTACCTGCAGCCTTGACACTGGCTTCATCACCTAATTCTATAAAGTCATCATATTTCATAACCTGGGCCAAAATAAAAGTCTTCTCCAAATCTCCGTGGATAGTACCGGCGGCTTGTGGAGCAGTGTAGTATCTTCTGATGGTCCATTCTCTGACTTCATCGGGACCTCCGGTGAAGAAAGAAATCAAGTCCAACTTCTGTCTCATGGAAGTGATGATCTTTGGCAAGGCAGATTGGGTGCCGATTTCCTTCAAGTATGCGTCTCTTTCTTCGTCAGATCCCATACCGGCCAATTTTTCTTCCAAACAGACAGAGATTGGGATAATGGCATCACCAGGAGAGAACTTGTCAACCCACTCCTTGATCTTCAACAAGTGCTTGTTCTTTTTTCTGACATAGTCCCTTTCACTCAAGTTGACCAAGTAGATACATGGCTTGGCAGTCAACAAGAACATGGTGTTGATGACCTCAACTTCTTTACTGGTCCATTTGTAGTTGGCAATTCTGACACCGTCTTCCAACAATTTGATAATCTTTTCAACCAATTCGGCTTCAATCTTCTTTTGTTTGACTTCCAAAGATTGACCACCTCTCTTGGTGATTTTTTCAATACCTTCCAAGTGTTTCTTGGCGAATTCGATATCCTTTAATCTTAATTCATCGTGGATAATTTCCAAATCGGCGTATGGGTTAACTTCATCGTTAATGTGAATAATGTCAGAGTCATCGAAACAACGGACGACTTGGAAAATGGCATCGACGGCACGAATGTTGGCCAAGAAATTGTTACCCAAACCTTCACCGGCATGGGCACCCTTGGTCAAACCAGCGATATCATAGATGGTCATGTAGGCTGGAACTTCACTCTTCGGTTTGTACATTTCACACAATTTGTCGAATCTTGGAGAAGGAACGATAACTCTGGCTTCTTCAGGTTCAATAGTAGCGAATGGGTAGTTGGCTGGGTTACCCAATGGACACTTGGTAATGGCCTGGAAAAAGGTGGACTTACCAACATTGGCCAATCCAACGATACCAGACTTCAAGTTGTTACCTGGTCTACCCAACAAAATAGGCTTTTCAACGACTCCCTTCTTTTTTGGTGGCATTTCAGTGTATAATTTACTAGGAAAAGTATGAAAGATTAGTGAAAAACGTCTTTGAAGACATCAAAAAAAGAGTTGCGCCGACCGAAAAAAATTCTCGCCAGCACGACAATGTCGCTTTGCGCGACATTCAGATCCTGTCTTCAACAAATATACCAACGACCAACTACAGAGACCACCACTGAACATGATCAGAATACAGGGCTTAATTAGAGGTGTTAGGTCCTTTGGAACCAGTATGAGGGTATTGAATGCTAATATAGCGAGATCGTCGTGTCCTGCTGGCACCAAGCTCAACTTGAAGGTCAGAAAAAACGGTGATGAGCCAGTAGCATTGGAAGACTCAGAGTATCCTGAATGGTTGTGGGATATGCTCGACAAGAAGAAGTGTGATGACAAATTGAAGGAAAACGATTTCATGAAGTGGAGAAGAAAGCAGTTGGGCAAAGAAAACACCAAAAAGATCAAGGCCAACAATTTCTTAGCCAATGTCAAGTAATAAGTTAACCGTCCATGTACATAGAAAAGTAATAAAGAGACTCAAGATATATGGGTGTAGCAGGAAGCATGTGATAGAGTGCTTTATGTTACAATAGGTAAAGAAGCCTAGCAGTAGAAGAATGCGATGTAGCATGGATTCTGTAATGATAGTTAGGCTATAGGAGTGGTTGAAAAATTGAACAACCTCCAATCAGAGGTGGAAGAGGAGTGTGACAATGTTTTCTTGCAAGTTAAGGAACCACGACCGTTTCATCAGATATTAGTATTTGACTGCTCCTTATGAAAACCACTCAGAGAATGTTTACTTTACTGTACTTAAAGCTATCTAAAATTGGCTAGAGAATGCAACAAGAAATAAAATAATCAATACTTTTGTTGCACAGGTTACTATTTGTCACCTATTATAACGAAAGCCTTGTCAAAAATTTTAGTTATGAACCGGCCGTAAATAAGCTAGCCAATCTACATAGTTCTGAAAAATACTATCCTAGTGATAGTTCATTTATGTGCCAGCATTGTATTAGAAATTTAGTCATTGACAACTAAAATGGATGTTTCCATATGAGTGCTAGGACGAGTGACGTAACTGCTACCCACCCATCAAAAGACCGAAATTAAGCTTTCAGACCAAACAAGAAGTTAAGATATCCACGCGAAACTACTAACGGTTAAATTCAAATATTTGATGTCGTACAATTGTGGACATTTACTTTTCATTCGTGATGGTATAAAAATAGCTAGGTAAATTTTACTTAGTAGATCACTTGGATGCTTTCATCGTTGGTGTACTTCATTTGCGCAAGAGAGATGGTAGCGTCATCTAAGTTGAATACGGTGTAGGCGGACTTCAAGAAGTTTCCACCAACAATTGCAACATCGTTTGGAACAACACCAAACATACAGATCATATTTCCTTGGTTGTCGTGACCGGCTTCGTAGACCAAGTCAGTGAAAGGAACGTCGATGGTTTTCTTGTTGTCAAAGTTATAAGTCAAGTAGTTGCTCTGTTGCTTCAAAGAACATGGAATGAGGAAGCCTCCAACTTGGTCAACGTATTGAGCTTGTGGGTATATTTGGTCAAGAACCTTGACAAGAGTAGCATTAGGCAAGAGAGTCAAGGTGGTACCAGAGTCGACAACAACTGGGGCGTTGTTGAAATCTACAGGACCTGAACCACCTGCCTTGGAAGATGCACTGTTTTGGCTGCTTGAATTGCTTGGAAGGTACTGCTTGAAGCCAGCCAAGTTCTCAACACCACCAGTTGGGCCAGCAATATGTGGGGCGTGGTCTGAGACGGTAGAGGCGGCGGCGGGGGCAGGAGAAGGAGAAGAGGATCCACCAGTGGAACCAATAGTGACGCCAACGGACAGCAATGGGATTTGCAAGAGAGTAGGGTTGCCGTTTCTGTCCAATGGGATGTCAATAGCCACCAATTCCCCAGTGTACTTGGCGTTGTCAATACCTCCAAACAAAATGGAACCGGTGTTGGCAGCAGAAGAGCCCAAATACAAAGAGTAGGCGATTTTATTGATGAGACCTTGTTCTTTCATCAAGGCTGGAATGTTGGTGTACTTTTTCTTGGTACTTTCTTGGGCCTCGTAAGCAATGCCAAAAACACCAACGTTAGAGTCACTGTCATCAGCAACTGCAAATGTAGCGTTGGTGATTTTCAATTGGGGAGACAACGAAATGGTGTCGGTACCCCATTGACCTTTGGCATAGGTCTGGTCCAAGTAAGAGATGCCGAATTGTTCACCGTTTGGCTGCCAAGTGGAGGATTTGTGTTCGTCGAAAGTACCGTACTGGTCGCAATCGATTGGTCCTCCGTTGGTTTTACATTGAGGGTTGACGGAACTCATGACCCAGAGGTCGGACGAACCACTGTCAAGCAACACCTCAACACTGACAGGTGGAGTACCGATGGTTACGTTGGCAATGTAGAAGGTCTGTTCGTTCTGGATGGTGACCTCGTAGGCATCGCCCTGACTGCCAGTGTTGCCATCATTGAACTTACCGAAAACATCGCCAGGAAGCTTTTTGTTAAGCTCTCCAAAGAAGTTTTGTAATGCCGACGACAAGTCTTGGCCCTGCAAGACATTGAAATCCATTTTGTAGAATCCATCGCTTCCCAAGACAGACACGAGAAGAACGGCCAACGATATCAAACGAGTGAAGGTGAACAACATATTAAAGGAATGTAAAAGGTCAGATAGTGTTCACTAAAGAGAGTTTTCTAGGAAGGCTACGGTTTCAGCGGATTTCGTTCCATATTAATAGTGTACGGTGTTTGTCTGTTAATTGTCTGTTTGGGATCATAACTGGGTGCTCTAAGCCTCGAACACGATCGGTCGCACCAACCCTAACTGTTAATTTTGCTACCGCGGGGCAGATGAAACATTCCAGCGTCCAAATGCTGCAACCTACTTGGGCCCGCTGGCTGCTGGCCCCAGACCGTACGCTTTACACTTTCGTCTACGTCAAAGTGGTGTCTTCTCCATACCCGTACCTACTACCCCTTACATGCGCTCGAACGTGTTGTGAAAACACCCGCGCGAGGCAATTACTCTTTCTTTGTTATGCAAATAAATAGATGCCGTCAACAATTTGACTTTTCGCGCTATTGTTCTCAACCAGTCTATTGTTTGGCGAAGAGGACCTGCATGATGTTACTGTTCTGAGTGAAACAGGCACGGGAATGCTGCGGAGACGCCAAGCCTGTCGTGAATGGTACCGAGCATTGGCCGGTGGTGCTGGAATTTTCACTCGGCTCTTGTTCGGCCCTTGTGCGATGAGAATAGCGGCTATGTCTCACTAGGCCCTGGTGCGAGTCTCTGATGCCGCGATAAGTTTTTTTTTTTCATTGTCGCGAGCATTGGTGCTGGCAGAGTGGACAAAACCACATTGACTACTTTACTGTAATTGCAAGCATATATCTATTATTCTATACAATTATCACCAAGGATTGGACTCGAAGTCGTCCTCTCCCCAGTTCTTATGCGCCAAGGTATTTGGCATCTGTA
Source organism: Suhomyces xylopsoci (assembly GCA_030568675.1). Lineage (NCBI taxonomy): Eukaryota > Fungi > Ascomycota > Pichiomycetes > Serinales > Debaryomycetaceae > Suhomyces > Suhomyces xylopsoci. Next base: position 173,366 of record JAJMGM010000001.1, read on the forward strand.
CTTGCTTGAACAACTCGTCACCTCTTATGACCGATCCTTTGGTATTGATGCCCTCTCCTTGTGTCAAACCACCCACTGTCTCTTCATCGGTAAGGTCGTCATCTCCGAACTGGTTGTTCTGATTTTCGTAGTCATAAGATTCGTTAAAATTGTTGTTCTTATTTTCCGTGAGTATATCATCGATATCATCGACTATAAGCATGGGCAATAATGGCGAATACTTTTTGTTTCTTAATATTCTGACGCCCCCCAATCCCGATCCATACTTGTTGATCATCTCAGTGAGATTAGGCAATGCTACCCCAAATACAAAGTTTGGATTCAAGTATATATATGTCTCTTTGGACAAAAAGTTGCTTTGAGTCATGTAATGTTGGTTCATCCTGGCAATCTGGTTTTCTCCTTGCTCGTTAACAAGGTTCTTGACAAGATTGACTAGTTTCTTGGGCAATTTCTCTTCGTCAACTTCATACCGGTAAAGCTTGTTCATCACTTTGAATAGTTGGTAGTAGTTGAGACAATCAAATTGGTTTATGGTATTAATCAAGCTCTCTTCGTCGTTTAATGACGACATGCATTGAAGCCATTGCAACAATTCAATGGTGGGCTGTAGTTGACTTTTGCCAACATGATATAGCGAGTTGTAATAGAACCGCAAGTAGTGTGCATCTTTGTTGGCTGATGCTGATGGTTCTTCCAGCAACAAATTGCTTAGCTTCGTATCACTGGATCTAGCCACAAGCCTGTCAAGTCTTCCGATATCTTCCGGCACATTAAATTTGTAATTATGTGATCTCAACCAATCCTCAATGGCAGATATGTTGAGTCTTATTTGAATAGCCTTGGTCCTGCCACAGTACTTGGACTGGCCTATGATCCGATTGAAGATTATACTGTTGCTGTAGTAAAAGACCTGAGAGAAAGTTTGGGATCTAATTAGATTGTCGACCTTGTGGATTTTTAAGACATAATCCAAAGCTCCCAAGACCTGAATGTACCTAATAGGTGAGGGTTTCATTAATTCATTGTGACTAGGAGGATACAACATATTGAAGATATCTTCGTATGTGTTTGGGTGTTTTTTCTTGTTCTTGAAGAGATTCCAATGCTTTGCGTAAAGAACATTGGAAACGTCCACCAAATTGGTGAAGTTGAGCAAGCAGTCGTCTACCAACAAATTGAGCCTTGCATTGATGGAAAAGGAAAGCGTACTCACCAAGGATTGTACCAAATTGATGAGTTCTTGTAAAAACTTGGGATACAGTGTATAGATATCGCTTTTGCTCAAGTAATAGTGCAAGAACTGAATGACCGAAAGCCAGTAACTCAATAGCACAATGTCACTAGCGCCGTTACTGGATGTGCCGTTTGCAGTACCTTCTTGCATGGCCATATTAAATACTCCCGATTTTGTGTTGGTGACGGCTCTGAGTCTGGCCGTAAAGCATTCGAAGAAGAAGTTGCTGAGCTCTTCGCTATTGACTTTCAAGTGAGAGTATCTCAAAAGTTGGAATACTATTGCTGCTGGAATGCGGGTATCGTGCTGAAACTGGATTCTTTTGGTTCTTAATCCGAATATGTAGTCCAACAACGAAGGAATATCACTATCGGTAAATTTGATATATTGCTCTGGTAAAAGTCTATCGTATTCAAAATCAGGCAATGTTCTGATGGACGGGTCCTGTGCCAAATACTCTTCGTCGTCTTCTTCATGAACAAACGGTTCTTCTTCCTCCTCGTCCATCATATGGTTAGCGGTGATGCTCTGAAGCTTGATTTTGGTAGCAAGATCATCAACAGTATCATCTTCTGGCTCAAACGATGTGCTCTTGTAGAAACCATCGTCGCTGTCGTAATTCTTCTTTTTCTCTAGAAGCCCATGAGATCTAAAGAACTCGTACATTTGCATATTTTCGGGCAACACCAAACTGGCGGCATTTTTACCATCGTCATTAGGAGAGAGATCTGGATCGGCTTGGTAGTCCAACAACAACTTGGCCATGTCCAATTGGTCAGTGTAAACAGCCCACATCAATGGAGTTAGGTTGGTGATTGTGTCATGAGTATCCGGGTCAGCCTGGTGATTAGACAATAAAGTTTCGACAAGAGTATAATTGCTAAAGCAAATAGCATAGATCAATGGAGTGGCTCCACTCTGTGGGTCCGGGTATATCAGGTTGACGTATTCGGGATGGGATCTCAATGTCTTCTCCACAACCACCAAATCATCGTCGCAACAAGCAATCAAGAATTCGAGATGAGTCCGCTCTTCGGAATTGGTGGGCTCATGTTCTTCAAAATCATCTTCCTCCTCTACAGAAGTTCCAAGTACAACCTCCAATTTCGACTGCAATTGCGCCTTGGATGCCACGATCTTGGCCACGAGCGGATCCGAAAAGTTGACTGCTCCGGTCGATCCCGTGAGCGAAAGAAGACCCGGACTCGAGCCGCTCGTCCACGTATCCATTGTAATATATAACTGGTACGATTAACACGTCCACTAGCAGGATCAATAAGGTTTCTACAGGACGTTGTCTCCTATACTTTTGATGGGTTGGTGAGGTCGCGTGGGAGGTTACGTAAGCGAAATCAAAAGGTTAAAGCAAGTGTAGTGAATCGAAGAGAGAGACAAAGAACTGTAGCATGTCACGATTATACCAGCGAGCTATCATACCGCTTTTGCTAGCAGGACTCATAGTATTTGGCTACTTGGTCAGCTACAACTCGCGAAAGGATATTATTCACGAAACCAGCAATCTCATCGACTCATTCACTCACTCATCTCAAAAACCAAATCCGCCAGAATCGATAGACAACGGGGCGGAGCAAAAGATAGACAAACCAGTGGAACAAACAACTAATGAAGAAGAGTCTAAGGAGCCAGAACTAGATCCATGCACAGCCATAAATCCTCTCAGCCATGCGTTTATAGACTTGAGTGCGTTATCCTCAGCAGGCAATGATGGTAAAGCCCTTCCTTGGTTATCCAAAGGTTACGATAGTGGCCACAACTACACAATCGGAATATGTTCCAATCCGTTTAAAAAGAGTCATGACGGAAGCAACGAAATCGCCAACAACCTCAACGCCACCAATGTGGGAGGCTACTACATCGACTCCAAGACCAACCAGTACGTTTCAATTGGCGAGTTTTCTACTGAACCCAAGTTTGTGGGCAAGAAATTGACATTGGTGTATGAAAACGGATCATACTGCGACGTGCAAAACACTATAACCGGGCAAAGACTTAGAAAATCAACCACCCTCAAATTCACCTGCGATCGCGAGATGACTGCGAAAGCTGCTGTAACATACTTGGGCTCATTTGAAGACTGCAGCTACTTTTTTGAAGTGAGGTCGCACTATGCGTGCCCAACGGCGGCCAAGAGCAACGACTTAGCATTAGGATGGATCTTCTTGTTGATCATCCTCGCAGCATTGTTCGTGTACTTTTCAGGTGGCTTGCTTTATCTGGAGATGAAGAAACGGCACCAGCCCAAAAACTTGGGAACCGCATAAAAACCTTAGAGCAAATACGTAATCTATAATGACATTACTGACTTAATAGAGATTGTACTGGCATGCATAGTATCGAGTCAATAGTGTATACTTGTCCCTATATAACTACAAACTGACGATTTTAGAATCAGAGCTGTAAGTAGGCTTGCCAAGGCTGATGGTATCATCATCTTGATCAAAAACCCAATAGCCAGCTTTTTGAACGGGAATTCCAAGAAGGAAGTAGTCCTTTGGACCGATTTCAATGGCGCACTTGTAATTGGCATGTGGCCATGGTTTTCCAAGAACGTTTTTGACAGGAACTGTCAAGGTTGCGTTATTGTCGCCAAATACGAAAGAGAAGGTTTTGTCACCTTGATCGCATTCAACGAAATAATGGGAAGTGTCCCAAGTGTCGAGAGCCTCCTCGCCTCCAATTTGAACAACTAACTGCTTGAGGGTTTCCTTAGGGAAAATGACTGCATCTGCCCCGGTATCAATAACTGCGGGCTTGCCTACTTCGATCGCGTTGTCCCCAACGGTAATAGTTCCGAGGTCGATTTTCATACCTCCAATGTCTTTTCTACGAGGAACGCTGACCAATTCTCCTTCGTACTTGGCTTCGTCGTTTCCGCCAAAAAGAAAGCTACCGGTTTTACCTTGAGGAGCATCAAACCAGTACGCAAATGCTGCTTTGTTGATGTGTCCTTGATCTTTCAATCTAGTAGGCAAGTAGTTTGGAGTGGTTTTACCATTCAACGCCATTCCCAAAATACCCCTGCTACTACCACTGGTTCCAACTCCGAACTCGTAATCCTTCACATTAACCAAATTGTTACTGGCTCCTCCAAAAGTTACCTGGTCAATGCCCCAGCCACCTTTGACGCCAAACCCGACGTATCCAACTGAAAATTTCTGGTGCTCGTCGATAAACGTGGTAGATTCCGAAATGTTGAAAGATCCATAATCCGTGCAATGCTTGCTGGAGCATGACATGTTAGCAGCAGGAAACCATGTCTTGTAACTTCCGGTATCCCAGAGAACTTGAATGTCTTCCTGTTGAGATCCGACTTTCATATGGACATAGAGAGCGCCATTATAGCGAAAGGCAACAGGAATAGGTTCTTTTCCAGCGGCCCTTGGCAGCAAGCTAACTTCTGTCTTAGAAATGTCAATTGGGCTAGCAATGGCCAATGCCATCGTAAGCATCAAAGTTTTAACTGATACCATTTTGGTTTATTGGTGGAAGTGAGAATTGTTGAAATTTGCAGCAATATATATAGTCAGCGGAACTCATATGGAATTATGTAACAGAACTTATAGCGGAACTCATGTGCAAACTTGTAGCGAAACTTTTAACGAAACTTATACGGAAACTTGTAGCGGACTTATACGAATCAGGCTATTGTCTTGCGTTTCATTGAAGAATTGATGATCTACAAATTGAATCCAGTATTGCTGCAAAATTTTCATCTCAGGGTCTACTTGCTGCAGAATCGTGGCTGGCACTGGCTGAGACTTTCACATAGTTGTGGGTGCGACCCCAGATTTCCTGGATATCTGCTACATCATGTCAATTTAGACATCTCACTGATGCCTCCTACGAATTATGGAGTGACTAGAATACCTGTGAGTAGCCCTGATCTCAAGATATTCTCGCACTCAAAACCAAATATTTTATGTTTCTGATGGTTGCAAAATAATTCCAGGTTACATCCTAGTTTAGCTCAAGGTAATATTTTAAAGCGGGCCAGCTTTAGTGTGACTCCTATCCGATCATGCAAACAGTCAGCTAATAGGTCACATCAATGGTAGGGATGGTCAGCTCTACTTATCAGGAGAGTCATCTATTGTAGCATTTACTTTTGTGCGGAGCTGCAGAAAAGATCTCCAGCGATCATTTATCGCAGCAATCATCTAGCTCGCAACGCTTCGAGATGTGCTGCGGAGAAGGGATTGGATTATGTGCAGAGAGGGAAATTTGACCTAAAATATTTTATTACATATATGTAGTTCTCGATATTCATAGCTCAAGAAGTTGAAGAATTTCATAATTAAAGTGTGTGTCAAAAAATGTGATTTTGGTACTAGTAGGGGATAGTAGTGTATTTACTTTGCTACTCTCTTGTTGAATCGCACCATTCATATCACTGCCACCCTCAGTAGCTCCCTCTAAATCATATGTACTAAGTTGCTTCATCTCACGTCATATTGGGACTGAATTATTTATTATTTTGATGAGTTAATTATTATTATATTACCATGTAGAAGGGCCAAACTTTTGACCCGGTTTCAACTTATAGAATGGAGCACTTTCGTAATCCTTGGTATTCTTGTAGACAGTATTGCCCCACCACTCCAACTTGCCTCCAGGGTAAGTAACACAGAAAAATATGATGATGGCAGAAATTGCCACTCCCGCATCAAAAGCTGCCGATATGACGTTGTTGTACCTGGTGTGGAAGTGTGTGTAGTATCTCCTGATGTAAAAGTTGAATACAAAACAGGTAACAAAGTATAACGAGTAGTTGTACAATGTGGATGGGGGAATGTTACCTGGACCAGTAAAGAAAACTGGCGCGTTGATTCTTCCAAACCACTTGGTAGGATACCTTTTGTACAATGCGTAGGTGATGAAAGGTACAATGGCACCGATCAAGAAGAAGTACAATAAAGGATTGTAGAGCTTACCTGGAGAGAACAACTCTTCCACTAACGAAAAAGTGATTGAGGCAGTAAAGATAACCTTACCACTAGCACACAGGAACTCGGTTCCAGCAACACAGATGTTCTTGATGTGGAATCTCATCCATTGCTGAACACCCACATTGACCAATGCTGCCAAAACTGTACCGTAAATCTGGAACACAAACAATGTTCTTGGGGGAATCTTCATATACTGGCCTAATTTCAAATCGGCTGCGAAATTCAAACCTTGACGGTTAGGAATAAATCCAAAAAGCTTGATCAACATATTGGCCATGGGGTTGCCTTTGAAGACATAACCTGAAACTAACTCAGTAATGATATTGAGCCCAACGTGCTGATTGGTGGCAGCCTGAAGAATGGCCTCAAAGAGGAACGTCGATAATGCAATACCTATAGCCAACACGAACCCGTACCATGGCATTTGACTGTAGTGTGGATAACCGCAGATAGCACCAAAGCCAAGGCCAAGGGATACCAAGAAAAGCACGGCCGACCACCAGTAAGGAACATCCTTGAAATGCTTCTTCATAAGACGTCTGTGGATATCGTCACCTTTGTGCGAAGGGTTGAAGAACAAGTTAACGATATCCTTTCCATTGTATAAGATGGAGTGGGTGATAAGCGAAGTAACGGCTGCGAAGTTCAATGCATAAGACAACAAGTATGAGTATGACACAAATACCGGGGAGTATGCCTTATAGGCAGCTTTGCTGATTCTCTTTTTTGCGTTTAAGATCTTGGACACATTGTAGGGTTTCTGGGTATTGTCGAATGAGGTGGAGCTGATCATCGGCATGTACTTGGCATACCAGGTATTTGTATAGTAAAGACAAGGCAATATAATCCAGTAAAACAAGACCACCGAGCCATAAGTGTTGGCTGCAACGTGGTAGGGAGTGGCCAATGGAGACACGCCTAGCGCCTGGGTGATTTGGGTCCAGTCAAATGTGATTGGAATACCGACAGATAAACCTGAAGAAGTACCAAAGATCTGGTTGACCACAGTGTTGTTTGGCGCAATCCAGCAGATCCAGTTAAAATACGAAAGGGCCTTGAACAAGAAGTCAGGAACCCAGAACCAGATGAACGACCCGATAGTCACCACGTAGAACATCTTGAATCTCGACCAGTTGAATCTCGAGACCTTGACTGCGCTGGCCAAGTCGGTTTGAGCCAATGTGGTGAAGATAGTAGCGGTCACTAATGTGGCTGGCCAAAGAGCCTGGGCTGGATAAACCACCCATCTTTGCGAAAGCTGTGCTGCGGCGTATCCCAAAGTCTGGGATGTGAGCGTCAACATGATCTGGTAGCCCACGTTCAAATCTATATTGTAGAAGTTGGTGGTTGCTATAAGGATGTTCATGGAGTATGCCGTGGATGCTGTTAATGAGACGATGATGGTGATCAATGCGTGTTCTTGGATGCTGAAGGGACCGGGATTGAGATTAAAGAACGGAGCGTACTTGAATCTGACGTCAGGCAACTTGGCCAACAATTTCCCGATGGGAAACGATATGATCTGGGCAACAACATAACTGATGGTGATACTAGGATATCTCAAGGAGAAAAACTGGTTTACCCCCGCAAACACTATCACAAATACCGTGGTCAAAAACCACGCTCTCCAGTGGTTTAGGTTGATATTTGGATCCACATTCGTAGACACAGCTGCTCTTACTTGTGGGTAGGGCGAGTTGTTCATATACGTGGGGTCACCCTCGACAAAGTCTGTGTTTGTTTCATCGATTTCTATGATGTAATGTTCGCGATCAACACTTCCGGTATCACTTACCTTCTCCACGTCGCTGCCAACATCAGTTTTCTTCTCTATGCTGTTCGGTTTGAGTTCGTCTAAACTGGCCATGTTGGTTTAATTACATTCTACGGTATGTTCACTGCAGAAACCCGCTATCTTTTATAGCTGCAGTGGTCATCGCCCTATCGAATCCAAATTAGGTCTCCTAATCCGCAAAATTTTAGTTTATTGTTCTTTATCTAAACTGTGGCTGTCGTAGATATAATTAGGTTGCAAATTTCATAGGCGATTCTGTCATCCTAATTTGGCCACAATTCGAGGTGCCGTGCGCATGTCATTTCTGCAGGGAATTGGAAGTATTATGGCTTGGCTTTAATTAGACTCGTCGAAGATCGATCAATCACCTGCATGGCTGGACTCTTAGCATTCAAAACAGACCGGCAACCCTTTGAACCTTATCATGATATTTGGTCCGCTCGTGCTTATCGCTATTTTGGATCTGCCCCCCTGAAGTAAGCCTTATCGTAATTTGCGCGAGCGAAAGCGCACCAGCACCATTTTTCGCAAAAGCGGGCGGACGCCCTATTGTGGCAGACGAATTATTTTCTAATATTCATTTTTTCTAATTGGCGGATTTACATCGACGATCTTCTTTTCCATCGTAGCCTCCACACAACATCAACAGCATAGGCGTTCTCGGGAAGACTCTATACAATTCCCAAAGGCTTGGCATTACGCTCTAATTAGTCGCTCTAAATATTCCCGCGATTTCATTTCTCACTTACACAGTACAAACAATTCAAAAACTCTCATTTCTTTTATATTTTTTACACAACTTATGTCTAAAGCCTAATATGCCCCACTCGTAATAATCGAACTGAAGTTTTCGGTCTCGGATTTGGCTTCGATCTTGGCAACGATCTTTCCTCCCGAAACTGCCAATCTAATCAATACTCCTACCTTTCCGCCCCATACGTCTTTACCTAACAACTTCAAAGTGTGCGATGTAGAATCACTTGGAACGTAGTCAGAGCCATCCAATGGAAGCAAACTCAAGTTGTTTTTCAACTTGTTAACCGCATTTTCCAATGTGTCAACACCGCTGATATGAGCCACCGAACTCTCGTAAGATGGTAAAGAGTCGTAAATAGAAGTAAAGTTGGAGTTGTACAATGGAGTGATGAAGTCTCCAGCCAAGATTTCCAAATCGTCAACTTGGTATTCGTCGGTGTATCCCTCATCATCTTCATCTACATTACCTTCATCATCGATAATATCTTTGTTGGTGTAGGCAACGGTATTGCCAAATGCGGCAAGAAGCTCTTCATCTCCGATACTTGGGGTGCTGAATGATACATATACTGTACCGGTTTGGTCTGGTTTCAATTCAGCCAATGGAATGATGAAATCTTCAACATATAATTCATTGTCTGGCTGGGCTATCACCGAAATGTCCTGTAAGACTGATCTAGGTAAGGTATTGGTGATGTTAAACTGCAATACCAATTTCTGACTTTCGATAAAGAAATGTTTGACGACTGTAACCACAAACTCGTTTTCCTTGTCAGTCAAGTACACAGGAGTGAGGGAGGATTTCGATAATTTGCCATACTTTTCGAACTCTGGGTAGCTGGATAATTCTTGAGCATATTCTTGTTGCTTCAATAAGTTATTAGCAACATCAGAAGTACCAGCTTCACCAGACTTGTCACCCTTGGAACCAGTAACATCATCTTGAGCGGAGTCATTAGTTTCGTTGGCACTAGCCTCGAGTTTGTTGACCTTCTTACTGTACTCCAAAGATTTCAGTTCTTCCTTGGAAAGAACAGGAACTTCACTGATATCGAATTTCGAAGCAAAGTTGGCTTCGTCGTTCAAGTAGTGAGTCAATTTGCTCTCCAAAGCAGCCAAATCGTAACTCGAGTCGGAGACAATAAGTTTCTTTTGGTTGCTGGCAATAAACTTCAATGATAAGGCAGCTCTGTCTCTGACCTCGTCATCAACATCATTCAAACATCTGCTCAACAAAATCTTGATATTACTTGCAACTTCGCCTCCGCAGACAGAAGCAAATTTGGATAATGAGATGATGGCAGAAGACCTGACGATCGAGTTTTCCAAGACCAATCTGTTGTAAATATGTCTAATATAGTAGGATGGGTTGGTGGTATGAGGACCTTCATCACCCAACAAATGTAAGATTCTAACAGACAATTCAGTAAATTCACAATCTTCAATAAATTCACACAAGTTCATCAAAATGAGTTGTTTGGCACTGGCATCAGGTAAGAACTTGATCAAGTCGAACAATGCATCAATAATACTGGTTTTCAACAATAACGAACCATCGTCTCTCAACAAATCAGTTAAGAATGCAACGAGTTTCTTGTGTTTGGAAGGGAACTTCAAGGCCAAGTTTTCAATGGCCTCAATGATGACAATCTTGAAATCCTCGGTGATTTCGTCCATCAACGACGTCATCTTGGTGATCAACCTATCGACACTTTCACCACCAGTACCACTTTCAATAGTTCCAGAACCCATGGTTTTCAATAATGTGGTGATTGCTAAAGTGGAGATGGCTCTGTTGGAGTCATTGATTAAACCCTCCAATTCAGCAGTGACGATGATGATCTTTTCAGGGTGCTTGAACGAAATCTTGTTGATCAATCTAATGGCTGCGAATCTGGTGGCAGTTCTAGTTACACCCAATAACTTCTGCAAGGTTGTTATAATCACCATAAATTGGTCCTCTTTGATCAAGTGTTGCAAGTTAATCAAAGTCTTACAAGCTTCCAATTCAACCATGTCGGACTTGTGTTTCAAGAGGCCAGCCAAAATTGGGTATAAGTGTTGGATCAAACTTTCATCGTCCAACAAAATCTTGTTGATGTATCTGATCAACTGGATGATCGATAAGGAGTTTTTGAGAGACGATCCTTCGCTCAAGGACGTGATCAACTTGACCAACGCCATTTTGTCGTAGTTTCTCAAGTGGTACAACAACCCTAAGGCGTGGTATTGGTACATGAACGAAGCAGATGGTAAGTTGGAGGTGGAGTTTCCGTAGTATTCATGTAAGGAGAATTGGTCGGCAGGAAATTGTTTGTAGGAGTTCAAAGTTTCCTGAGTTTCGTTGGTGAATCTCTTGACGACGTCCTTGGCAATTGGCAAGAGGTTGTAGGAAGAGGTCAACGCGGCCGAAGAAACAATTGGGTTCTTGTCGACAATAGCGTTTTTGAACAATCTTTCGGCTGCATTGACGGTGGTGGAATCCAAGACTTTCGACAAAGTTCTAATGGCATTTGGCTTGAACACAGAGTCACCTCCTTGAATATCTTTCATGATAGAGGAGGTGACCATCAAGATATCGTCGGAGGTGGCTGACAACTCCTTGATGGTCAAGTAGACCAACTGCCTCAAAGCTTGGTCTTTGTGTTGAAACAACTTGGAAATAGAAAAGAACAATGTGGTGGATTCTTGAGGTGGAAACTCCTCGCCAGTGTATATCAATCTCAACAACTTGGCCAAGAGCTTACGACACTTGCGTGGTGCAATTGGAGACGTGTTGAACTGCTGTAAACACTCCTGGAACACCGCCATTTTGTCAGGCGATGCATTGGAGTACGCATCCTTGTTTTTGTAGGATACGGTAGACATGATTGACTATATCTTCAATGGAAAATTCAATACAATCGAAGGCAGCCAAAAGTATCCAAAGTTTTCAGGTTCACGATGAATGAAAAATGTGGTTGGTTTTGGTAATTTTTTTCTGCTATCCCGATGCTACGCCTCGCTATATTACTAAATACAACGATAGTTGGTTCAATTTAGCCGGGTCACTCTGCTGTACGGGATCACTGTCTGAGTTTACGTGTTAAATGTGAATGGATCTATTTTGTTGTCGAGTGGGCCGCGGCGGTTTTGTGTCCCGAATTATGTAAGAAATAATTTTTCACCACGAGAACGATCTTAAGTGTAGTAGAAGGAGATACGAGAGAGATACGGGATGTTTGCATTGACCTCGATACTTAAGAGACAGTTTGTGGCGCCTATCAACAGAGCTGCTGCGCTTGTGCCGACTCTGATAATGAGACCGGTAGTGGTACCAGCTATCACGGTACCAGTCCGTGGCTTCAAAGTGAGAACCTCAGTCAAGAAGTTCTGCAAGGACTGTTACATGGTGAGAAGAAAGGGAAGAGTGTTTGTGTATTGCAAGTCCAACAACAAGCACAAGCAAAGACAAGGATAAATCATCTGAAACCAACAAGCCATATATATTAAACACTACTCCAAACACTCTGTACATAGGCAACGAATCAAATGTATTTTACGTTACTAAATTGTAATACCTGGTTAGTTAACGATATATCTTGAAAGCCCATAGGCAACGTTGATCACAGTCTAGCGGCTTTTATCTAGCTGGTGCAACTACAAAAAAATCTTCCGTAGTGACTACTGGTTAATTAGAACTCGCGTTAAGCTACAATGTGAGTCAAGTGCAATAATATTTGTTTTTGATAGCCTGGGCTCTTATTCGATATTGCTAATACCTATAGAAATTAGAATACATTATTCCTATATCATTCCACTACAAATAGTTTTGTATTTTCAGTTGTGGCGTACTTAACAGCACGACTTGCTGTATTATCATCTACGAAACTCATATTCTACTGCCTCTTGTCCTAATAGTGATGTGTACTACTATTTATGATGTTTATTGCAAGTAGCATTTTGCTGCTATTTGTTCTAAGTAAGAGTCACCGAGTCTCTCTTTTTGGGCTGGGAATTGGCCTGTGCTAGCTTGACTGCCCGCGTTGTTGGGGCTGGTCCCGTCCTAGTATTGATTGCGTTGGTTGGGTTGTGGTTGAACGAGGAGAGACGGTTATTCATTGGTCTTTGTGCCTGTAGAGCATGGTTTATGAGACCTGATGACGGGTTTTGCGATGCTGATGGACGAAGAGGCGACGATGGTGCTACAGATGATTGGGACGACATCACAGCATCCTGCCATAATCGGTTCATGGTTGCGTTCAACTCGTGTTCTTTTTCCTGGTACAACACCGACGTTTCTTTGAACGTTTCATTGGTCGAAATAATAGGGTTGTCGCCATTGGTGCTGCCGCTGCCGGTCCGCTTCTTGTTTTTCTTGTTAACCTCGATCTCTTTGGATCCGTGCAAGTACGTATCCACTCTGTTCAAACTCTCACCGATAGGATTCAAGTGTCTTCTGACATTCAAGTACTCTCTGTTCATACGCTCGAATTCTGTTCTGGACTGAATCGAGTTTTGGTGGCTGTTCTGTGCCAACATCAATAATCCATTTATGTTGCTGATACTGGCCGAATTATTTTCGTTGGCCAAAGCTGGTCCACTGGAGTTAGCAGTGGTACCTGCACCACTTGGAACGCCAGGGTTGCCATTTTGTTGGTTGATAAGCCCTCTAATATTGCTGGGGCCATTATTGCCGTTTATCCCACTGACCATTCCGCCGTTGCCTATCACTGGTTGATTGATACCTCCTGGGGTCAACGGAAAAAATGCCTGCTGTGATTGTTGCTGATTACTAGAATGTTGGTCTCTCAATGTACTCGGGCTTTGATTCACCATTCCGTTGTTGTAACTGTTGGCAAACATAAGATTATTTAGCGATAAGTTGGAGAAATTGGCCAAATTGTTTGGATCCAAGTTCGATATGTCTAGTAACGAGTTTTCTCTCTGAAGCCAGAGTCGCTGTTGAGCTCTGGTCTCGATATTGTGGGGTGTCGAATGGTGGTCTGCTTGGTTATTTGTGAGGAAATCAGAGAAGTTATTCACACCATTCTGTATGGCTCTTTCCAGTTTCTCTGGGTACTGGTGTCCCGTATTGACCTGGTTTTGGTTGGCCTTTTTGTAGTTCAAATACTGGCTGTTTGTGCGCTGTAGATTATTGAATATGGTCTGGTTGGGCTGGTACGAGTTGTTTTGAATCACATTTTTATTGGTAGTGACAGGCTCAGCAACATTATTCGTAGTGTTTTTTGTACTGTTTTCAATGGGGTTGGCTTTGAAAGAGATTCCACTGCTGGGCTCAAACGTAGCGTTGTCAGAAAATGATTGGTTTATGTTAACTTCATTCCCAGTATTGATTCCTTTATTGGTGTATGCTTCTCCCATATTTCTCTCACGGGCATTGTCTATTTTTTTGGTCAACCCTGTCGATTGAGATAGTAACAAGGATCCGCCATAGAGATTATTTGTAAGGTCGTCAGTGGAGCTCTTGCTGGACTCCGGATCATGGTGTAGATGTGCTAAGCCACCAGCCGTGCCTTTTTCGTTTTTGTACAGCTCCTTGTTGTGAAGTATATCTGTATCGCTATATGCCTTTGTCTCTGCTGCGGGAGCCAAATCTTTTCTCTGAAGTACGACATTATCGCTTTCGCTTTTTAGTTGGTGATCTCTTGCATACTGCTGCACGGTCTCTTCTTCAGGAACTTTATGTGAGCTCTTGAAGTAATGATCCTCGCTATAGTGAGTTGACTCTGAGTTTGAGCCAGATTCTGCTTGTTCTTCTGCTGGTGCTTCTGGTCCTGCTGCTACCTCGGGCTCTGCTGCTTCTTCTCCTTCCAAGTCCTCATACTCTTCATTATTCAAGTTATCTTCATTTAATCTCAATATAGCTTTTCCTTTTCTTCCACTTGATTTTATTCCGCTAAGTGGAATGAGATGATTTGAAGCACTAGGGTTCATTCCTTTTAGTGATCCTGTCGATTTGTTAGACCGAATAGACAGGTTGGACATGGTGGGCTTCAAGGGTTGCAAGCCGCTTAGTTTTGTGACAGACCGGTTATTTCGCTTGAGGTTGCTCGACAGTCTGTTCTTGATAAGTCCGTCTGTGGATTTGGACCGGTTCAAGCCCGGCCGGTTGACGGCCATCATGGACGAAGACGGTGATGCAAGTTTGGTAAGAAGCTTGTTGTGAGATTGCGACCTAGCATGGCTTTTGAGCTTGGGCTGACTCTTTTTGGTGCTATTGGTCCCGCTGTTGTTAGCAGTTGTGCCGGTTGGGGTGGTGGGGTCGCTGGATCCTCTGCCTGCTACAGGTGGGTTATTGCCGGTGGGGCCAGTGTCGGACTCGGCGACGCCTTCTAGTATGGTAGAACCGTTCGAGACCAAATTCTTGGGCCTTCCTCGTACGTTGTCTCTAGAAACCAACGGATTTGCCGACATTTCTCTATGACCACTTGAGTTCTGACTGGAGAATATAGGTCACATACTTGTGTGTCTCATAATAATTCAGCGGTCACGTGGAGTGTGGGCGGGTGCAAAATATACGAACGGCGGAACGACTAGCCTTCCATAAGCTGAAAGCTTATGGGATGCGACTTGTCATTAGTAGTAATTTCCTTCTAGTTCGTTGACCACCGGAAGTATGAAGTTAAGACGATTCTACTAGTGTTGCTAATAAATACATTACGAAGAGATTAAACTGCCAGGCAGAATTACTTTACTTTCCTTATCTCATGTTGGTAATCAGATAAGATTCTTCTTATCTCTTGTTATTTAATCACTATAATTGACACATGTGTAAAATGGCAAACTTACTTCAATACCATATACTACTAGATTTTAATGCGTAAATGTCTAACATTAAACTATAATGCGGGTATCGAAAAGTGTAAAAATACGTAAAGAAGCGAGAAAGGAAAAAGTCTAAATTTCGCAGCTGGCAAAGTCGTACGATAAGAAGTTGGCTGCATTACAGTAGTTTTCGTTCCAACATCTGGTGGAGACCTTAGTTCCGTTCTTACAGTTTGGAACACCAGGACTGTGTCTGTACTGAAGTTCACTGTAGAGTTGATGGAATGCGATATTGGTGTTGTCAGCCAATTTGCTTGTCACGTAGGTGTGCCAGAATGTAGCATTGATTGGAGCGGTTGAGGGCCAGGTGTTGTTGGGGTCGTAAGTCTTTCTTGCCGAATACTCAAAGTCCCATTCAGGTTCTAAACCACCATTAGTGAAAGTCTCGTTTAACCTGGTGTAGTAGTTGAGAGAGTCCATGATGTTGAAAGACTGATCTTCAACCTCGTAATATCTCCAACTTGGGTTGTTGTTAGTCAAAGGAGTGATCGACTGGGCGACCCAGGCCATGTTCACAACATTATTGGCCACCTTCGAAGAGTTCGACGAGTAAAGAATATGGAACTGATCTCTATGGGTGTGGCCGTAGAAGATGTTGGCAATGGTGTAAGGAGAGAATCTCTCAACAATCTTACCAAAGATTTGGGCTTGGATTGGCAAGGCGTCAGTGTCGGCAATTGGAATATGGGCCATGATCCATACTCTCTGGCCGATCTTTTCACTCTCTACCAATTCATCAACCAAGAACTTCCATTGACCAAAAATGTCTGGATTGGTGGAAGCACCGGGGTAAGACCATAAATTCTTTTGGTAGTAACAGTTAGAGTTCAAGGAAATCACCTTCAATCCTCTGTTGTTGACGTAAGAAAAGCCGGAGTAGTGGGTCTTCATCTGCTTACGGTTTGCTTCGGGCAACCACCCGTTCTCAACCACCAAGTTAGCGATCAACTCGTTGTTGTGGTTGTAAGAGCTGTTAAAAGTGTGGTTAAGGGGTGCAACCTGGCCGTATGGGAAAGTGTCGTGGTTACCCAAACTTGGCAAGATAGAGATATCTTTCAAAAAGTGCTTGAACAAAGCAAATGATCTGGATTCTGCATAGAACGTTTGGTTGGCATCGTCATGTATAACGTCGTGATCCACCAAATCACCGGTGAATATGGTGAATTCGAATTTTTTCTCGTCATGATACTTTGAAATCACCTTCAAACTGTTGTTCATCAAAACCTCAGGCGAGTCGCATATGTAGGCCCCAAAAGTGGTGGCGGGCGCAGAATTGAAATTGAATCCTCTATACTTTGGAAAGTCGTAATAATCCCCAGATACATATTCGTCGTGTTCGTCGTAGTGGGCATCTGGGTAGAAGGAGAGATTATAGTCGTGCAAACTAGGATCGAGCTTCTTGTAGTAACTGGTGAAGTTGTAGTCGTGCTTGCTCAAGTCCGAGTTGTACGACTCAGGCAAGCAGCACAAGCCTTGGGAACAGTTACTCTCACTGCCCAAGGAATATCTCAATTGAATGTGGAAATCTGTAAAGTGCAACACATTGAACTTTTCACGGTTGGTTTTGTTGTAGACAGGCTCGAAATGGTGCTTTGGCTGTTTTTCGGGCCACCACTTATCAACTCCAAACTCCTTGCTGACGTCAACCAATGGAGGCAAGTCACATGAGCCTTTGTCTTTGTAGTAGCAGTAGTACTCCAAGTCTTGCTCGTTAGACACATTGAATTCTTTCAAGACATGAAGGAAATCTCCGTCAAAGAAGTCAATGCTGGTTGCAGATGAAATTCCTTCTTGTAATCCATTGTTGAAAGCAGGGGTGTCTTTGGTTTTGGTGGTGACAAAGAAATCGACATTGTCACACTTCGATTCCTTACCCTTGTTTTGATCAATACAGTACTTAAAGAGAAGCAAGCTGACCAAGTGTTGCTGCTTTGGGTACTCGTCGATCAATTTTCTACCGTATCTTATTTTGTTCTTACACTGGTTACATTTAGTGCTGTTGTAATTAGTCAAATTTTTCAAGTGATAATTGATGAAGTCAATGTCCTGATCGGGAAGATCATTGTAGACAGAATCAATGGGGTTAGCTTTTCTAGCCTTCAATTGGGTTTGGATCGATCCGACTCCGGGAATGGAGTGACTCGAGACTAACGCTCCAAGGTATACTAATGGTATCAACCAAGCGCCAAGCGAGACCATTTTGCAACCAGATTGGGGAAAAATATTTGAAGTATTTTTGGGGTTTTAATCTGAGAATAGCCTCGATCTACAAAGTTCAAAATACAAAGGAAATGCGATCTCTATATATATTGTATATTATCAAGTCCGGATTGTTTAGAAAGCATATTGATGCCGTTCTTCCGTCTGCAATTACCCACTAAGATTCAACCCAATTGTACTCGTTAATTTCCTATTATTACCCATATGCTCACACGTGTGGCCTAATTAGATCTGCAATAGCGCGCATTTGCAGCCCAGAAGACAATCGCAACCCGAGAATAACAAATTGCGAGTCTCGGTAGAGATACAAAGCCGGCCGTAACCAACCCGATATACGCGAGCACCGTAGTAAAAGTGTTTGGGTTGTCTATGGTATTTCAAAACGCGGTCAAGTTCAAGCCCATCAGCCTTGATGAGACTATCCACGTTCCAGAATGCTGATTGTTACTCTGCAGAATGCTCGATTGTGGTGCTCAAAACTCATCTTGTGGCGGAATTGACGTACCCTAACTTAAATTAGTATCACTAGTAGATTGCAATTGGAATGCACACGGGGCTTCCTGTCACATGTACAACTACCAATTTACGGACAAAAAGTATTGTATTCCGGCACATAACCAATCGGTTTGGCTCGAAAAAGGGGGTTGGGGATTCATTACTTAAATTTACTACACTCATATCGCATCATACGCTAGATTAAAATTACATTGGTCTTAACTAAGTTTACTCCCAGAGTCGTGATCTATATCCTCATATACTTTTTGTCTTTGAACGGTCCACTTGAATTTTTACGTATGGTTTTGAATTTGTCATTATTGATGATGGAGGAAATAAAGTTTGGCTTGGTTGCGGCTGATTACCAAATCCTATGCCGAGGGTTCGTATGCTCCATCGTTGTGTCCTTCGTCGAATCCTCTTTGGCCTTGAGGGTTGGATCCGAAACTCTCCTGATGAGGTCTTTGGTTAAACCCTCCTTGGTTATATCCACCTCTACCAAATCCTCCTCTTCCCCCTCTGAAGCCTCCTCTGAAGCCTCTTCCTCCTCTGCCTCTGCCTCTACCTCTGCCTCTAAATCCTCCTCTGAACCCTCCTCTTCCTTCTCTGAACCCTTCGTTCTCAGCAGCTTCTTGTCCTGCTTGACCTCCGAATATTCCTCTTCCGAATTGTCTACCCTCACGAAAGCCAGGATCTAAATCAATCGATAAACTCTGTCCATCTAAATAGGTAGACTTTAAAAATTTCATGGCATTTAGTGATCCATCTTCGGTTTTATAGATGACAAAACAAAATCCACAAGGAGTCATCTTGTTTCTGTCGAGTCCCATGATGATTCTATCTATGGCCCCACATTTCAGAAACAATTCTTGGATTTGTTCTTCTGTGGTGAAGTGGGAAAGGTTTCCAACGTAGATGGTTTTCAGATGTAATGCTTTTTCCAACGGTTCAAGATTTTGTCTACGAACAGCTCTTTTTATCAAGTACTGAGATGGCTTGTCCAACCTCTCGGCCGAATGTGTGAAATCTTCTTGCAAAAGCTCCATTGGGATACTGTTTCTCTATCTCTTCACTTGTGCTGTGATCAAGTATAGTGATTTTTCAGTACGTGTAAACTGTAAAACAGTTTGCTGGTTGAAAAAATATACTTAACACAGAAGTAATACCATACTCACTGGAGATAGTTACTTGCAGGAGTTTCATAGTAAACGGTCCTTCGTTGTGTTCAATAGATCGAGCACTATCGTATTAGCTATATATTTGGATTAATAAAACTATTTCTTGAAATATGGAATTATCGTATTTGAACTTGTTGCTCATTTTTGCAGATTCGCAGCCAAAATTGAATAAATTTCTATCCAAACCCAAGCATTCATCATAGTATCAATGTCATAGCTCCGAGAAAATACATAGTACAACTTTTCTACCACTTCTTTCCCCCTCTTTTGAAACTACAATCTCCCCAGTTACACATCTTCCACTGTGTTCCACCTAGGTAAGTCCGAAGCGTTCCTTCTTGATAAGTCCGAACAGGCAGGTGCGCACACGACCTCCTAACAAATATCATCATCTCGGGCGAATCTCCAAGGCTCACTACTCAAGAGTTCGGTGATGTTCAAGTCATTCTTCCAAACTGGTATCAGGGCTATCTATAATGTTCTGGAGAACCCGACATTTGTTTCGGAGCCATGGTCAATCTACCCCGCCAAACACAAGCAGTCTGGGAGAATAGTATCGGTATTCATTTTCGATAAGACTCGATTCGAGAGCCAAATCCACAAATTGTGCTCAAATCTGTCTGGCTCCAAAAGTCCCAAAGTAATAATTCTGGAGTGTTACGAGTTGATTAAGAACGAATTAGCGCAACTTAGCAAAATAAAGCACCCACAAATCCTCACTATTTACGAAGTATTGGAAGATACAAAGACCAAATTTATATTTGTTAGTGAGCTGGTGGTGGATAATTTACAAACAGTGGACATCAAAAAGAACTTGGACCAATTAAGCATTCAGAAAGGTCTTCTCCAGATCAGTAAAGGAACGCAGTTTTTGCACAACAAGTGCTCCACCATCCACTTCAATCTTCAGCCTTCGTCCATTTTCATTAATAGCCAGGGCGATTGGAAATTAGCCGGATTCAAATTTTTGCAAAATCTCAATGAAATTCCTCCCGGCGAAAGAGACAACTTTTACATCATGAACAATTCATCGATAGTACCATTTGCCAACTTGAATTTGAATTTTACCGCTCCAGAATTGTTGGTGGATTCTCAACTGAAACTAGACTACGCCAACGATATATGGGCCATAGGTAACTTGATCTACTATCTATACAATGGAGGAGACTGTTTAATCAACTGTTTTGATCACGATAGTATTTCTGATTTCAAGGCCGAGTTCAGGAAATTCGAAGCTAAGTTCTATAACCATCGACCATCTGAGCTCAAGTATTTACTTAAGGAGATACCTGAAAAATTATACCCCATTTACCCTCGATTATTGGCACGATATCCACACGACAGAGCCACCATTGATGAGTTTATTGATTCTGATTTCTTCAATGGTAGTGTGATAAAAGCCATGTGGTTCATCGATGAGTTTCCCACAAAGACCGTAGACGAAAGATTCATATTCTTGCAAGGATTACCAGAAGTGGATCCGGTCTCAGGCAAGAGTTTGTTGAGCGAATTTCCGGCTAGTTTCCGTTCAGGCAAGATGCTACCTTTGCTATTGGACTTGATTCAAAGAGAATTGAATGTAGCGGCTGACCACACTATAGACGAAAACATCGACCAGTTGTTGAATTATGCCCTCGATATTGTGTTCAAGATCGGGGCCGATTTATCGCTGTTGACATTTCAAGACAGAATTTACGAGGTGATATTGAAAAGGAGCACCAAAAAGAAATCCACCGACACGTTTACCAAATTGATCCATGCTTCAACCAAAACCCGCCTCACCATCATACGGAACTTGGCAATTCTTAACAAGAAGTTATCCGATACGCAAATCGTTCTGGTGATCAAGAGTCTCGATGAGCTTGTCTTGATAGTCACCCCGCCCGTGAATAGCACTGAGCTCGAAGAGCAGATAGAGCTCCAGGAGCTGTTTCTTGGCCAACTTGGAACTGTGGTGGCCAAGATCGAATTTCCATACATCAAAAATACCTTGTTTCCATTGATATGCCAGGTATTCAAGTCCACAACCATATTATCCACTAAGTTGATAACGATACAGGCGTTTGAAATGTTTGTAGACGAGAAAATTATCGATAAGGTGATTGTTACGGAGCAATTATTCCCGGTATTAAAGGGCCTTAAGAGCAGAGACAAGAGAATAGTGGGCAAAATGTTGAACTTCTTTGTCAAGCTATGTTCTAGTGAACACGTCAAGTTGAGCCTTGAATCAATCATTGAATCGGTGCTACCACAATGCTACAGCTTGACGTTTGGGTGCAACGACTGTACCCAAAATGAATTCAAGCAGTTTATGGTAAAGATAGACAATCTACAAAAAGTCTTGGTCGAGAAGAAGATCTCGACCTTGTCAGACAAACCAATCCAACATGGTGCAGATGAGCCCAAAAACTTCAGCTCTCTAATAAATACCCAAACGCTAAATGATGGCAACAAAGAAAGTCAAATTCAGGCACCTCGCACCAAAAACATCATGCAACCCGCACGAAAACCAAGTGGGCCCACGAACGGTACGAACGGCGCGGGACCTCACGCCAAAAAAGCAACACCCCTCACCCTCAAACCAAAAAAGTCCACGCCGGAAAGAGCACAGCTCAGTTTTGGCGCCACTAACCAGACCACCAACACCAACAACACCAAACTTCTCAATAGCCTCAATGCCACCAAAGTGGAAGACGACGACTTTGAAGAGTTCCAGAGCTGGGGAGGTTCTGGTAGCAACGCGGGCAGCATAGACTGGACTGTAGGCAGGACCGCGACCGCAGCACCGTCTACGCCAGTATTGGGCCAAAACGGAACCACGTCTGCACGGTCATTCACAACCCCCGTGGCAAGCAACTCCAGCCCCGTGGGGGCCACTGCAAAGGTCTCTACACCTACGCAGTATCCACCTGGGTTCAATGCGTCAATCTTGTCGCCTTCAACGCGCTCGCCACCTTCCAACACCAAAAGCCCCTCTCAGAACAGCAATGCCGACCTCCTAGACTTCTTGTAGGGTGCATGTCAATAGTATGATCGTTTGGTTGCAAATGGTTCGCAGCCCGCGTGGTGCTTACTAACAGGCCATTTGTTCTCCCGGTGGTGTGTTCCGAGTCTCGGGTTCGCACAAACTCTCGTCGTTCCGTTCGTTTAGCGGGAACGAGCGTGCCACCTAATGGCACAAAACCACATAAAAACATTTGAGAAAAATTTATAAAAGAGAGATTTCTCTACTAGATCACGCTAGTTTGCGGTATATACGTATTTAGGAATAGAACAGGGACTTGATACCAGTACTAGCTACTGCTCGAAATCTAAATAATCATTGCCCAACAACCATTTTCCATCTCCCGGCCATAAAAAGTACCCGATGGATATCGTGCTAGAGATTGCAGATTACTTTATCTTCGATAAAGCGTACGCATCGCTTCTTCCCAAGGGCGGTGCTGTACACCAGTTTGTGGAAAAGTCACCCATAGTCAACTATGCCAAAAACCTCAACTTTGGCAACAATGATTTGCAACATGCTTTGTCCCCAAACTCGACCACCACAGCATCCACCGTCTTCAGCAAAGCAGCCGACTTCATCGGCAAGTACCAAAACAAAGAAGAAATCTATGGATTGAATCCAAACTTCTTGCCCCTCAACGAATACACCAACGCATCATTCTTGAGCAGATCAAACCTTTTGAGAGAGGGTCTCACCATTTTCATTGTTACTGTCATATTCGGATGGGTACTATACTTCTCGGTAGCTTGGTTGTCTTATGTCTTCGTGTTTGACAGAAAAATCTTCAACCACCCAAGATACTTGAAGAACCAAATATCTTTGGAAATCAAGCAGGCCTCATCGGCAATTCCCGTCATGGTTTTGTTGACCGCTCCATTTTTCTTGTTGGAACTCAGAGGATACTCTTTTTTGTACATGGACGTAAATGAAGAAACAGGAGGCTGGAAAGCATTATTGCTCCAAATTCCTAAGTTCATTTTGTTTACTGATTGTGGAATTTACTTCATTCATAGATTTTTGCACTGGCCCTCAGTGTATAAAAAACTCCACAAACCTCATCACAAGTGGATTGTCTGCACTCCATTCGCATCACACGCATTTCACCCTGTCGATGGATGGATGCAAAGTATACCATACCACCTCTACCCATTGCTTTTCCCATTAAATAAGGTGTTGTACTTATTTTTGTTCACCTTTGTGAACTTCTGGACAGTTATGATTCATGATGGCCAGTATATGTCAAACGATCCGATTGTTAACGGTACTGCATGCCACACCGTCCATCACTTATACTTCAACTACAACTATGGTCAGTTCACTACGTTGTGGGACAGGATCGGCAAATCGTACAGAAGACCAGACGACTCTTTCTTCGTCAAGGACGAAAAATTGGATGACGAAAAGATATGGAAAGACCAAACAACCCAAATGGAGGCTATCAGAGGAAAATTGGAAGGAAAGGATGACGATAGAGAATACATCAAGTGATTAAAATGCCACTATTTTTGTATATTGACGAATGAAACAAAATTATTTTTTGACTCTCCAGTACCCTTCTCTTTTCTTTACTTATCGATAAGTTAATAATGCCAAACCCCGCTTACATCAATAACCGAAGCCCGATAAAGAAATATTTCTTGGCTAGTCTAGTTCTGAGATGAAACTTGTTACTCCTTCGACTAATCGGGGCGTGTTCTTTTTTGGAATTCCATTTTTCGGCACATGGATTTCCTTCATATAAGCCTCACCTGCCATGTGCTACAAAACATGTGCAGTAGTTTCTTATCAGTGCGTCTTGATAAGGAAGTGCACGAAATTTTCATTGGTTATAGCCAATGAGATCCGATCGGACCATTAGTAAGTATTGTAGACCAATGGTGTGTCTCACCATTGTAGAAATGTATGTCTCATGATTCTAAATGCTTGCTCGTGCGTATTGCTATCTAGATTACATCCAACTAGGTACGGCACTTGGA
Organism: Suhomyces xylopsoci; assembly: GCA_030568675.1. Classification (NCBI taxonomy): domain Eukaryota; kingdom Fungi; phylum Ascomycota; class Pichiomycetes; order Serinales; family Debaryomycetaceae; genus Suhomyces; species Suhomyces xylopsoci. Next base: position 197,825 of record JAJMGM010000001.1, read on the forward strand.
CCTAATTAATTGATTATCAGCGATTGATTTAAAGAAATCATAATTTCGCGGCCCATTAAAGTGATTTCGGGCCATATTTTTGTCAGCAGACGCAATTAAAAGTTTCAGATAAACAGATTTCCTGCACGCAATAAACGGTGTAACGGACTATCAACAATGTAAGGCATTTAGCATCTATGCATCTTAAAGTACCGGGCCCCATGGTCTGTTATCTAAAAGAAGGTATTACGAGGCATTTCCATCATGGCTGAGCTGATATAAATATCTAGGCGAATCCATGTCAAATTTGATTTTGCAATCATCAATCATGTCTGGAGTTCAATACGTTCCATTACCTCAGGCGGCTGGTTACGCAGTGGTGGTAGGACTCGGTGCAGTCTTTGCTGGTGGTATGATGTTAACCACTTACGTTTTGAGAAGATACAATAAAGAAATTATGACTGCAGAAGAGTTTGCAACCGCTGGACGTTCCGTGAAAACCGGGTTAATCAGTGCTGCTGTTGTCTCATCTTGGACTTGGGCCGGTACGTGAAATATTTTTTAAAGTGCGCACTATCTTGACACTTTACAAAAGAAATTTCTTTTTTTGCAATCACTAACATATCTAGCTACTTTGTTAACCTCTACTACTCAGGTGTATAATAACGGTGTTTCTGGTGCTATCTACTATGCTGCAGGTGCAACATGTCAGATTATATTGTTTGCTTGCTTGGCCATCAAAGGTAAAGAAAGAGCACCAGCTGCTCATTCATACTTGGAGATTGTTAAAGCAAGATATGGTAAACCAACTCATATAGTGTTTATTATTTGGGGTTTCATTACGAACATCTTGGTCACTGCTATGTTGTTAACCGGTGGGTCTGCTGTTGTGCGTGATATTACAGGAATGAATGCAGTCGCTGCCTGTCTTTTGTTACCCTTGGGTGTGGTTGTGTATACTCTCTTTGGGGGTATTAAAGCAACATTTTTGACTGATTACATCCATACGGTTGTGATTATTGTTATCATTTTGGTATTTGCCTTCACCACCTTTGCTACTTCCGATAAAATCGGCTCACCCCAGGTTATGTGGGAAATTGTCAGCAAGTTGGCTGAAACTAAACCAAGAGAAGGAAACGCTGATGGATCGTATTTGACTATGCACTCAAGATCTGGTGGTATTTTCTTCGTTATCAACATCGTTGGAAACTTTGGTACTGTCTTTTTGGATAATGGTTACTTCAATAAAGCTTTCGCCGCTGATCCAAGAGCAGCCATGCCTGGATATGTGTTGGGTGGATTAGCCTGGTTTGCTATTCCTGCTTTCACGTCGATAACTTTGGGATTGGCCGCATTGGCTTTAGAAAACACAACTTACTGGCCAACATATCCATTGAAGATGTCTGCTTACGAAGTCGATTCTGGCTTGGTGTTACCCAATGCTGCTGTTGCTTTACTTGGAAAAGGTGGAGCAGTTTGTGCGTTACTTTTGATTTTCATGGCCGTCACTTCTGCCATGTCTGCTGAACTCATTGCTGTTTCAACCATTTTCACCTACGATATCTTCAGAACTTACATTGATCCAAAGGCTAGCGGAAAGAAGTTGATGATTATGTCTCATATTTCCGTTGTTTGTTTTGCCTATATCATGGCAGGATTTGCTATTGGTTTGTACTATGCTAAGATATCGATGGGTTACTTGTACGAAATGATGGGTGTTATTATAGGAGGTGCCGTTTTACCCTCTGCCATGACTTTATTGTCGAGAAAACAAAATGTCTGGGCAGCCACATTAACTCCTCCTATCGCAACTGGCTTGGCAATTATGTCATGGTTGTTATGTACTTGGAAGAAATTTGGCGCTGTGAACGTCAATACTACCTTTGAGGATGATGCGATGTTAACTGGAAATGTTGTAGCATTGTTATCGCCTTTAATTCTCGTTCCTGGGTTGACCTTTGCATTTGGACCTCAAAACTTCGACTGGAATCTTTTGAAATTGAGAATTTCCAGAGTGGACGAAGATGAAGAAATCCAAGAAGCCACCAGAGACGAGTTTGGTTTCGTTCATGACAATGACCAAGAGAACGAATTGACTGGAGAAGAGAAATTACATCCAGTGAAGTCACAAATTTCAATGGTAGCCAGTGAATTGGTCAATTCACATTTGGTCCAATACGAGGAAGAGTCCAAGTTGTTGCGCAAGTCATTCAAAAAGGCTGCTATTATATGTGTGGTATTGACACTTTGTCTTGTTATACTTTGGCCAATGCCTATGTACGGTACCAGCTACATATTCTCCAGAAGGTTCTTTACGGGATGGATTGTGGTATTCTTCATTTGGATATTCTTCACTGCTGGTATGGTTGTTGTATATCCAGTCTGGGAAGGTAGAGAGGGTTTGTACAATACATTCAGAGGTATCTATTGGGATTTGAGTGGTCAAACCTATAAGTTGAGAGAATGGCAAAACGACAATCCTGAGAAGATGCACGCTGTGATGTCTCAAGTGAATGCACAATTGTTGGCGGCTTCACAAACCAGAGAGGGTCAGGTTTTACATGGAAAGACCGTTCATGATGGAACGGTATCTCCTGAGGGAGAGAAATCCAAATATATCGATGAAGATTTTAAAGAGTAAATAGTGTGATAATTAATATATTAAGTGATAGTGACCAATGGTAGACCCCTAGGGTATCGTAAGCGATGAGTTGAGATTGGCGTATTCCTCCTTAATTTCATGCAAGATTAATACGTCACTAAGTGACATCAACCTTGTACGTAAATAAATCCGCCCTGATTAGACAAGTTCAGTAGATGTACGGCTCTCCAGGTTTTTCCTGATTACAAGGGTTTGGTGTTTTTGAATCCTAAGTCCTATCGCATTTTTCGCGGATTCCCAGAGCAGTGGTGATTAAAGAGATATGTACATCGAGGTGAATGGGAGCAGCCACATATGTGTAGGATTATAGATGACAGATATCGGGGTGTGGTTATGTATTCATGGGCCCTATCGTCAATGCTAGGGTTCCGATCCACATGTTTGGCCCCCATGTCTATGTAATGCTACTTCTGAAATCTAGATATCTCGGACCAATCATAGGTCGCAGATTATATAACTTACGTAATGAACGGAAATCGGCCCCGCTATACTCATCTCTATGGGACTTGATCAGTTACAGGCAGCTGGTAGAGCGTAGCCACCGATATCTCAGCCCGTAGACATAGCTTGCTTGCAGAAGTAGCAGATCCTCAATGTGTCGATGACCAACACCATCCCGAAGCATACCAAATCATGTTTGACCGTAACCTGTAGTTGAGCATACTGTTGCAAACTGAGCCAGTGGTCGCGTGACCCGGCCCGCTGTCGCACTCGATTGCACTTTACCGGTTTAGATTTCATTTCCTCCCCAACTCAGCTTAAGTGGCAGATTCGGTAAGGCGCGCCGGAATTTCCCGACGGCCCTTTACGATCAGATCCAAACTTCCAAGATTCTCATCACTCACGATACCTTTATCGCCTCGATGTGCCTGGAGATGCCCGGCGGCCCGGAACCCGTCCGAGATATGAATCAACACCTCATAACTCACCTAGTATATATATAAAGACATTACCAACCGAGTTATTCACCTCAAGTTATTCAACGGTTATTGTTCGCTATCGCAGATCTTATCAGCCTTATCTCCACGTGGAACACCCCATCTAGCTCCACATTTGAAATTTACTTACATATTTATACATAATAGGATTGCCCGAACAAACTACAGCCAAAATTAATATCATATAGTAGCATGTCTTATATCGGATGGACAGTTCAAGACTGGAAAAAGTTCCATTTCGAAGCTACCCCCAATGAATCCTTCGAGTTACTCTCAACTCTTTTATCGGATCAGTCCAAATCAGACCCAGCCTGGATTTCGCTCGCCAGCTTGGATAACTTGAAACATCAATGGCATTTCTTGCAGTCCAAGTCAAACAAATTAGAGTTGCCACTTTATGGTGTGCCCGTTGCTATCAAAGACAATATCGATGTCAAGCATTTTGAAACCACGGCTGCTTGTCCAGAATTTGCCTACGAACCCCAACAAGATGCCACCACCGTGAAGTTGTTGAGAAGCGCCGGTGCCATCATTATTGGTAAAACCAACTTGGACCAATTTGCAACTGGCTTGGTGGGTACCCGTTCACCATATGGAGCTACTCCAAACACTTTCAACCCCGATTACGTCAGTGGTGGTTCTTCTGCTGGCTCTGCCTCAGTTGTCGCAAGAGGTATTGTACCACTTTCCTTGGGCACAGACACTGCTGGTTCAGGCAGAGTTCCTGCTGCGTTGAACAACTTGATTGGTTTGAAACCCACCAAAGGTATCTTTTCTTGTAAGGGTGTTGTGCCAGCTTGCAAGTCGTTGGACTGTGTTTCTGTATTTTCCTTGAATCTTCAAGATGCCCAGTTGGCTTTCAACATCTTAGCACAAGAAGATGGTGACAACGACGAATATTCCAGACCTTTACCAAACAACCCATTATTGAAGTTCTCATCTAACCCAAGAATCGGTGTGCCTTCCAACTTGTTATGGTACGGCGAAAAAGAAAACCCAGTCTTGTACGACAAAGCAGTTTCTATTTTCAAGCAAGACATTTCCGACTCCGTGGTGTCATTGAACATCGAGCCTTTATTGGATTTGGCTAAGTGCTTGTACGAAGGTCCTTGGGTGGCTGAACGTTACACTGCTACCAAAGACTTCTTTGCCAAAAACCCATCTGAGTCAAGCTTGGATCCTACCGTAGCTTCCATCATTAGAGGTGGTGAACATCATTCTGCTGCTACTGCATTTGATTTCGAATACAAAAGACAAGGGATTTTACAAAAAGTTAAGAAATTGCTCAAAGATATTGATGTCATAATTATTCCAACTGCTCCTTTAAACCCTTCAATGGAAGAGGTCAGAAAGGAACCAATCAAAATCAACTCGTACCAAGGAACATATACCAATTTTGTCAATTTAGCTGACATGTCGGCCTTGGCTATTCCTGCTGGGTTCAGAAGCGACGGCTTGCCATTCGGTATCACCCTCTTATCACACAAGTACAACGATTATGCTCTTTTGGAAATAGCCTCAAGATACATGAAGAGCTACAACAAAACCACTCCAAAGTTCTACGGTTGTTTGAAAGACAAAATCGTCTCCTCATTGCCTGACGAATTATTGCCAAATATCCCAAAACTTAATCCAACCCTGCAAATAAAATTGGCTGTCGTCGGGGCCCACCTTTCTGGATTTCAATTGCATTGGCAATTAGAAAAAGTCAATGCTACATTTGTCGAGTCCACAGTCACTTCCTCCAATTATAGACTTTATGCATTACCCAAAACCGGCCCTGTTGCTAAGCCAGGCTTGAGAAGAGTCTCTTCTGACGGTGCCAATATTGCCGTAGAAATCTACTCCATACCCGTAGAGTTATTCGGTGACTTCATTAGTATGGTCCCTGAACCTTTGGGTATTGGCTCGGTCGAGTTGAAGTCGGGCCAATGGGTCAAATCCTTCATTTGTGAAGAATTCGGCTATAACTTACCAGGTACTACAGATGTGACCTCCTTTGGTGGCTGGAAAAACTACCAAGAACACTTAGCCAAGGAAAAAACCAGAATCAAGAAACCATTCAACTCGGTTTTGGTCGCAAACAGAGGTGAGATTTCAGTCAGAATCATCAAGACCTTGAAGAAACTTGGCATCAAATCCATTGCAATTTATTCCGACGCCGATAAGTATGCTGAGCATGTCTTACTGGCCGACGTAGCCATTCCATTGCATGGAGTCTCAGCTGCTGAAACCTATATCAATATCGATAAAGTCATCAAGGCTGCTCTTGATTCCGGTGCTGAAGCCATCATTCCTGGTTATGGGTTCTTGTCTGAGAACGCCGACTTTTCAGATCGTTGTGCTAAAGAAGGTATTGTATTTGTGGGACCATCTGGTGATGCCATCCGTAAGTTGGGATTGAAGCATTCCGCCAGAGAAATTGCCGCAAAGGCAGGTGTGCCATTAGTGCCAGGATCTGATCTTGTCAAGGATTCCAAGGAAGCCAAGAGAATCGCAGCCGAATTGGAGTACCCAATCATGGTCAAATCCACTGCTGGTGGAGGTGGTATCGGTTTACAAAAGGTCGATTCTGAGGAAGATATCGAAAGAGTATTCCAAACTGTCCAACATCAAGGTAAGTCATACTTCGGTGATGCAGGTGTTTTCTTGGAGAGATTTGTTGAAAATGCCAGACACGTTGAAATCCAAATGTTTGGTGATGGTTACGGTAAAGCCATTGCTTTGGGTGAAAGAGATTGTTCTTTGCAACGTCGTAACCAAAAAATTATCGAAGAAACCCCAGCTCCAAACTTGCCAGAAGCCACCAGACAGAGAATGAGAAAGGCTGCTGAAAGCTTGGGTGCTTTGATGAAGTATAAGTGTGCTGGTACCGTTGAATTTATTTACGATGAAAAGAGAGACGAATTCTACTTCTTGGAAGTCAACGCCAGATTACAAGTCGAACACCCAATTACCGAAATGGTAACTGGTTTGGACTTGGTTGAATGGATGTTGTACATTGCTGCAGACACTCCACCAGACTTTAGCCAGCAAATCACTGTGACAGGTGCTTCCATGGAAGCCAGATTGTACGCTGAAAACCCAGTCAAGGACTTTATGCCTTCTCCAGGTCAATTAGTCGAAGTCAAGTTCCCTGAATGGGCCAGAATCGACGGTTGGGTCAAGAAGGGTACTGTGGTTTCTGCAGAATACGATCCTACATTGGCCAAGATCATTGTTCACGGTAAAGACAGAAACGATGCATTGAAGAAGTTGTGCCAAGCCTTGGACGAAACAGTTGTATACGGATGTGTCACCAATATTGACTACTTAAGATCTATTGCCAAGTCCAAGATGTTTGCTGAAGCAAAGGTCGGAACCAAGGTATTGGATACTTACGACTACAAGCCTACTGCTATTGAAATCGTCCACCCAGGTGCTTACACCACTGTCCAAGATTATCCTGGTAGAAAGGGTTACTGGCACATTGGTGTCCCACCATCGGGATGTATGGATGAGTACTCGTTCAGAATTGCCAACAGAATTGTTGGTAACCACAAGCTGAGTCCTGGTATTGAAATCACCTTGAATGGTCCTAAGATCTTATTCCATCATGATGCAATCATTGCAGTTACTGGTGGTGAGGTCGAGGTCTCTATCAATGGCCACAATGTCTCGCAATGGGTTCCTATCAATATTAAGAAGGGCGACCAATTGGCAATTGGAAAATTGACCAAGGGTTGCAGAGCCTACTTGGCCATCAGAGGTGGTATTGATGTCACTGAATACTTGGGTTCTCGCTCCACATTTGCCTTGGGTAACTTGGGAGGTTTCAACGGTAGAGCCTTGAAGTTGGGTGATGTCTTGTTCTTGGCCCAACCAGAAATTGCTAGCTGTTCATTACCTTCTGCTGTTTCTGAACCAGTAGGAGTTCCAAGCGCATTGATCCCTTCATTTGACAACAAGGTTTGGCAAGTCGGTGTGACTTGTGGTCCTCATGGATCTCCAGACTTCTTCAAGCCAGAATCCATTCATGATTTCTTCACTGAAACCTGGAAAGTCCACTACAACTCGAACAGATTTGGTGTCAGATTAATTGGGCCTAAGCCAAAATGGGCCAGAAATGACGGTGGTGAAGCCGGTTTACATCCTTCCAACGCCCACGATTATGTCTATTCGTTAGGTGCTATTAACTTTACCGGTGATGAGCCAGTTATTGTCACATGTGATGGTCCTTCCTTAGGAGGATTCGTCTGTGAAGCCGTCGTATCTGAAGCTGAAATGTGGAAGATCGGTCAAGTCAAGCCTGGTGACACTATTCAATTCGTCCCAATTTCCTACTCAGCTGCCAAGGCATTGAAGGCTGAGCAAGATAAGAGTATCGAAGAATTCAGTGGTTCCTTACTATCTCTTGAAGGTAAATCTATTGAGCCAGAAAACCCAATCTTACATGAATTCAAGCCCTCATCCAACGCTCCAACCGTTACTTACCGTCAAGCTGGTGACAGATACGTGTTGGTTGAGTACGGTAACAATGTCTTGGACTTGAATTTATCTTACAGAATTCACAAGCTTATCGATATGGTCAAGAACAACAAGACTGTTGGTATTGTTGAGATGTCTCAAGGTGTTCGTTCCGTTTTGATCGAATACGATGCAAGAATTTCTCAAGAACAATTGGTTCAAACATTAATTTCTTTCGAAAAGGAAATTATCTTTATCAACAAGTGGGAGATCAAATCCAGAATCATCAAATTGCCAATGGCTTTCGAAGACAAGAAAACCTTGGATGCCGTCAAGAGATACCAAGAAACCATTAGATCCGATGCTCCTTGGTTGCCAAACAACGTGGACTTTATTGCCAACATCAACGGAATCAACAGAAACGACGTCAAGGACATGATGTACACCGCCAGATTCTTGGTATTGGGATTGGGTGATGTTTTCTTGGGAGCTCCTTGTGCAGTTCCATTAGACCCAAGACACAGATTATTGGGTACTAAGTACAACCCTTCAAGAACCTTCACTCCAAACGGTACTGTGGGTATTGGAGGTAACTACATGTGTATCTATACCATGGATTCTCCAGGTGGTTATCAACTTGTTGGTAGAACTGTGCCTATTTGGGACAAATTGACCTTGGGAGCGCATTCCGGTGACCACCCATGGTTATTAAGACCATTTGACCAAATTGAATATTACCCAGTAAGTGAAGAGGAAATTGACAAGTTTACCGAACAAATGCATGCTGGTAAGTTCAAGGTTGATATTGTTGACTCGGTATTCAACCATACCGAGTACTTACAGTGGATCCAAGAGAATTCCGACTCAATTGCCGAATTTCAGAAGAGTCAATCGGGAGACAAGTTAGAAGAGTTCAACCGTTTGATTCAAGTATCCAACAGTGAATTAGAAAAAGGTGGCTCAAAGATAGCCGAAGAGGAAGAGTTTGATGAAAACGCCGAAGTGGTTTACTCTGAATTTTCAGGTAGATTCTGGAAGTCTTTGGTTCAAGTTGGAGACCAAGTGACTGCCGGTCAAGGTCTTGTGGTGATTGAAGCCATGAAGACAGAAATGATTGTTACTGCAACCAAGGCCGGTAAAGTCGTCAAGCTCTACCACAAAAACGGAGACATGGTCGATGCCGGTGACGTTGTTGTTGTTATAGAATAAAAGACAGTTTTTGTATAGTTATAATAAAATTCAGTTCTAGTGTTAACGAAAAGTAGTTGGAGCTTCTAGCAGAGTGTTAGTCAGAGCTTAGTCAGCGCACCATCTTATCGCGAAGTGAAAAACATCAACACCGCAACGAGAAGTGAGGTGAAGACAGAATTGCCAGCAATTGCAAGTATGAGTTCAGCTGTATCTGCTTTACAACCAGAGCTCTGGACAAGCTCGTCAAATGAAGTACTTAAACTTTTTACCACGGATGCCGCCGGCGCTACCAACTTTTCACCGGAGTTTACTTATCCATTATTTGGAGACGCCGAGACCATCTACGGGTACAAGGACTTGGTGATCTTTTTGTGTTTCGACCATTATACTTTTTACGCATTCTTGAATATCAAATACAGCGAAAAGTTGGATGATCCGGAAATTGTCGATTTGAAGCTGAAAATCTACGAGTTTTTGCCTGAAAGCACCATATTCAAAGATGAAATCAAATGGGTTGACGCAATAGCAGAAGAAAAAAAAGAGTACAAGATTCCCGGCGAGCTTGTAAGAGATTTCACCAAAGACGGCGAGTCATATTCCATTTACAAAATCAACTTGCAAGAGGCACTGGGGCTTGAATTGCACAAGAGACTCCAGATTCTCGTGCTTTTATTCATAGAAGCAGGATCCTATATAGATGCCAGCGACAAACTCTGGGAATTGTACGTGCTATACAAGACCAGCGGAGACGAACCAACGCTCATTGGGTTCACCACAGTATATAACTATTGGAGATATGGAGGAGCTGAAAAGCTAGACAAAGATCAACAGGAAGTCCGCAAAAAAATATCCCAGTTCATAATCATTCCACCTCATCAGGGAAAAGGATTAGGAGGAGAGTTGTACAAAAATTTGAGCGAAGAGTGGTACAAGGACGACAAGGTGACAGAAATAGTGGTTGAAGATCCCAACGAAGGATTCGATGATTTGCGCGACAGGGTTGATCTTACACGCCTCAATGATTTGATCGATCTTTCCAGCGTCAGTACAGCCGTGGCCACGCCCGATTGGATGCTTCGCACGCGCACCCAATTGAAGTTGGAAAAGAGACAATTTTCCAGATTGATTGAAATGGTGTTGCTTTACAAACTCAAAACCAAACAAGGTGAAAACGCGCGGGCTGTCAGATTGCACATCAAAAGAAGATTATACGAGAAGAACAAGGACGGATTGACGGGATTAGACGAGGCCACTCGTAAAGATAAGTTACAAACCGCGTATTTGGCCCTTGAAGAAGATTACTATAGGATACTAGGAGGTGTCAAGTTGCGGTTGAAGAGAAAACCAGAGGGTTCCGAGGCCAACGGCGCCCAGAAAAAGACAAAGATATAATTATAATTATACAAGCACCAACTCGTAAGTTTGTAGTGTAACTTTTAGTAAATTACGTAGTCTTCAAATTCTTGTCACTAATTCTGAGGTTGCAAGCAACCCCAAAGTGGCTCAAATCTCGACATGCAACCGAAGAGTCTCGGCGTGACCCGGCCCGTGACGACACATTCATCTGTGCGTCATAGGGCTTACGCACCGAAGTAAACGTTGCTGCCGAGCCTTGGGCCCCGCACATGGGAAGAGATCTCCCAACCACGCTCGCACTAGCACCGCTCGCACATAGGCCACCCTAAGCCCATCAGTTGGGAGGTGGTGTCTAGTGCAGTCGTCAGGCTTTGTGTTCAGGTTAGTGACAAGCCAAGTTTTGGTCTTTGGACCAAGAGCAATTAACGCAGCAAACACCCAAAATGGCAATACCTAGCAAACAGCCGTGAACAAGGGGCTTACTGATTGAATAAGTGGTGACACAAAACCCTGGGCTGCTAATCCGTACTCGACGGGTGACGCCCGGCACATTTCGATATGGGCCGAGTATAAATGGAGGACGTTTGGTCTGGGATTCAATTCCTGGAAAATAATTTGGAACAAGTTCAATTGGATTAAAAATGCATAGAACTTACTCCTTAAGGTCATCCAAGGCGCCTACCGCGTCCCAATTGCAATCTCCTCCACCACCACCATCCAGCACCAAGTCAAAGTTCTTCGGTAAGGGTGGTATTGCCTCCAGTTTCCGTAAGACTGTTGCAGGTGCCACTGGTCCAGAATTGTCTAGAAAATTGTCTGCCTACATCAAGATGGAAAAGCACGTCATGAGAGCCATTGAATTGACTGCTCGTGAACGTCGTGATGTCGCCAAGCAATTGAGTGCTTGGGGTGAAGACAACGACCCAGATGTGTCTGACGTCACCGACAAGTTGGGTGTTTTAATCTACGAAATTGGTGAATTAGAAGACCAATACGTCGACAAGTACGATCAATACAGAATCACCTTGAAGACCATTCGTAACATTGAAGCCTCTGTTCAACCATCCAGAGACAAGAAGCAAAAGATCACCGATGAAATTGCTCACCTTAAATACAAGGAACCTCAATCTCCAAAGATCTCTGTCTTGGAACAAGAATTGGTTCGTGCTGAGGCTGAATCCTTGGTTGCTGAAGCTCAATTATCTAACATCACCAGAGAACAATTGAAGGCTGCCTACAACTACCAATTCGATGCCACCAGAGAATTGGCTGAAAAATACGCTTTGATTGCTGGTTACGGTAAAGCTTTGTTGGAATTGTTAGATGACACTGCGGTCACTCCAGGTGAGACTAGACCTGCCTACGATGGTTACGAAGCTTCCAAGCAAATCATTGTTGATGCTGAAAATGCCTTGGCTACATGGACTTTGGATTCTGCTGCTGTTAAGCCAACTTTGTCATTCCACCAAGAATATGAAGAAGAGGAACCAATTGATGGTGAGCTTGAAGAAGCCGCTGAAGAGGAATTCGCCAAGCACGATGAAGAAGTCGTTTCAAAATAAGCGACCTCTTATGATTAATCAATCTGCTTGTTCTGTTTCTTATTAGTATTATTTACGTATTTTTTGTATTAGCTGTAATTTACTACCTTTGCTAAGGTCTCCTTTTAATTAATGCAAATAAATTTCATCTTGTTTTAATGAAACTGCTTAATAGCGAAATACAATTAGGTCCAAGAATGCTTGCCCATGTTGCTGTAATAAATGACGGACTTATGTTTTGAAAACATCCGTTTTGAGCGGCGCAACTTCCGTTTTGGGCATTGCCATGTCGGGATTATACGATCGGTGGACGTACGATGACGTTTTGCAGAAACGGCATTATGCAGTACCCGCATCTTTTTGCAACAATCTGGCGAATTCCATCTCAGTGTAAATTTCAATGTGTTTACCAGAAGCTGGCCCTAGCTCAGGTGACCATTGCTTTAACCCTACCATATTTTTCGTTGCTAAGGTAAGTATACTAGCAAATGAATTTGCCGCCAATTTTCTCAGAATACATGTTTCTCCTACCTGGCTAGACGAGTTGGGAATCAATACGTCGAACTGAATACTTCGGTACCCAGTTTTGCCCTTATACTCCTCATCAGGTCTTTCTGTACCATGTGTCTTGATCCTCTCTTTTAAGAAACTGTAAAACTCATCTAGTTGACTATTAGTCTCGTCATCGCTACGGTCCACTGATCTTGCTGCCGATTCAGTATGTGGATCATCCGCGTGCCCAGTTCTGGGATCACCTGCCAATTCACCTCTGTTTATTTCGCTAAAGGATAGTCCAAAAATCGAGTCTTCCGTAACAGTGTTTCCATGGCTTTCGTCAAAGCCATCACTTACTATCTCCTGGTCCGAATGATTAATATGCAACTGGGGGCTTTCTTGAAAATCTCTGGCGACTTCAAATTCATTGTCGATAAAACCTACATTCTGGAATGCTTTTTCAATTCCAAGTGCTTTTGAGATTGGGTGCATGTTCTCTGGAATGTTCAATCCAGTCATAAATCCTGCAAGCAAAACCTTTGGAAGGGATGGTGTGGTTGCAGTGGTATTTTTTAAAACATCGCTATAATAAAGAGGCTCGACTGGATCTGGCCGATCCGTCAGGATTATCAGTTTATACTTCTTTATCGCCATTTTCATCTCTGAAGTAGTTAAGGTCAACTGGCCCAGGTCTACGACAAGGCTCTGGTAAGTACGTTTTCTCTTGATAATCGTCAGTTGATTATAGCTAATTTGGTTATCAGTGTTTGACAAATGAAAGTTTGTATCGTTGGTGATACTTCTTCCTGTATCAAAGTGTTCGTCTCCTTCGACACCAATTTCTTGTAATGGCACTTCACTTATATAGTTCAAGTTAAACCCAACTTCTGCATCGTCAGCTTCCAAAGCTGATTCTTGGGAGCTCATATTGACCACATTTCCCAGATCATTAAACGCAAAGTCGATTTGGGAGGAATCTGGCTCATTGATGTTGAAACTGTCTAGACTCAAGTCTTGGTCTAGGTACCTGCTAATTCGCTGATGATCCTCAGTATCCATAAATTTAGAGTAGTCTTTCCGAGCAGCCCAGGTCCCTGGTGGATTGGGGAATATCTGCTCATCTAGCTTTTGGATACCTTGCTTTCTCCTTACTGCCTCGATATCAATTGTAAGATCAGAAACAAAGTCAATACTAATACTGAATGTGGGATCATCTTGTAAGAATATTGTACCTTGTTTAGTATCGATTGTGAGCTGACCTCGAAGTTCTTCGGTGTGGTCTATTAAGCTGGTGGTCGGGCCAAAGTTCTTTAGGCTAATTTTTTGCTGTAATCGTGTTCGAACAAGCGATAAGTCCCCTAGAAAGTAGTCTAGTTTTGACTTGTACATTAGTGAGATTCCATATAGCATGTTGCTCGAATATCTGATGCCTGCCGCATTACACTTTGTCTGCAACTGATCACAAACTTCGGGAATGGATATGTAAAGAATGTCCCTTCTAATGTTCCGTTTTGTAGTAGCCTTAGAGCCCAATGTCGCAAGTAGCCAAGCAGTTTGCAAGCCAGATGATTTGACCAATATAGTATCCATATTGTCTAGGGTAAGAGAAAACAACCACCTGAATCTTCACTTTGCAGCCAAAATATAAACGCGCATTTTATTATCAAGCCATCTCGCGCGAGACATTTTACAGACTTCTTACAACGCGAGATACTCGCACAATTAGCTAATTTCATGGCATATATTTCACTAACAAGTTAACATACATATGAAAAAACAAGCCTTGTTCAACAAAGGCTTGGAGAAGTACAGGTGATAGTTTAAATAGAGTAAGATCATAATAGCCAGTTAACATTTCGTATTTTGTCATAAATTAAAGCCAACCATTTGATGGTTAGTTCAACATCCGTCTCTTGCACAGCCAACCTTAGTCCGGTGAATGTACTGAGCAGATCTCTCTGATTCAAGTATGAATCGTTTTTATTCGGCGAGAACTCAGGGACTCCAAAAACAATATTTTTGAAATAGGTTTCTCCAATATTCAAATAGGTGAAGTCTTTTTGGTTGAGTTTAAGCTCACGCTCCCAATGCAACATCTTATAGTTAGCCAACTTGAATTGGGAGTAATGGCCTAGTTTTTTATAGTAATTGTACCACGCATAGTCTTTGATCAAGTTATCTTGAACATGGCTGTTATACGCGTCGGTAGCGATGGTGTTGTTGTAGCATTCGTTGATCAAAGATTGTAATTGGGAAACTAAGTTAGACACAGTCACGTTCACCAAATCAGGATTAGTCTTCACCAAGTCTTTATAGATCGACCATTTATTGACAAGATACGGATCCACTTGCTTATTCTCCCATCCAGTGAGAGTTCCGTTGTTTTCTTTCAAAAAGCTCTTGTAAAACTTGCGGATCTTTTTGAAGTAAGTACGCGATTTGTAGTCTACCACCTCATGTTCACTTAAGGATATTCCCAAGAGGCCAATATACCGAATAAGCAGACCATGCAATAAAAGGTCCTTATCAATGTCTCTAGTAGTCAACCAGTCAAGCGAATAATAGTTTGAGTTAGGGATGTAGATTGAGGAGTCCCTCTTCGGGTCGTTATCAAACCTGATATTGACAGTAGGAACGTTTAAATAATTCTGGAAAATAAGGGAATCCGAGTCAACCATTTGCTGTCCTAAAATGTTGTTGATACTGCCATTATTCTGCTTTTTCCAGTACCTGTGAAGAGTGGTATAATTTTCCTGGTCGTCGTCATCATCATTGTCGTCGTCGTCTTCGTCCAACTCATCTTCAATTGAATCAATAAATCTGTCTTTTGAGAAAACTAGCTCCTCCATATCTCTGATAATAGATTCGTCTTCGGACTCCGGGAACGACTTGTACGAAGATGATGACTTGGGTATAGGTATGTACTTAGACGTTTGTCTCAATACATGATTTAAAAGAGGGTCAGCATCAACATGAAATTGACTTCCCATAATACAATCACTATCAATATTGATATAACTGATTATATTATGTTTAGACTCAAATGCCTTGGTGTCGTTAACATAAAGCTGAGAGCCAATAAGACCATTACTGCTTCCATCCCAACTAATGAACTTGATGTTTCTGAGAGGTTTCCAGCCAAGCTTGACCAACCGTTGGTAATTTCTCATAATCTCAAATAGTATAGCATGGTTACTTAGTGGGTTGGACGACGTGAACGAGTCTCGTTTGGCTCCAATGATGATATCACCATCATTCATGATACCCTTGATTGAGGCTATAATATTGGTCACTTTCTTGGGCTTGTTTTGATCAAAAGATGATGACACTTTAAGCTTGAGAAGATTAGACGATTTAATAGGATAATAATCCCAATTCTTAAAAGGTCCTTTAGTGTTTTCGTGGGCAAACGTTCCCAAAATCGGTTGGATGGACTTGTAGCTAATAGGAATTGATACGATTTTGGGTTTGGTAAACTCCTCTAAAGGACCGTACCCGACACTGGTTCTTGAAATTGCCTTATCCAAATCCTTCTCGTTCTCCTTGTTATTACTGGCACCAAAATCAAAGTAGTTGACAAATGCGTCAGCATTATTGGCTTGAGCAATCAAAACCTTCTCTGCTACTGAGACTCTCGAATTCAAGTGAGTCTTCACAATCACGATTTTTCCTTCCACGCTGATACCATTTGACTTCAATAACTGATAGTCCTCATTTGTTCCTTCATTAACGTAGACGTAATCGCCGCTGACTTCTCCACTAATACCATAGCCAGTAAAAGAAGGAGTATTGAAGTTGGGCTCAAGTAAATTGGCGTTATAAAGCACATAATCATTCTTATTGTCTAGTAAAACAATCTCCAGCCCCACGGGAGTACCCAATTCCGGAAAGTTGTAAGTGTAACTATCGGTTTTGAAGCCAAACTTCTTGAAATTTGACTCAACAAAATCCGTAAGCTCCACGTTATCATCAGATAACAAATTGGTGGGACTTTTTGAGTTGAGCGAGCTAAAGTTCTTCAACCAGTTATGGATATATTGTTCATTGGAAACAGATTCGTGGGTCTGTCCTATTCCACTAAAAACGAGAAAGTTTCGCTTAACTTCTGATTTGGTCAAGTGGATCCCATGGTGCCTTCTGTAGTCTCTGCTAAGCGAGGTACGAGGCAAAAACGTCAATTGAAGTATTATAATTGCGAGCACTCCCAAAGAAGAAAACCACCAAAATCTTCGCGTAAAAAACTTGTGAGGCTCGTCGTCATCATCTTGAGGTTCGCTAGTTTGTACTAGGCCATTGCCTTCGTGTGTTTCACCCGGCACGTATCTGTCATTGGGAGTCTGGTTAGATAAGAGCGCCGTAGTTTCTCGCAATGGAGTAGTGGCAGTGCCTTGTGTAGAGTCAACCATTGGTGGTCAGTCTAACTCAGGTACATTCAAAATACACGATTATCAAGTTATATAAGTAGTTCTATTAGGTCAATAATTTAAACTATAAATAGGCGGGTCACTGGCATGTTACTTGAACCGGCAGGGCCAGGCTCGCAGCCACGATGCGCGCACGTGACGCAATACCCCTAAGTATTCTGGGGGAACGCTAGCGGTGAATAGGCTGAGGATGAGAAACGTGTCGGTGCTCGGATTATTGAGTTGCAAAGCACGGGTATGGCTATTGTCTATGTTACATTTATTTGTTCAATATAGAGTTCAAGGTTTCTTTATCAAACATGTTCGCTCCTGATTGAAGAGCCTTGGCCAAGATGACCAACGATTTATCAGTGAAATCCGGTTTCTTTCTCAACTCATCCAAGTCGTTACCGAATTCTCCGGCCATTAACCCCAAGTATTCATTTTGCAACTGTTGTTTGTCTTGGTCTATAGTGTTTTTTATTTGGTTTGTGTTGCTAATAGAATGTAGACTTTTGCCTAATCCCGTGATGCTAGATAATGGAGTGGTGGTGAGTGGGACTTTGTTGAGGTTTTTGATGGTGTCGTTGGTCAAAGGCTTGGGTGCTATTCCCTTCAGCTGCTCGTCATCGGACTCGATATCTATGTCATCAATGTTTATATCATTTTGTTGAAGGGTTGGCAATGGCTCTATTGGAGTTTTTTCATCCTCTGAAGAAGACGAGTCATCAGACGACGAATCCGATGAGAAATCTTCGGTTCTTCTCTTCTTTCTCCTTCTGCTAGACTTGGAACTCCCCTTGAGTTTCTCATTCTTGACTTGCTGTGCTGCCATCGTACTGCTCTATAGAACTTTCCACCTCATCTTCGCATGCTTGAGATGGGCTTAATTTTTTTGGATGCGCGTCCTGCATACAAGACCAGGTTGCAAATGCTCTAGTATCAATTTATATTAGCATTGGTGTACATTAGTATCGTAGTAAACTTCGTTGAAAATTACTATATATGGTTCTACTTCTTATCTTTGGATGGTTTTTTCTTTTTAACCAGCGCGCTGAGGTCGTTGACAGGAGCCTTTCTTTTCACGGCCGATGTCAAGTCGTTGACGGAGGCAGCAATGGCTGCTGCTGGGGTTGAACCCAGTTCTTGGGTGACTTCCCCAAGTATTCCCTTGATCATGTTTATCTGTTCCATTTGGATCTCCTCACTTGGATCCTTCTTCAAGTCTTGGTACCTGACTTCCAAGTCTTTGATCAACTCATCATTTTCCTTCTTCTTTTCCTCGTCAGTCTCATTGGCATTTCTATGCTGCACCGATTCGATGGCCAACTTC
Source organism: Suhomyces xylopsoci (assembly GCA_030568675.1). Classification (NCBI taxonomy): domain Eukaryota; kingdom Fungi; phylum Ascomycota; class Pichiomycetes; order Serinales; family Debaryomycetaceae; genus Suhomyces; species Suhomyces xylopsoci. Next base: position 216,169 of record JAJMGM010000001.1, read on the forward strand.
ATCTGCTCCGCAGCCTTTTCTCTCAGTTCCGGGTCGTCCACACTGAACTCAAGTGCCAAAGAAAGCTTGTAGTGGGATTCTGAAATGAGCGACGATGCTTTGGAATCGTATAATTGGAGTCTCAAGTCCAAGGAGCTTTGGAAATCCAACACTGCTTGGGGAAAATTACCTGCTTCTAACGACACTTCTCCAAGTAAATCGTATGTTTCTGATAACTTTTTGAGTGCTATTATATACTCGTTGGATGTTTCTTCGTTGTTCTTGAGGTAAGGTTTTTCAAGACCCTTGGACAATTCCTCTTTCTCCTTAGTTTGGTTTTCGAACAAGGCACGGGTCAAGTCCAAGATTTCCCACGCAATTTCAAAGTCACTCTGTTCAGCTTCTTCTCCTTCAGCATTATCATTATCTTCATTAGCATCAGCTTCTTCTTTGTTTTCAGCTTCTTCTTCAACTTCTTTATTATTGTCTTCTTCCTCTTTTTTTACATCATCGTCCTCTTCTGCTACAGGTGCTGCGTCGTAGAACTGAAAATTGTCACCCTCTTCATTTTCTTCTTCCTTCTCGTCTTCCTTCTTCTCGTCGGCATCGTCGGTCTTGGTAGCTCCAAAAACATCTGACTTCGATACCGCGTTCTGGAAAAGGGCTTTCCCATACATCAACAACAAGTCCGCGTTCTCTTCGCCGTGCTCTGAGCTGTACAACTCACACACCTCGGCGTATTTTTCACACGCAGCATCGTATTCTTTGGCAGAGTAGTATCTAGAGCCCTCCGCTATCAATTTGGTGATCTCAGGACTATAACTCATCGCTTCTTTCTGTTCTTCTCAATCACGTCCTCAGTCGGGCCAGCTGAAATGTACGCGACCGATCTGATTGCGTCACGTGACAGAGTTTTAATCTTGCAAACAATAAACGATCACTACGGCCTTGGATGTAAGCAAAGATTGCTAGAACAGTCGTCCTTTTTCCAGAATTACACCTTTGTGCTCATAAATGGCATTGTATTCCTATGCATAAATAATTCCAACTACTTCCTACTCAATAATACTTGTATAATCATTTTTGTCATGTCGTCTGACCATACTCCACTAGGGCCAAACAGAAAAACACTAAGAAGAAAACCTCCCCCACCTTTGGACACTTCAGTCGGCTCTTCTGAAGCACCTAGAGCTTCAAACCCATTTCCAAATGACAACTCTTACTCGATGCCAATCATTCCTCCAAGACCAAATACAAACTTCAATCTAAAGGTGAACACCGACTCGTACTATAACTCGCCCATGATTCCGGATATCTCGAGCCCAGCTTCCGAATATTCGCCCTATAAGCTCTCTGATGAGTCAAATGGATCAGGTATCAATGATAGTGGTGAATTTTACAACGAAGAGTCAATACTATCGATGGAAAATCCTAAACCTATGGGTCCCAAAGAATTGCCTGAGTACGAATTCTACCATCCCCCACAAACCTCATCACCTCCTGCACTTCCTGCTCGTCAGCCTACGTCTCAATCATACAAAACCAGACAATTCCAGCAACTTTCTCGACCCAAATCGCTCTCACTCCAGTCTGAACCCTCTCCAAGTAATCCCCCATATCCCACATTCGATTTACCTGAATTAGAAGATCATGGCTTTGTACTTCCTGACCAGCTCAGCCGACCTTCCAAAACCACCCAAATAATTAACCACTCCATGTCGACTCCTTCCAGAATACCGAAACTCCAGACAGACACTTCTCTTGCACACCACCAGCTAATACAGCAGAAGCTGATGCCCCTGATTATGCTCGCACACTCATCACAGGATTCCGGTACCTCATATCTGCCAATAACGCCCACTGGCCCTCACGACATGTTCAGAGGCGCTGACTCTGTCCATGACCGGATGCCTCCTTCACCCATATCTTCTCATTCATTGTCTATACCGTCGATTCATTCTCCAAAGAATACACTGTTTCCTGAGAGACCATACACAGGCAGTGCCTCTTCGTCTCCTTCAAAGTATAGAAGGTCTCCTCCATATCGCTATAGTCACACAGATTACGGCGACGATGATGATTATTGTTACGACTTTGAGGGAAATACCCAGTGGAATATCGAGAATAACCGTCATTCTAATGGGTTAGACCACAACTACAATTTTCTTGACGATGAATATTTGGAGACTCCTATAAATGATTACTTTGACTACTCCATCTTGCCAGAATTACCATCCGCTACAGTGAGCTCTCTCGAGAGTCCAATCTATAAGAAAGCTTCTTCATCTTCTCCCCTTCCACCCAACACCACCTTCCGTGATTCGGCATACGCTACGTCACCAATCACACTACCCACATTACCAGCCAAGAAGAAAGATGAACTTCCACCGGTGCCACTTGATCTTCCGCAACTACCATTCTCTTCTGCATCTTTGGTCACCCAGCATTTTTCTGCATGTAAAGAAATATGGTCTTTAAGGAGTATATTTCAGTGGTGCTTAAAGCTTCGTATATGGCTACATGACTCGTTCATATCCAAAAGAGAATTCAAGAAAGCTTTGATAAAGCTTTTGGTCTTTCACAGAAGAGAACTTCCACTCGACTTGATTGGTCAAAATGTGGATCAAATATTGGACTCCTTGACCAGAAGCAATGCCATTTCATACTGTCCTGCCTTACCTCCAAAAGACTCAGTTGAAGATACAGAGAACAAGCAATCAGATCCTAGTCTGGATGGCGTATATATGGATGAACTGGTATACATTAGTGGTGTTCTTACTGAGCTTACTCCATGCTACTATAATGGAAACAACCACGGGTCTGGCGACATCCTGCTTAGATGCTACTCATCCCAATGTTACCTCAACAAAATAATTGACCACGAAACACAATTGAAGAATATGAATATCAATGAAGTGGTTTTAGGTGAAGATTGGGCTTCGCATTGGAAGTTATCGGCAGTAGACCTTAAAAACATCGACAAAACTATATCCAAGCGTCAATCGCTTATATTCGATTTGTTGCGTTACGAGCAAACGTTTATACAGAGAGCATCATGCTTCATTGAAGATGTTGCACCTGAATTCATCAAGGCAAGTAGGATGTTTATGGGAAATGACATTGTTCTGGTTAACAAATTCGAAGAAGATATAATAAATCCAGGCCATCTGATGATAAAAGTGCACCAGCAAGCATTATTTGAGCCACTCCTCAGGATACTTATAGCGAACGGTAAGTTCATAAAGAATGTGGTAGAAATAGCTGAGTTGTACACAGCATGGGCACAAGAAGTCAAAAACCCGCTTCTCCGGTATATGAGTACCGTGCCCATGATAGAGGACTTATTGAATAATGAAAACTTGAAGAGATGGGTGGATGTCAACGTCAGAAATATGAATAGAGTCAAGGAGCTCAAGGTCAATGGGCCCTTGCTATTCATGAGCACCTTCAACTCTAGATACCAGCTGTTACCGTTACAGTTGTTTGATGTTCGCAAACTCTATGACCCACAAGAACCAGAATATATTGCTTTGACCAAAGCCATAGATGCTATAAAAAGAGTAGGTGTCAAGGTCAATGATATGAAGCGTCACTCGGATAATATTCATGCATTAAAGAAGGCTCACCAGCAATTGGTCTGGAAGAACAATATTATCCAGCCACCCACCAATTTGGGATCTGAGAACAGAAAGTTTTATTTCCGAGGTGATTTGACGAGAAAAGGTGATTTGAAAATCAATAGTTATACCAACCATTTGATATTATTGGACCATTATTTGTTTATCACTGAAAAAGTCAAAAACCCAAGATCCGGCAGTTACTCGTTGAACCGAGTCATTGAAAACCCTATACCCGTTGAGTTCTTATTGGTTGAAGAAAAGGAAGCAAGTACTGGAGGATTCGATAAGATCACCCTCACTTCTTCTTCGCAGCCCTCGCCCAATACGCTCTCGTCACCTTTATTAAGTGGCCCATCGAACGATGCCAATGACGAGGACGAGCCATCGTCTTTCCCGTTCAAAATTAGATATGCTGGCAGAGGAAAGCACGATTCGTATACTTTCTCAACTAAAACTGAAAGAGAGAGAGCAGACTGGATCAAACACATTAGTGACGCAAGGAGCAACCTTTGCAAGCGACTCAAAAAGACAGAGCCGTATGTAATCGAGCCCATAGCCAGTACTTGTTTTGCGTATGAATTTGCCAATAGAGTTCAGAAGCTACAGGTGTGTGCAGAGAATGACCCTATATATGATGCCAGTAGCGATGCCCTTGCCAAGCTACAAGCATTGGGGTACACCAACGATTTGTACAATTTTAATAATGCCAGGGACCACTTGGTGTACAGCAAAGTGCAAAGTATATGTGTATTTGAGTTTCATCGGACGAAGTACCGGTTAATAGGACTTTCTTCGGGTCTCTTTTGCTGTGACACCAAGAACAGATGGAAGAAAGTGGTTCATGGAACAGACATTACCAAGATCGTGGTGGAAACCTCGCTCAATCTTCTTATTATTTTGGGCAACAAACAACTTCGGTACTACCCATTGGATCTGATTCTCGGGGTGTACTACGAGAAAAAGAGACAGATCACTGGGGTGGCACTCTCCAATGATCCGGTCGCGTTCTTTTCGGTAGGCAAGCATCGCGAGATCACCATGTTGTTCTATGCCAAAAAGAAGACCAACTCCGGATCAACCAACTTCAAGGTGATGATCCCAGAAACCGACAACGACGGGGTTTTCAGTGCGTTCAAAGTGGTCAAGAGGTTTTACGTCCAAGCCGAGTGCTACGGAATATCTATTTTCAACACTTCGTTTGCGGTCCACACCAACAAGGGGTTTGAGATTCTAGAGTTAGACAAGTTGGTGCCCCGCTCGATTCCCGAGATACCTCAGACAGAGTCCAGTAAAAGAGTGGATGGGTACAGTCGAAAGTCGATTGGACTGTCCAACCTGGGAGTAGATGCCATTAGAAAACTTATATCAGCCAGTGTTAAGCCCATGGGTATGTATAAGCTTGGCAACAACACCGAGTTCCTATGCGTCTATAATGACTGTGCGATCTTCACCAACAAACACGGCAAGCTTTCGCGAACATCTTTTTTGAAGTTCGATTTCAAGGCTAAATCCGTTTCTTTTGTGAACAATCATCTATTTATAGTGTGCGAAGAAGTAATTGAGGCGTGGTCGATCTCGGACTTTGTCAATGGCACCAACAAGCTCATCCAGGTGATCTGTGGCAAAGACATATCGGCAATCAACAGCGACGCCCTCTGTTACACAATAGCCAATCCGTTGGTGCAGGGACTCCAGCTTGTTTTCCAGTTGCACCCGAGCCCTGAATCCGCCCACTTACCCCATCCTCCTCCCACATACTAAAAGCGGGAAAGTGCGAACATGCAAAAGCCAATTTAGCGAATTTACCCCATAAATTAGAGTATCACAGGATAAGTGGCAGCGCGCGCGAACGATTTTCCTACCGAGGCTGGCGAACATGCAAAAAGTGCCCAAATAGTATAAAGACAAAATGATATCTCGGACTCGCATTGCTTTGCATAGATAGCAAAGAAGTATGGTTGAGTTTAATGTTAACGGGAAAGTCGCTGTGGTCACAGGAGGATCCAGAGGTTTGGGTTTAGATTGCGCCGAGATCTTGGCCTTGAATGGTGCCTCCACCATCGTCATCACCTCCAGAAAGGGTCCTGCTTGTGAGGAAGCCAAGGCGCACCTTGAAAAGGTGTCCAAGGCCGCAGGCAAGAATGTCAAGGTGATTTCAATTCCAGCCGACCTTTCTGTGGAGAAGGATTGTGTTCGTTTCTTTGAAGAAACCGCCAAACAAGTCGACAAGGTCGATATCTTGATTGCCAACGCAGGTGCAACCTGGGGTGCACCTTTGGATGATCATCCAGTATCGGCAGTGAAAAAAGTGTTGGACTTGAATGTCGCAGCTGTTTTCCACACCATCCAATTGTTCACCCCACTTTTGGAACAGGCTGGTTCTGAAGAAGACCCATCCAGAATCCTCATCATGTCGTCGGTAGCCTCGATAGTTCCAACCGACGCAGCCGGTACTTACGGTTACTTAGCATCCAAGGCCGGTGTTTCCCATATGGGCAAGACCTTGGCATTGCACTTGGGACCTCGCAACATCAACGTCAACTCGTTGGCTCCAGGTTTCTTCCCCTCTAAGATGACAAAGGGTTTGCTCGAAGCTGCTGGTGACGTTATGAAAGAGACCAACCCTAAGGGTAGATTAGGACGCAAGGAAGATTTACAGAGCGTGGTCTTATTTTTGTCTTCCAAACAATCTGCCTACCTCAACGGTATTGTGCTCCCCATCGATGGTGGTGCACACTTGGGCTTTGCAAAGTTGTAGATCAAGTATATAATGCGATATTTTTCGCTGCCGAAAAATCCGAATATTTGTAATAACTTTTATTCCTATTATGACACACGTTACTATTTTGACTGGAGCTTCCAGAGGTATGTAGGCCGATGCAATTATGACATTTAGAGCTACTTGCTAACTTTAGGTATTGGTAAGGCAATTGCCCAGATTGTCCTCGCTCGCGATCTGACTAAGTTGGTTGCTGTGGCCAGAAACGAGCAAGACTTGAAGCAATTGGTAAGCGAACATGGCGAAGACAGAGTTGCCTACGTCTGTGGTGATATTGCCAAAGAGTCTGTGTCTGCTGATGCTGTCAAGACCGCCATTTCCAAGTTTGGCCGCATCGACTCCATCATTGCCAATGCCGGTGTGATCGCGCCAGTTGGAAAGATTGACGAAACTAAGGTAGAGGATTGGAAGGTCGCCTTCGATATCAATTACTTCTCTATAGTATACTTGATCCAACACTCGCTCGCAGAATTGAAAAAGACTAAGGGTAACGTCGTGGTGGTTTCTTCCGGCGCCTCTACTTCTGCCTACAGCGGATGGTACGCTTACGGAGGTACCAAGGCAGCTGTCAACCACTTGGTGCTCCAACTTGCTTCTGACGAGCCTGAAGTGTCTGCTGTCTCCATTGCGCCAGGTGTGGTCAGAACAGCTATGCAAGAAGAAATCAGAGATGTCCACGGCTCAAGCATGTCTGAATCGCACAGCCAAAGATTCAAGGATCTTCACTCCAACAACGAGCTTCTTGCTCCGGAAGTTCCGGCTGCAGTATTGGCCAACTTGGCTTTGGACGGTTTCGACAAGTCTATCAACGGTAAGTACTTGCGTCATGACGATCCTATTTTAGCATCTTATAAGCTCTCTTAATAAATAAACGAGTCCTCGACAACCCGCGCAGTAAAATTTCACCAATCGCGATTAAAAATAACTTGGAAAAGCTCTCCTACACTATTTACATCCACGATAGCCATGGCCATTAGACTTGCTAGAGTAGCTAGATCCAGCACCATTCGTGCTGCTGGCGTCAGACGCCCACTTTTGTCTGGAATTAGGTTCAACTCGACCAAACAAAACACGGTTCCTCCTCCTCCCAATCCTTCTTCACCACCCAAAGGTAAGATCTTGGTTGGACTCGGAGTGTTGGCATTGGGTTCGACCATAATCTCTACTCTCTACACCAAGGAAGAACCCAAGTCTGCTCCTGAACCTGTCAAAACTGCATTCCCCGAAGGCAAAATCTCCGTCATCTTTGTTCTTGGTGGTCCTGGTGCCGGAAAAGGTACTCAGTGTGCCAAGTTGGTCAAGGACCACGGCTTTGTTCACTTATCAGCAGGAGACTTGTTGAGAGCAGAGCAAAAGAGAGAAGGTTCGAAGTACGGAGAGTTGATTGCCAAGTGTATCAAAGAAGGTTCGATTGTTCCCCAGGAAGTCACTCTCGCGTTATTGGAACAAGCCATCAAAGAGAATTACGGTCAAGGAGCCACCAAGTTTTTGGTCGATGGATTCCCAAGAAAAATGGACCAAGCGCTCAGTTTCGAGGACCAAATCGCCAAATCGGCCTTCACCTTATTCTTTGAATGTCCTGAAAAAGTCATGTTGGCTAGATTATTGGAAAGAGGTAAGACCAGTGGAAGAACCGACGACAACATCGAGAGTATTCGTAAAAGATTCCGCACATTTGTCGAAACATCCATGCCTGTGGTGGAATATTTCGAAAAACAAGATCGTGTCGTCAAGGTCCTGTGCGACCTGCCTGTAGATGACGTGTACGCCAAGGTAGTTGAGGCCCTTAAGTCCAGAGGTATATAGTTAATAAGAGTGCCCCCGCGGTGTGTCACGTGCCCAATTATTCTGTAAATTACAAATTGCCACCTCTCTACTCGCAAACTGACAACAACACACCATGTCGACGTCAGGATTACCACCAGGATGGGCCATCAGAAACTCACGTACGCACGGACGTGAGTACTTCTTGAACCAGGCAACCAAAGAGTCTTCGTGGGAACCACCATTTGGGTCCGATGAAGCCAAGTTGACCGAGTACTTGCGCAAGTATAGAAGTAACGGTAATAAACCAGTAGTTCGCGACGATGGGAAGATTAGTGTATCGCATTTACTAGTTAAAAACAATCAATCGCGTAAACCCAGATCTTGGAAGTCGCCCGATGGAATCAGTTTGACCAGAGACGAGGCTATTCAGATCATCCAGAAGTACCATCAACGTATTTTGAATGGTGAAGTAAAATTGTCCGATCTTGCACGCACTGAGAGTGATTGTTCTTCGCATGCCCAGGGAGGAGATTTAGGTTTTTTCAGCAGGGGCCAAATGCAGCCACCTTTCGAAGAGGCCGCGTACGCCCTAAATGTGGGCGAAATAAGTGACATCGTTGAGACCGACAGTGGATTGCACATTCTCCAAAGAACGGGTTAAGCATGCAATAGTTGCTACAAAAAAAGACATTGTTTATATATGAATTATATAATAGTTAATTAATATGAGTTATAGAATACATACTGAATTGTAGACTCCTCTTCTGTATTTATCTGCACTTTTCTAAGCCGTGTGCTGCGAACACAAAATTTCGGAACCTCCCCCGCCGTGGTCGCAATACGTTCCAGTATATAGTCCTCGCTTATTGCCACCCTAAGCACATATACTCTGACCACGTATCTTTTTCTTTGCAATTATATTTAGGGGATTCAAAGAGTATACATACATCAACAAGCCATGTGTTCTTCTCATCCTCAATCTGAAAGAGAGGTTTTGCCCACCAATGTGAAACCTGTCCAATACGACGTTACGGTAGAGCCAAACTTCGAAACGTTCAAATTCGACGGTCAAGAGACAATTGAGTTGAAGGTTATCGAGAAAACCGACACAATCATCTTGCACTCTCTTGAAATTGAAATCACAGAAGCAAAACTCAATGACACCGTCATATCGGATTTCTCCTTCAATACCGCCGACCAAACAGTCACCTTCCAATTGAAGGACCATTTGGTTGAAGGTTCCACCGCCAAGTTACACCTTAAGTTTGTGGGTGAATTGAATGACAAAATGGCCGGTTTCTACCGTTCGTCTTACGAAGAAGATGGTAAAACCAAATATTTAGCAACCACCCAAATGGAGCCAACTGACTGTCGTAGAGCCTTCCCATGTATTGACGAGCCTTCTGCCAAAGCCACTTTTATTATCAACCTTATTGCTCACAAAGACTTGGTTTGTTTGTCCAATATGGACGAAAAGGAAACCACCTTATTGGCTGACCACAAGAAAAAGGTCACCTTTAATGAAACTCCATTGATGTCAACTTATTTGGTTGCATTTATTGTTGGTGACTTGAAATATGTTGAGAACAATGACTACAAAGTGCCAATCAAGGTTTACGCTACTTCGGGCACGGAAAAGTTGGGTCAATATTCCGCTGATGTGGCTGCCAAAACGTTGGCTTTCTTTGACAAGAAATTCGATATTCCTTATCCATTGCCAAAATGTGACATGGTAGCTATCCACGATTTCTCGGCTGGTGCTATGGAAAACTTTGGTTTGATCACTTACAGAACCGTAGATTTATTGTTGGATGCCGATAATGCCAATGTCAACCACAAAACCAGAGTCACTGAAGTCGTTGCGCATGAATTGGCTCATCAATGGTTTGGTAACTTGGTCACCATGGACTGGTGGGACGGTTTGTGGTTGAATGAAGGTTTTGCTACTTGGATGTCTTGGTACGCTTGTGACTCGTTATACCCAGAATGGAAGGTTTGGGAATCTTATGTTTCCGACACCTTACAACATGCACTTAACCTTGACTCTTTAAGATCTTCTCACCCTGTTCAAGTCCCAGTCAAAAACTCCAACGAAATCAATCAAATTTTCGATGCCATTTCATATTCTAAAGGTTCAGCTATCTTGAAAATGCTTTCAAAATGGTTAGGTGAGGAAACTTTCATTAAAGGTGTCTCCCAGTATTTAAAGAAACATAAATGGGGAAATGCAAAGACTTCTGACTTATGGGAAGCCTTGAGTGCTGTAAGTGGTAAGGAGGTCGTTAAAGTTATGGACGTATGGACCAAGGAGATTGGTTTCCCAGTCATCAAAGTTGAAGAAGGCTCTGGTTCAATTACCGTCACCCAAAACCGTTTCTTAAACACTGGTGATGCCAAACCTGAAGAAGACAAAACTTTATATCCAATTTTCTTAGCATTGAAAACATCTGATGGTGTAACGAATCCTATCTTGGATGGAAGATCGCAAACTATCCAGATCGATACTAAAGATGATTTCTTTAAGATCAATTCTGATCAGTTTGGTATTTTCCGTACTGCCTATGAGCCATCTCGTTGGGCAAAGTTAAGTGAAGCTGGTGTTGCAGGTAAATTATCCATTGAAGATCGTGTAGGTTTGGTTGCCGATGCCGGTTCTTTGGCAAGCGCTGGATACATCGATTCATCTAGTGTTTTGAGCTTGGTAAAGTCATGGTCAAAGGAATCAAACTACGTTGTTTGGGATGAGATCTTGAAGAGAGTCAGTGCCATCAAGCGTGCTTTCATTTGGTCCAACCAATCTACTGTTGATGCTTTGAAAGGTTTCGTTCGTGAGTTAGTCAGTGAAAAGTCCAATGAAATTGGTTGGGAATTCTCCAGCCAAGACTCGTACGCTGAGCAACAACTCAAAACATCCATGTTTTCTACTCTTGTCTACAATGATGACAAGAAGGCAATTGAATATGGCAGAAATGCATTCGAAAAATACGTAAATGGAGATTCTAGTGCTATTAACCCTAACATTCGTTCAGCCATCTTTGCCTCGGTAGCCATTAATGGTGGTCAAAAGGATTTCGAACAGCTTCTCAAGATTTACAAGGAAACCAAAATTATTGACGAGAAGCTGATTGCATTGAGGTCTCTAGGTTTGTTCAAAGACTCAAAGGTTATCGATCAAGTCCTTGATTTGTTATTGCAAACTAAGGTTATCAAGCAGCAAGATATTTACAAACCAATGTCTGGTCTTGTTTCCCATACTGAAGGTATCACCAAATTATGGGCATGGATTAAGAAGAACTGGACTGAAGTTGAAAAATTATTCCCTGAAGGTTCGTCGATCTTAAGTGGTATTGTTTCCGTTTCTACTTCAGGATTCGCCACTGCCGAAGGAAAGGCTGATGTCGAAAAGTTCTTTGCTGATAAAGACACCAAGGGTTATAACCAAATATTGAACCAATCGATGGATGTCGTTACTGCCAAGATTGCATTGGTAGAACGTGACAGCAAGGTTGTAGAAGAATGGTTGTCTGTTAACGGATACACCAAATAACTCGAGATTAGTAAGTTGTGAATTGGTTTGGATGGGTTAGGTTGCTTTGTGTTGAATACTCTATATATTAATTTATGACTTACGCCTAAAAGATGTAGAACAAGAGAAATACGTATTATGTACAGATGTGTACGATTTTTATTGAATTATCATTAAATCAAGGTATCCCCCTAGCAACTTTACATACCTTGGTATCAGGAATCGACACCCATAAACTTTAAGATTAATACAAATTGGTCTTCTTCGTATGCAAATGCCTGTCTGAATTTGGTAATATGCTTCCATCTCTTGGCGTTCATTCCCGTTGGTTCTCTAATCAATCTATCCCATAAATGATAGCCCCCAACGTTTTCACGTACTAATGAAGCAGATAATCCAAGATCGTATTTGGGGTCGATTAAAGTCTCACCATGCACTCTCTGCTGGTGTAAGGCCCAAATAAAAATGTTTCCAATATAAGACAAAACACTATAATCAAGGGTATTTTTGTGAATATCCTTGTTTGAAGGAGTCAATTTTGTTTTTGTTGTTTCCAAGTTGATCTCGGTATAACCACCAAATAACTCGAGAATATTTGGATGAAGCTTGACTGTTTTTTTGAATCCGATAGATTCATATAATGCAACATTTACACAAAGCAAAAAGAAGATTTTCTTGTTTACCGGGTCCTTGAATAGACTATCTGTCTGTTTGATGGTGAAGTTTAATGCAGTTGAAGAGTACTTTGATATCTTCGATGATGATAAAATAGTTTTGAGTTTGACATCGGACGCATCTAAATTGAGAATTTGCTTGTGTGACAATCCAATGATAGTTTTAATCGGTTGTATTTCAGGTAATTTGTTGGCATATTTGCTATTCATGGTTGTTTTCTTCGTTGGTCTGAGCTTTATGTCGAAAGGGTTGGCGGTATCGGAAGCGGCAGATAAGTTCGACATTTCCATCGATTTCTTCCTGTTCAATCTCACAGTTTCTTCGATGCTAGGCTTCTTCTGCTGTTCGAGAATATCCTGTCCAAACTTCACCTTACGATCAGGAGAGCTCTCGTCGATTGCGTCAGTCTCCCCATCCTCGTCCGATCTTTTAGGGCTGATCTCAGCTGTAGTGTCCGCATCGTCATCAAAAATACTGTCCAACGTAACCTCGGGATCAGCAACCTCTATGGTATCCTCGATGTCTTCCACACTTCCCGTTACGATTTTTCCTAAACCAGGCACGTTTCTGTCGCCCTCGTCAGTTTCTTTGTTTTCTTTGGCTTTACGCAACTGTTGTGATTTAATTCTTCTTTCCTTTCTCCTCTTATTCTTGAGTCTCCTTTTTTCTTTTTCGGACTCAGAAGTTTGATCAGACTCATTGGCTGAAATCAATGAGTCGTCATACTCGGATTCAGTTTCAATCTCATCAAGTTTAGCTGGAGGCTTAAAATCTTTGAGGTTCATGCTCTGTTGTAATTTGTTCATCGAGGCTTTCTTTCTCAAACTCTGAGATTTGCCGGCATTGTCTTCCCTGTTGAGAGACTTAAAATCCATTGATTTCAGCTTGTTAAGTTTTTTGTCAGCATTCAAAGATTCAGATTTGTTTCTTCTGAAATCAACTGACTTTTGTCTATTGAGACTCTTGTGAGGAGGTTTTTCATTTGAATTACCGTTACTTTTGTCTTGGCCCTTTCCATTGACCTTATCTTGGTTTTTTGCGTTCGATTTCTCTGCCTTTCCATTTGGTCTATCAGGGTTTAATTTTCCATAAGACTTCTTATTGCGAAGCTTGGGTGTAGGCTTAGTGGGCTTTTCATTTTCACTGTCGCTCGAGAAATTAATATCTTCAATATCTTTAGTCACATCTTGTACAGATATCTTTAAAGCTTTGGATTTCGATTTCTTATTTTTGTTCTTTTTCTGGTCGGAATCGGAAATTCCTAAGACAGTGTCTAAGAAATCGAAAGTTGAGGTAGAGAGCTCTGCTGATGTTTGCTTATTCAATAGGTAATCGAGATCGTTTTCAAACTTGGAATCAGCAGGGGTGTTTGCCAATGTTTCGTAATCATAGTCTTTTACAACGAAAGTTGTTCCGTTTTCCTGAAGCTGGACTCCCGATCCCAGGAGATCAATCGGAATAGACACTTTTTTTGATCTGGTCTTGCTCATATTATTATGCAGAATGGAATGTCGACAATACTAGATCGAGGATATTTGGTGTAATGTGGTGTTAGGTTGATCTAGTGGACTAATAGGTCCAATCGTTGGGTATACCGGTTAACTTTTTTTGATGTAGTGATTTGAAAGACACGCTATAAAAATTGTGTAGATGCACAAAATCACCAAATCGTTTAACGAGGCTAAGTGGCAGACTGGAGTCAATGACGTTACAAGTGCGCAACAGAATGTGATATTATATACAAAACGTGATAGGAAGCGTAATCTGATTTGGGAGAGGCTGTACATATCGTCTACCTACATGTATGGGGAGTAGTCTAGTGACCACTGTACCTAGGTTACCCAGAATATTTTGCGAGTCGCAAATCTGTTTTAAGTTTCATAATCAGAAACGTTACCAAGTTAGGGCGCTTTTAATTGTTCAAATTAGACGAGTGCAAGAAAAGAAATAATTTTTATAAACTAAATCACAAACTTGGTCGGGTGCAGATCAAAGGGTGAGAAGAGTACGGAGGATACGGTCATATCTTCAAGCATGCAACATGTTGTCCATGGAGCTGACACCCGTATGTCTCTTTATAATGGGTTATTTAATTCGATCCAGACTTAACGCGTCCGTAGAACTTTGACTGAAGAAGCAACACCTCTATATACCCTCTACTACAGGCAAGCCAAGAGAATTTATTTGTACAATAGTCAATGACGTTGATTGATATCAAAGCTATATCGTAGTTACCCATTATTCCGTCTCGGCTTTATACTGCTCAATTGTTATTTTTAGTACACTTAAAAGTCTTAATCCTCTTGGTACTTTCGCATTAAACTCTGCATTAGTTCACCAACCCCATACTTCAAATCTACAATCGACTTTTCGCAAGAAGTCTCTACATGATAAATAATAAATCTTTTCATTTTGGTATTTGTCTTATAAAAAGTCAAATCAAATGCCGTCTGCGTCATCTAAGTGTGATAAAGCATTCATCTGTTTCTAAGAAGTAAACATTATGCGCCTGTGTGGACTTAGAAAGAAGCAGTAAAAGCTTCAGTGGCAGACTTCAATTTAGCTAATTCATCCTTGGACAATTCACCCTTGTTTCTGATAGCATCAATGACTTCTGGGGCGTCGGACTTCAAGGTAGATAAGAGGTTTTCTTCGTATTCAACGATTCTGTCCAATGGGACTTCATCCAAGAAACCGTTGACACCGGCGTAAATGATTGGAACTTGTTCTTCAGCAGCCAATGGAGAACCTTGCTTTTGTTTCAAGATTTGAGTTAATCTTTCACCTCTGGACAAGGTTTGCTTGGTAGAAGCATCCAAATCAGAACCGAATTGAGCGAAAGCAGCGACTTCTCTGTATTGAGCCAAGAACAATTTCAAAGAACCAGCAACTTGCTTCATGGCCTTAACTTGAGCAGCGGAACCGACACGGGAAACGGACAAACCGACGTTAATGGCTGGTCTGATACCCTTGTAAAACAATTCAGCTTCCAAGAAAATTTGACCATCAGTGATGGAAATAACGTTGGTTGGAATATAAGCGGAAACATCACCACCTTGGGTTTCAATGATTGGCAAAGCAGTCAAAGAACCGGCACCGTTAGCTTCGGACATCTTGGCAGCTCTTTCTAACAATCTAGAGTGCAAGTAGAAAACATCACCTGGGTAAGCTTCTCTTCCTGGTGGACGTCTCAATAACAAAGACAATTGACGGTAAGCAACAGCTTGTTTGGACAAATCGTCGTAGACAATCAAAGCGTGTCTACCGTTGTCTCTGAACCATTCACCGATAGCACAGGCGGTGAAAGGAGCGATATATTGTAATGGAGCGGCTTCAGAAGCAGTAGCGGCAACAACAATAGAGTATTTAAGGGCGTCGTGTTGTTCCAAGGTTTGAACCAATTGAGCAACGGTGGATCTCTTTTGACCAACGGCAACGTAAACACAGTACAACTTCTTGGATTCATCAGAACCATCGTTCCATCTCTTTTGGTTCAAGATGGTGTCCAAAGCGACAGTGGTCTTACCAGTTTGACGATCACCGATAATCAATTCTCTTTGACCTCTACCGACTGGGACTAAAGCATCAACAGACTTCAAACCAGTTTGCATAGGTTCGTGGACGGATCTTCTTGGCAAAATACCTGGAGCCTTAACTTGGGCTCTAGAGGCGGAAGAAGCGTTCAATGGTCCCTTACCATCGATTGGGTTACCTAAACCATCGACAACTCTACCTAATAATTCTGGACCGGTTGGGACTTCAACAATCTTACCAGTTCTCTTGACGGTTTCACCTTCTCTGACTAATCTGTCAGAACCGAACAAGACAATACCGACTTGGTCAGCATCCAAGTTCAAAGCCATACCTTGAACACCGGAGGCGAATTCGACCAATTCTTCGGCTTGAATGTTGTTTAAACCGAAAACACGGGCAATACCATCACTATATTTGTTAGTAAATCGTCAACATAAAGTAGAACAAAATTGAATATACATACCCAACAGACAAAACCTTACCGGTTTCGTTCAAGTTAGCTTCGTCAGAGACACCTCTGATTCTTTCTTCCAAGATAGAAGAAACTTCAGTTGGGGCAGCCTTAGCGGAGGCGAATCTCTTGGCAGACAATTGGACTGGGCGAGCCTATAAAGGTTAGTATTAAAACAAAACGATAGCGCCGGAATACCGGCATACTGGGTACAATCATGTCAAAGCTAGTGAACAAGTGTTATAATGTGAATGAACTTTGGGGTTCCTTATTTGGCTCAAATTGATTGGACGTCAATTGGTGGAAAATTAGACCAATGAAAAACTGGAAAATGGTCGCCAACGAATCAATTACTCGGATGATCTGTTGTCTAGTCGAGTATTGTGGTGTTTGATTGAGGCATTGACTAGTGTTCTGCTTGTTATGAACACATAATTGAACATGTAATTGAAGATTTCGAGTTCCACATCCAACTCCAATGAATTGAGTTCGACAAAATCATACCCAGTGAATTATGGAATACATACAACACGCATGCCTCTGACCATGAGAGTGGCTGAGCGAGCAGCAGAACGTAAGATTGGACGAGCTGACAACATCTTTCTATACTATCTAATTTAACTAATCCAAATTAAAAAAAAAGTAGAAGTAGTTAATAAATATGAAAATTTCCTCTCACTAACTTTCCAGGCTCGCTCGGCGCCAACCAACCAACTTTCTTTGGTTGTCCAACGGGTGCCGGACAACTTCGCGCACTGTTGGGGCGCTGTGATTGGTGGATGCAAAGGCGGGTAACCACACATGTACCCGGCACTACTAATTATTAGTGCGGGAACTGATCACGTGGATTTCTTTAACTTACCCACGGGCCGGGCCAAAGCAGGAACCTGGAGTTAAGAGCTGGGGTTACATAGTAGGAGAAGAATTGCTTGGGTTATTGTTCAATAGTAAATGCTACCAGCAATTTGCTTGAGAATTCTAGCTTAAGAGTGACAAAGAGTGCGTACCAATTTCGCCTATTCTCAACAAAACGGGCGTGGGGCTGGGTGTCAGCCTTATCATGCCCATTCAAAGCGCTTCATCTCTACAAGGTCAAGGTTGTAAACGTGTAATTTAGTGTGTTTCTGCAACGTTTTGTACTCTCTTTCCTGTAGCCAAGTTAGATCTCCATGTTAGATCTTAACTGAGAGTCGTTCGTTTTCCAAACATCCAGACTGCGCGAGTGAAAAATCTACAAAATTTCAGAGCCAACGATCGAGCACTGGCTTGAATAAGAGGCATCTAGACCATAGAAATAGAACGGGATTATGTTTAGATCAGCCAAGACACCTTTGAGAAGGTTAGGAGTGAGGTACAACTCTAATGAATCCAACAACTCTGTGTTCTTGTCCGACTTATTTAAGAGAATCGAACAGGTTACATCCAAGGCCAAAGAAGTCAAGCCTTTACCAAAGACCCAACCAGTCGCTAATAAGAAAAAGACCTTCGCCAAGAAGCGTGCTGGTGCTTCTCAATCGGATCAAGTGCAGCAGAAACCTAATACTATCAATGTGCAAGATCACTCTTTGATGAACAGTTTCGGTCAGAGTTACGCACAATTTGCTACTACAGGTGTTGTGCCACAAACTGCTGGAGGACCAAGATTCAGAAATAACTCCAGACCAAGAAATAACAGACAAGGAGCTAGTCCTGCGACTGCCTCGACTCAAGGAACCTCGGCCCCAGCAACTACTAGACCCGTCAGAAAGACCGCTAGACCTCAAAAACCTAGAGCTCCAGCTAAGGCAGTTGAGAAAGACGGAAAGGCGCCTAGTAAAACATTGAGCCCAACACCTTTGGTACCAGAGCTTACCGGTGACACTTTTTTCTACGGAAAGATTACCAGTGTGAACCCATGTGTGAGTTCAAGAGTCGCATCCATAGCCAAAGAGGCATTGATTGAGTCCAAGTATCCTTATTTGGTCCCAAAGAGTATCATTCAGAGCTTACCTGAAGAGCCTAAGAACAAATTCTTGTTACAGAACAACTACTCGTTAGAGGTTGATGAGCCAAAGCTTTTGTCTAGATTCGACCAAATAGTCAAGGGAAATCACCAGAAACTTGAACATACCTTGAAAACTGACCAAGCAAAGTTTACAGAAGGAGAGAT
The DNA here is from genome assembly GCA_030568675.1 of Suhomyces xylopsoci. NCBI lineage: Eukaryota > Fungi > Ascomycota > Pichiomycetes > Serinales > Debaryomycetaceae > Suhomyces > Suhomyces xylopsoci. The sequence continues at coordinate 234,649 of JAJMGM010000001.1, forward strand.
CATGAAGAACGGTACTTTGAACTTCGAGCACAAAAAATCCTTATTCGAAATTGTAAATGGTTTGAAGAGTCCTAAGAGTCTCTTTGCCAATGCTGCGTGGGCCAAGAAGTAAATGTATAATGTATATAGAGAAAAATGAACTTATTGTCCCGTGACACATAAATTGGGTGCTATCTTACTATATTGTACCATTTTTTAGACAAATGGAACAAGTGTGGAGATTTGTGGTAAAATCAGTCCTTATTACGTGAGATTTACAGGTGCAATGCGACTATTTGCAACTGTGGAAGGTACACATTTAGTAATTCCTTACATTTAGCCGATGCACTATTGGTCATAGATATCGGCTTACTAACTCTTGTAAATATACACTAGGCGTCTGGTACAGCGTAGTGATTGTATAGTTTTGTCATGGCATCACCAGGTGCAATCGGTCATATCGGGGGAGGGGGGTGCATTGTTAGGCTGCGAACAAAAGCCCCCTTCGCAGACATAAACAACAGTGATTAGTGATCCAGGGAAGAAAAGCTTACAATCGGAGTTTGGGGATATTGCGATAACGGGTAACTACGTAGCTTACGATCCTACCTCTACAACAAGAACTTGTTTCGCAATTATTAATTGATGTTTATAAACCTAGCCCCGAGAAACCGTCACCATCAAGGCATTGATTGAATTGAAAGTAGGGCCTCCTGCCCCAAATGATCATGACAATGACCATCCCAAGTAATTGTAGCTATATCTTATTGAACAACGCTCTAGCACTGATGGTCCCCTTGGTTGCCAGTTGTGCAAAGGAATGCGACTCCTTGTAAGATAATGCAAAAGGCAAGGTGGTCGATATCACCAAGTAGCCCATTAGAAGTATTGCTGAGGATTTGGTGCCTGTTTTAGAAATGGTATACATGTTTCTCGATTTAATATTAGCTATTATAGTGATACGGCTACAAAAATTTGCTGGGTATGCTAAGTATTTATATTCTCTATGTAACCACAGTCAGAAGTGGTACCATATCGATCAGGTGATTGTTTGCATTTATCTGGATTGCGGGATCAGTGTCACAAAACCGCGAGGCAGTGGCGGCGGAATTTTCTATAGAGTTTTGTTGATCGGCCCCTCGTTTGTCTAAACGAAGCAGCCAATGGAGTCCAGTTCACAGGTTAAGTAGACAACCCATTGTGACGTAAAATGTCTTAGCTGGTAATGTTGGGTGAGGTTCGCATTTTTGGTGCAATTCGGTGCCCCGTTCCTCGCTCCACACTACCCTCTCAAGAATAGACACATTGGTACCTCGCATCTTTGCTCGTTCCCGTTCTAGATGCCTATTCCTCAAAATGGTGGTGCGATCCATAGGGGAATCACATGACAATTGCCCAACCTCGTAGAGAACTATGGACACAGTAAAAATACTGTTGAGAGAAGCTACGTTGCAGGATGCAGGCTAGGTATAGTGTTGGGACTACTGGTGAAACGACCTGAGCTAGTTGCCAATGCAACTTGGTTTCAATAGCCTTTGTGGGTCCGAATTCGAGGATACCCTTCGGTATGAGCCCTCGCACTCACGATCTAATTTCTCGCGGTATTGCATATTGTGGATTAAACGTCTACTGTAGCACATTGATTATCTAATTAAATAATTAGAACTAACTCTAATCTTGCTGCACTTTCGCATAACTTGGAGGCCTCAATTTTCTTTCAACATATTTGGATAACCAAACCGGGAACAAAGAAAGTGCCAATGTCACAGCAACCTGCCACATATAAGTGAATGAGGTGATGTAATCCAAATCATAATAATCTTGCAAAAATGGTACCGATCCTATATAGATCATAAAGGTAATAACGATTGTAGTTACCATTATTTTTTTCCATCTGTACACCGATATTGCAACCATTATCAATTCATTGTAGATCAAACATGAGAATGAAAGTGCGACCATTGCGGTGAATTTTTCTGGTTTTAACAGTTGAAATCCCTGGGCAAACAACTGAATGACACACCCTTGGTAAAGTGATATAAGCACCCATACAAAGAATGTCTTGTATGAAAGGGACTTTCCGAGAATTAACTCCCGGTATAATTCGGGATATAATCGGGTCAAATGCTCATCGATATCGGTGTCTAACGTAAGAGAAAATACTGGCGCCATGGTATACACGGTCGAATAACCTACCATCAACCACCCCTGGTATAACGCCAATGGTTCGAATTTTGATGAAACGGAGTAAACAGTTTGAGCCACCGATATCAACAAACCACGATGTATGATGAACTGGCCCAATCTTGCGGATCTCTTGTAAGAATTTCTGCCATGCCAGAGTAATAACTTGACTAGATAGCAGAACTGATCGATACTGAAATCAGCGGCCAAAGACGCTTGTTTACCCTCTTTGCCTACAATACCAACACCAACATCGGCACATTGGATCATGCTGACGTCATTACCTCCATCTCCAATGCAGCATACTCTTTTACCGGTGATTTCTCTAATCATCACGGCCACATCAGCTTTCTGCTGTGGTGTACACCGGCAAGCCACAACAGCAGGCAAGTTTATGACAATTTCGAAAAACTCTCTCTTGTAGTATTTCATGTACACCGCCAATGATTCTCCGTCGATTAACAAGCATGCATTCAAGTTGGTTCTCAAGTATTCCAATTGGTTCATTGCCAAATCCGGATGGGTGACTTTCGTAATCTGGTGTACATATTGGCCTCTTGATATTAATCTGGCACTGATAGAAACACATTTTGCAGTCTCGACTTTGTCACCAGTCAACATCCAGATTTTAATACCAGCATTTCTCAATAATTCAATGGAGGTCTTGACATCCTTTTGTAATTTATCTTCAACACCAGTGAGTCCCAATAATTCCAAGTCCAGTTCTAAGTATTGGCCAATTACCTTTTGCATTTGCGAATCTCTATCGTGCATCGATAACGAAGCTTGCTTGTAATCATCCACAAACTTTTGATACAAATATCCAGTGATTCTTTTTCTGCCAATAACTAACGTTCTTAATCCTTCTCTCGCCATATTACTGGTCTCCTCGTCAAGCCAGTCGTTTGCACTAACAATTGTAGACATCACAGTGTCGGCTCCCTTTTGCAAGAACCAGATTTCATCTCTGTGTTTGTCTTTCACCAAGATCCCCATTCTCTTTGTATCAGAGTTGAATGGGAAGTTGTACAATATTTCATAGTTCAAATGCTGGTTCGTTCTTGTGTGAACCAAAGTAATTGAGTTTCTATCTCTTTTCAACAACTTTAACCCAACTAACTCGGTGAACTTAACTATCGCAACTTCATCAGGAGATGCCGCTTGATATGACACCACGCCATTGATCTCGTCGTCTTCGTCTTCATAGGTAGGAGTGACATTGTGACAAAGTGCCAACGTAAGTACTAAATCGCAAACTCTTGAACTTAAATCCTTCTTTTTGATGGCGCCTGACGGTTTGGAATCCATCACTGCAAGCATGTTGGTGACGTATTCAGTCACAATATCCAAGGTATCACCTGCATAGCTCACAGTACCCAAATGCAATTTTTTCATCTCCATATCGTTCTGAGTTAAAGTGCCTGTTTTATCGCTTAATAAATATTCAATTCTTCCCAAATCTTCGGGAATTGTTGATGTTCTGACAATCGTGTCGGGTATATCGCTATCTTTATGAATCTGTGATGCGTAAACCGATTTTGCCAAATCCAAATTGACTCTCAATGAGACTGGAATGATAGTTGAAAACAAAATCAAAAAACGAAGTACGTCAACATACCAGTTTTGTTTGAGAGGGAAGCCATGAGCCAATACTAACCCGATTGAAAGAAGAAACACCACCACACACAATATTTTGGAGAGGTTGTTGATCTCAAGTTCCAACAATCCCGTTTTCACGCCTGTCTTGGTGGTGTTCAATGCTTGTCTAGTTTCAATACCAGTGTAAACAACTATTCCGATTGCAGATCCTGATGCTAGCACGGTATTTGCCCATAAAGTTTGGTCGACGTTCAAAGGAAAGGTTTCATTGCGTCCTCCGTTGGGAGATGACGATCCCACTTGTAGTTGAGGATGATACACCAATTTCCCGCTAAAATTGTGAATCGATTTGGAGGGAGCATTCACGATAATGGATATGTTATTAATGAGTTGAGGTATACTTGTAAGATTTTGAGTGACAGGACAAGCCACTCTCAATTTCCAATCAGTCTCACCATCCAATTGGTCGGTTTTTATAAATGCTTCCCCAGTGCCTTCTTTTTCAGAAGTCTGCAATAAAATCATATCTGCTGGTATACGAGTGTCTTTATGCAATCTGACCAAGTCACCAACCTTCAAGTTTTTAGAAGGTACAAGTCTATAATCTTGAGATAATGAACCAGGAGTAGGGGCACGATTCAAGACCTCGTAGAGTTCGTTGTTCTGTTCTTTATCACGGCGGCGTCTTGCCAAATCATCACCGGCTTCCTTCATCATTGTCACTGTCAAGACAAAACTAAGTGGAACCACGTAGGACGAAAGATACCCGATTCGAAGGGCCGGTATGATTTGTGAAAGGGCCACGAGTAGGAAATAGAGGTTGAAAAAGAACCGAAATTGGTCGTAAAGAATGACGGGTATGAAGGTGATGGGGTTATATTTTGCATTAGAAACTGCGTTTGTCGGGTAGTTGTTGTTTGACTTTACATTGTGGTTCTTGGGTGATATGTAACGTTCATCGGACTCGTGGCTAGAGTTCTCGGGAAGAGCTAGGCGGTCCTGGTTGAGCTCATGTTTGGCATGGGCGATGAAATTCACAAATGCACGGAATGTACTTTTGACTTTGAACGAAAATGGATAGGACCGAGCGTTACTGAGGTTGATCGACGAGGTGGAACTGAAAGATCTATTATGGGTTGGGTACGACGCGTTTGCAATCAATGGCGAACTGTCGTTATGTTCGTCTTCGTCGCGTTCATTAGAGGGGAACTGCTTCATTGTGGATAACGGAATTGCCCCCACAGATCCCTGTGAGTTCTGACGCGAGCTGTTACTGGCATCTCCATTCGCCTTACTATAGGCAAATAGGTTGTTGGAGGCATTGTTCAAGGCCCGATCCAAAGATACATCTAGGTCCCCAAACAATTCGCCCTCGCTGTCCTCGTTAAACGAGTATTGCTTGGCCATTACGTATCTATCTGGCTTGGCGTCAACTGTATCAAATCATTCCGAAACATGACACCTCGCATTGATAATATCATGGGTGCTCATGTGACGGTACGCACGTGCATATCGCCTCGAGGGGCTGATAATCTATCATACGAACGAGGCGATACGGGGAATTAAGGCCACAGTTGCGGTTCAATTAAAAGTCTAGAGCAATGCTGTCGGAAGAAGAGTCTGAGTTGTTGGCAGTCTCGGCTTCCACGTCGCATTCGAACGACGACAAAGCTTCCAACGATGCCTTGCACATGCAGGTGCAACTCCAAAGCGAGAAGACGAGCGGCCGTTGGAACAAAACGTGGGAATTCATTAAAGTGGCCATATTTGGCCAGCAGAACCAATTCGAGAAGTATGTGATGGAAAATGAGCCCAATGACTGTTCTGTCATTGCCAAGTACACAAAAATAGTCGATGTTGATTTGGCTGATGAGCCCACCGTTCTGGTTGATAGTGTGACACTTAATACCATTCATATACCCCATCCACTTATTAGTTTTATGAGAAATGAAAATAACCAAATGGTGCCCGACGATTTGGACCTTGTTCAAGAATTGAATGAATCGCCGATTTTGGTGTTTATCCATGGTTTGGGAGGACAAATGTCACAGTTTGAACCGTTGATGGGTCTATTATCGCAGTGTCTGGAAATATTGTCTCTAGACTTGCCTGGATTTGGGAATTCCAGAGTAGATTTCTCAAAAGCTGGTAAGTCCTATGCGAACATTACTCCAGAGGAGCAACACAGGATCTCCTCAAGTGTTAGAGCCATGACCTGGTCTGACTTTCAAACAGACAACATAGCCAATATCGTATACCAATTCATCCAGCAGAATGTCCCGGCGCTGAAGAAAGTGGTTTTGATAGGCCATTCCATGGGCACACATCTTTCTGTGAAACTTGGCAAAAAACTTGGCCATCACAAAGTTGAAGGAATGATTTTGTTATCACCGCCAGGATTAGAAGATGACGTTTATCACGAGGTCAAGGCCAAAAAATCCGGCAACATAGCGCTCTTGTCGTTTTTCACATATTTTCCCTTTTTGATGAATACATTTAGAGTGTGGGATAGAATAGAGGGTTTGAATAGTCACAGTGTGATGCGTCAAGTAGGTCCCTTGAGCGATACCTCCTACAATATTTATTTAAAGCTTAGACAATTGCGGTGGAACATGGATATTGATACCGGTATCGTATTGAAATATGTATATGGGTTCCAGAAAGCCAAGTACTCAGAGTTATTGGCAGCAATTTCCAACTTTAATGATAATACTCTTGACAAAACTGTTTACAAAAAGACCCTTTTAATAACAGGCACCAACGACAATGTGACACCGGTCAAAATCATTCATCAATTAGATGGATTCTTAACGAGAGCTTTTGATAGAAACGTATCTTCGACCATAGAAGTTAATAATGCTGGACATTCATTATTGTTGAACAAGCCTGAGTTTATCAGTGGCATGATATTGAACCATGTTGAACTGAACTTTCCTGAGAGATTGCACTTGTCGCCTGCTTGGGTTCTCAAAATCAAAGCCAAGATTTCTGGCGACAAATGGGGTTTGAAGAATGAGCAGAAGTGGCTGCAAATCAAGGGAATCTCAGGAAACATCACCAGAAAGGCGGGTACTGACGTTTCCCCCTTGTTGGGAATGAAAACCTTACGTGAGGAAGATGATGTACATTCTCCCAGGATATTGGAGGAGAAATTTTATGGCAATTCTAAAGGCTACAGTGATGTGAACGGAAAATTAATAGCAGTAGTTGATATATCTGCCGATATTCCACCATACAGTCCCAAGTCATTCAAGCATATTCAATACTACAAATGTGCCACTGTGTCGAAAGTTGTTCCTGATCAAGGAGCCGTGAGAAGATTTATCAAACTAATTGATGACATACTAGCCAGCACAAACGTTGAGAATCCCTTAATAGCGGTTCATTGCCATTATGGGTTCAACAGAACAGGCTACTTGATATGTTGCTATTTGATAGAACGGCTTGGCTGGTCCGTTCATGAGGCAGTCGAAGGGTTTAAAAATGCCAAGTTTCCTGGCATCAAGCACCCTCACTTTATAGACGCATTATATGTAAGATATGAGGGCGTGAGCAATTGAGTCGCTACCATTTGCTCAGATGTCTAATGTGGTTAATATGATTGTATAATGAAATGATGCAAAGCATCTGTTAATAAAATATATATTAGAGAATAATAAGTCATCGAACGTGAGAATCATTCATTTAACCAACAAGAAGTGAAGGAACTCTTTAGCTAACGTCAAATGTTAGTTGAAAATTTTGAAAATTTTACAATAATTGACAAAATTATAAGTAAGAGTATTGACAGAGGAGACAACAGAACTTCCGATAATAAGAAGATCCGTGAAACAAAGATTCAATTGGCGACCAACTTTAATTTGCAGCTATCGCACTGTAAGTAAAATTATATGCAAAGGAAGAAAAGATACGAGACAAAGCTTCTCGTATTTTAAATAGATTTAAACCCCCTAATAATTGTAAACGTGTTCAGCTCTGTGTGTATTATGATATAGTGAAGAATATCTCATGTCATCTGAGCCCCCTCTCCTTTACCTATGTCATCACCTTATCTGTTCTCTACTGCCATTGATCCCACACGTGCGACCGTGCGGCTGTCTCAGAAATTCAATCGCTACTTATCACGCTGATGGTTGTACAATTGCAGCACTAGATTCCAATGAAATTTGCTTCATCATTGAGTGATGGGCTAGTTCCCGAGTGGGCGGACCAATATGTGAATTATAAAGAAGGAAAAGTGTTGATCAAAAAGGTCAAGGCGTCAAAGTTCGACTCGAAAGATAATGCCAATAGTATGAAAACCTCGAACGATGAGGTTATTGAAAATACAGAACCACGAGATGACGACGAAGGAACAGCAGATGATAGTGGCAATTTAATAGAGGGTAGTAATAACGAACGATTCATACCACAAACAGCTAGAAGGCGAACCTCGATTTTCAAATTTTCCACTAGATCTCAAAAGGACTCCAAAATAGAGCCAGGTACTGGAAAAAGGAGATTTCTTTCGTGGTTAGACTCGGAGTACAGGAAAGTGGAGACATTCTATAGAGAAAGAGAGCAAGAAGTGCATGAACGGTTTTTATTATTGCAGGACCAATTGTATCAACTTAGAGACCACAAAGTATCCATAATTAGTAGCAAACAGATCCATGCAACGAACGAAGATAGAGCGTACGGAACCGTTCAGGATTTTGCCTACAATACTAGAACAATCGTAGATACTTTGAAAGGGTTGGAGTTACCTTCATTACCAGATGCTGCATTTCTAAAGAAGGAAAAGAAGAAACATCTGCCCAACGAACTAACCAACCTCAACGATCGAAGTCGCATGGAAGATATCAACTATCAGGAGAACAGGATCAGAAACGGAGTACAAGGATTTTTCAACGATGACAACTCTGACTTTGAGTCTGATAACTCTTCATCCAATCGCATCCAGGACCAATCCGTTAGACCTGTTGCTGAACCAGAACAAACTGCAAAACAGAAGAAACAAACTAATAGAAGAGAGTATACTCCGAAGAAACAACATTATGGAGTACCGTACGTGTACGCCAGAAAACAATTGAAGGAAGCGGTACTCAAACATTACCGAGCACTATCATTATTGAAGTCTTATAGAGACTTAAACAGAACTGCATTCAAGAAAATCACCAAGAAGTTTGACAAGTCTATGGGGACCGATATCAGCACCTCGTATATGGACAAAATTGACAACCATTCATATTTCCAGACTTCTGATTTACTCGATAAGTTAGTGAAATACCTAGAAGAGTTATTCATTGCGTTTTATGATCCTGAGACTACCGACAAGAAACACTCGCTTGAAAAGCTCAAGAGTATTGCTTACGCTATAAACAGCAATATGAAGCAACCTACCTACAATGCACCCTTGTTTCTTTCTGGATTACTACTAGGAGCTGGCTTACCGTTCTTCATCCTTGCCATTATCAAGGGCTTGAACAAGTATTTCTCGGGGGAGTTTCCTCAGGGAAGATACTTGTTTCAAGTATGGGGAGGTTTCTTTATTACCGACTTGATTCTATTGATGTTTGCGGTAAACTTCATGGTATTCGACAAGTTCAAAATTAACTACAAGTTCATTTTCGAATTTGATATCACAACAGCCTTGGATTATAGACAATTTGTTTTGATTCCATCCATAGGGTTTTTTGTGTTGAGTTTTGCGGGGTGGTTTAGTTTCTATGATTTCTGGCCAAATAGATTTCCCGGAACCGACTGGCCCTGGCTTTTCCTCGGCATTATGCTCTGTATTTTCTTGTGGCCAGGAAAACAGCTTTATGCTAGCTCGAGAAGATGGTTGCAAGTTGCATTATGGAGAATCTTATTATCAGGATTTTATCCTGTTGAATTCAGAGATTTCTTCATTGGTGATATATTGTGTTCCATGACTTATGTGATGGGAAATATATCATTCTTCTTCTGTTTGTATTCACGCCAATGGGGTCCAATTCGAGACCCCACATTTCTGAATCCTGTTTGTGGGTCATCAAGATCAAGATTGGTGGGGTTTTTCAGTACCTTGCCTAGTATATTCAGATTATTGCAATCGATAAGACGTTATTTGGACACGGGTGACTGGTTCCCCCATTTGGCCAATATGTCCAAGTATGGAGTCTCGGTGATTTACTACGCTTTGTTGAGTAATTACAGAATAGGAACCAATGGAAAGAACAGAATTGTATTCATAGTGATGGCTATAATCAACTCGTTATTTACGTCGTCATGGGACATTGTTATGGATTGGTCGTTATTGCAAAGTGGCTCAAAACATCCATACTTGAGGAACAATTTGTTCTTCAAATGGCCCGTATACTACTACGCCGCAATGATTTTGAATGTAATCTTGAGATTCCAATGGATTTTTTATGCGTTTTTCTCAAATCAGATTCAACAGCTGGCGGTGACCAGTTTCTTCATTGCCATTGCTGAAATCACTAGACGGTTCATTTGGATCTTCTTCAGAATGGAAAATGAACATTGCACTAATGTCATCTTGTTCAGAGCATCGAAAGATTCTCCATTACCTTATCCTACTAGCAGTAAGGTAATGAAAGCTATCAAGAAGTTGGTAGAATTGAGATTTTACGATAATGAGGTTGGGGTCTTGCCAGGTTCCACCGACCAACAACAACACTCTACGAATGCAAGTATTTCATCTACTGCCACAGGAAGTTTCAGAAGTTATGGTAGACCTGACATTGAGTCGCGTCTCTCAAACGAAGAGCACTCTGGTCGGTCTCTCAATAGAAGAAAGTCCACATTGGGTGCCATTAGTGATACCCTACAGAATGCGCACGTCAAGGACTTCCAGCGTAGAACCACGGTCGCTCAGAATGTACCTGAAAGTGACGAAGATGATGACGACGACGATTTCGGTCAGTAATAAATGCATTGAATTAGACATAAGGTTTCTTAGGTTGGTAAGGCTCTTCTAAATACTTGATTTCTTCCTCGCTAAGCTTGAAAGAAAGACCCTCTATAAGTTCATCTAATCTAGATTCTGAATTGATACCTACAATTGGGTTAGCACCCTTACTAATCACCCAGCTTGTAGAAACCACTGCCATACTGACGTCTCTCTTTTTTGCAATTTCCTCTACTCTGTTGATGATTTCAATGTCAGCAGAAGTCAAATCAGACAAGCCAGTAGCCTTGAAAGTTTGATCAGTCTTGGCACCTCTACCGAACTCGGAGTCAGAAGAGTGCGGACGAGCCAAAAGCCCTCTGGCGATTGGAGACCATGGAATCAAGCCAACTTTTCCAAATTCATTTTCGTTACAGAATGGAATCAATTCACGTTCGTCCTCACGCTGGATCAAATTATAGAAACTTTGCATACTGATGAACTTGACCCAATTGTATTTATCGGCAATGAACTGCAATTGTGCAAACTCGGTTGCCTTCATAGAAGATGCACCAATGTATCTTACCTGGCCATTTGAAACAACATCGTTAAGGGCTCTCATGATTTCAGTCTTAGGGGTCGATCTGTCCAATCTATGGATCTGCAATACATCGATGTAAGTACCTAATCTGTCAACAGATGCTTGGACGGCATCAAAGATGTGTTTTCTGGATAAACCACTGGAGTTGGCCCATTCAAATTCAGACGAATCTGGGCCCACATTAACTCTAGGTCCACTAGGATCGCTGTGAAGAGGGAAGTAACATTTGGACAAAATCACGATCTTATCTCTAGGAATATTGTACTTTTTGATGAACTTTCCAAGCAAGATTTCCGAAGTACCATTGGAATAAACATCGGCCGTGTCAAATGTTCTCAATCCCTTATCGTAAGCTCTCTTAAGAATGCCAAATACCTTATCTTCATCCTCAATTACCCACAGGGCCCAACTTTTATTTCCATAACTCATGCACCCCAAAATGATCGGAGCGATCTTCAATCCGGAGTTTCCCAATGTGTTGTAAGTAATTGATGCCATTTTACCTTCAAGTTAGAACTTAATTGATAAATTAGAGCCTTAGTAATAATTCCCCGGAATTTTTCAGAAGCTACGCAGTGGTACAAAATTCCACGCCCCTCGAAGCATTATGATCCCACGCTACAGAGTACATTTAAAAAGCGAGCTTTACTTGCGTAAAGTTATATATAGGACTTCATATAGTAGTCCCTGCCAAGATATGCTAAATTGAGTGCGTAATATTTGAGCGGGAATCGAGAAACTTTCATAGACGAAGGGGAACGGCGGAACAGGATCGGGAAGATCGCTAAATGCCATCTATAAAGTCAATTCCTCGTATTGCGTTGCAACACAACGGCTAATTGCTATCTCCCGTTTCATGCCAGTGAGAAAGGGAATTGCTTTTTTCGCGATCTTGCGGTAACTGCTTATACCGGTTCGCGCGGGGACGAGGAGTCGCACATCCAACTAACAAATAAGCGTTATGAGGCGGCACATGGTTGTCAATCTTCGATGTCAAGCTCATGCATCAACAATACAACTTTATTCGAGCTAGCGTACCGTAGTTTGTGAGTATATCTAGCTCAAACTAGCCCGAGGCTGACTCCAGCAACACAGTAAATACCTCTGGGGCTTGGGCGGGTGTTACACGCCACAAAGTTCCCGTCACAAAGCGACCGTAAAATTCTTAGACCATGCACCGAAATTGGGAAAAGTAAAGCACTCTTTTTCTTAATTTGACCAAGTGATGACTTAAGTGTACACCCAGGGTATCCATATTAGCAATCCCATATATGGACTCAGTATAGTATAAGCTGACGATTGACAATATCAAATGATTAAGAATGTATTCTGTGCTTCAGTTAGTTTGCACCTTAGTGGCTGTGATTAATCTTGTCACCTCCATCTTGGTATACTACAAGGATAGAACTGCAGGAGTGACCATAGCATCGGGAGAAAACTTCAAAGCATGGAAGATATGTATCACTATGAGCATCATGTTTGGGTTGGTGGCGTTGTCCTTGTTGTTCATCAATTTGAGGGCATGATATACGGAATTTATTACAGTCAGTTTCGCTGCAAATTGACTAGTTACTTAATTGTTTGGTCTTTACTGACAAATGTACATATACTCAAGTTTTATACTTTAAATATACTATTTATGTTTAAATTTTTTGCTTTTTGGCGTCGTTTTCGTTTTCGTCCAATCCTTCAATAACGTGAGGGACTTCTGGCAATCCACCGTGAGTCTTAGGTCTAACTACCGGAGTGGACAAGTCGGCGTGGAAGTCCTTGATGATGGAATCCACATCGTCGATGTTCAATTGTCTAACATCACCCAACTTCTTGATCTTGAAGGTGACTTCCTTACATTGCTCATCACTCAAGTTCAAGTTCAATTGGTCAACTCTTGACTTGATAGCGTTCCATCCAGTCAATCTGTTGGCGAAGTGAATGTACCTGGTCAAACCGAAATCAGCAGGACTCAAGATTTCATATGTAGAGGGGTTGGCCAAGATGGCTTTGGCGTGGATACCGGCCTTGTGGGTGAAAGCACAGAATCCGGTAATTGGGTTGTTGAAAGGAATGTTGACTTGGACGGCTTCGGCTACCAAGTTCTCCAAATCTCTAATTTTGTGCACCTTGTACTTGGACAAGACGTAGTCTCTGTCGGCAGCAATCATTCTGGCCATCAAACCTCCCAAAGGAGTGATACCGTTTCTTTCACCGATACCCAAAACGGAAACATCAATCAATCTGGCACCACCTTCCAAGGCAGTGTAAGCATTGGCAATAGCACAACCAGTGTCGTTGTGGAAGTGACACTCAATATCACACTTGACAACAGACTTCAAGGTACGCACCAATTCGTAGACTTGTCTTGGGTTGGCACATCCCACAGTGTCGGCAATACCAACTCTGTTGACACCGATCTTGTCAACGGTTCTGTAGATGTTCAACAAGTCAACCAAGTCAGATCTAAAGGAATCTTCGGAAGAAAATCTGATTTCGATACCTTTGGACTTGACAAATTCAATCACCTCCACGGCACTTTCAGCGATATAGTTCATGTCTTTACCATGGGAAAATTGTCTGAGGAACTGAGAAGTACCAATAACAACATCAACACCATCCACACCAGTTTCCACGGCGACTCTAGCATCGTCCATGTGACATCTGATGTGGGTCAAAATCTTGGCCTTTAAGCCCAATTTACAGATAGCCTCACAATCTTTACGAGATTGTTCGGACGCAACAGGCGAGGTCAACTCGATGTAGTCAACACCAAAGTCGTCCAAAGCCTTGGCGATTTCGATCTTGGTTTCGGTGGAGAAGAAGGCATTGGCAAACTGCTCACCTTCTCTGAGGGTACTTTCGATGATTTGGAAGTTGGACACGTTCGACAAAAAATCGGCCGGGTTTGGTCCGTATGGGTTGGCGTTGACCAACTCACTGGATCTGTGTGCGTCTTCACTCACTTTTTTGAAACCTGCTGGACTTGACATGCTTGCTCTGTTGATGAATGTCTATTACATATACTTTGTCCTGAAAAATCCGCTCTCACCGATAACGATGAGGTCACGTGTGATACGCACGATTGCTGGCTCCTACGAAGGCTATGATTGTACTGCGATATATGTAAATTATACAGGTGCGACATTGAGGCTGTTCAGGCTGTAGATGCTGGCCGTATCAGTGACAGGCTCAGGGATGCGGTACACAGGGTTGTTGTGTAGACTTCGGAACAACAGTGCGCTGAGGTTGGGTGAGAGGGAGGATTCCGAGCTGGAAGATCTTGCTGGTGCTCTTCTGAGCGCGCTAGTCTCAGGTGAATTGTGAGATTGATTTGCAGCCGAGCTTTGCACTGCTGAATGCGGTGTATTAGTTTGATTGGAAACAAGGGGAATCTCGCCTGTTCTATTTGTAGTTTGCCTCTCGGTTTCTACAGTGTCTTCTCTAGAATGGTTGGCCACATGGTGGTTGATCTCTTGGTGGTTATTCTCTTGTTGATCGGGGTCTTGTTGGTTCGTATTGGATCCTGGCTGTTCGGGACTGTACCTGAAACCACTGTAGGCATTGCGAGACTCGGCTTCGATGGCCGATAGCTGTAGCACGAAATTGAGTTGTTCTTCCTCAGTAAGTGCTTCGGTAGTTGGCTGCGAATCAAATAATTGCATGCGACGAGCAACGCCTTCTTCTTGTGTATCTGACAAAAGTAGCGGCAAGATCTCATTGAATTGAGAATCGTCTACATGATTAAGGCCCCAGAGATCGACCTCGGAAGGAAGGACGTTGAACTTTGTCAATTTCTTGATGGTCTTGGCCAAAAACTTTTCGTTCGTGACTATCCGGCGGTTGACCCGCAACACCGGGATATTGTACCTGGGATCGAAAGATAACAAGTCAGTTTTGCGATGGAGTCTCTCTCTGTAAGGAGGCGTCTGGTCATCTTTGTATTCGTCCATGGGAGGGGGTATGGAAGGGATCGAGTCCAACGAGAGAGACCTTCTTAGTCTAGTGCTATGAGGAGCTGCACCCGATCCATCATGAGAGTAACTTCTATGATGTGGTGCTCTAGTCAAGCGAACCGGCTCGGAAGAAGGATTGGGGGTCTGTTGGACTGGTACTGAGCTGGCTTGTCTTTGTCTCAAGTGCTCTGTGTTGGCATGGTACTGACTCGAGTATGGTTCGAAGTTTTGTGTATGTGACTGTTCAGGACCCGTTCCTCTGGATTTCAAGTATTGTATGTTAAGTTCGCTTCGGTTTATAGCTGTGGCTTCTTGTTCGGGCCGTTTGGTTCTAACCCTTTCATCTCTGGTAAGTGGCTTTTTTGATGTCTTGACAGGAACTCCTTGTATTTTGGCCTTACTTTTCTTTGGCTTGGGCTTCTCTTCCTTAGCTTTTTTAGTCTTGCCTCGGAGTTTCCTGGGATCGGTCTCCATATGCACTTGAGGGACAGACTCAGCTACTGGAACAGGGGCAGACTCACGGACTGGAGCATGTTCCGGCGTAGCAGTACGAGGAGCAAGATGAGGAAACCGAGTTATTTCGGAGTACGGGTGTCTATTGCTGAACTCAGTTTGGCCCAAATCCATAGGGGGCGTTGTTGGGGGTGTTTGCAACGAGGCAGCTCCTGAGCGTACTCTAGTCTTCCGCTTCAGTATTTCTGGCAACACAACTTCACAACTTTCAAAGAGCCTATTGTCATCTATAGGATATGGAAGCGTGGATACCAGCTGTACTGGCAGTTGCCTTCTTGTTGTTGCTAACGGAGACCACGGAGTTGGAGAAGGCGAGTTTGGAGCGCTAGATTTCTGGGCAGATGAGCCCAGATCTTTCGGTTTGGGCTGTTTAGGTACGAACTTGGTCACCCCCATATGTCAGATGTGTCTAGTGTCTACTGATATGGGTTTATTGGATGGTTCTATCGTAGAGATCAGTCTAGTTGTTATAAATCCTTTTCGCAATTTAAAAAAAAAAAAAAAAGATCTGTCTGCTGGCTATATATAGCTATTGCGAAGAGGCGTTGGGAGAGTGGAGTTAAATACTTGAAAAGCAAGAAAAGTATACGTGAGAGAGGGACCGATATAGAGGAGATGATGAGATTGTTGCGATGCTCATATAATTGTTTGCTTTCCTAAGGCACAAACGGTCGTCTAATTTTTAGCACGATTTCACCTCTGACAAACGACTTGGCAACGCACTCGTTAGATCAAACAAACAAAGGTTGCTTATCCGGCCAGCTTCTGCTCAGGCACCGAGGCTTCAATCGTAGACATGGTTCTATACGCAAGACTCTAGCCGATATATTTCGGCTTGAGTTGGAGATTATTCTCAAAATAGGTAACTAATCGCAATTACTTTTTTGTAAATTACCACAAATGTTAATCTAATGCGTTTAAGCCCAAAATAGTCCTTTTCTTTTTTTTACGGTTCCGATTTTTTGGTTCCCCCAAATAATTAGTGCGCAGTAATAAGACATATATATGAGGTTAGTCAGGGGAGCTTGATCGGGTTTCCGTTTCCGCTCATCCTACCTACACTACGCAGGCCACCGCGGGTCTGGCCTGGCTCTAGATTGTGTCTTCTTGGTAAACTATTTTACCTCGCTCGTCCAATTAAACTTCTCTGCAGCTTTGGAAACCATAGAAGTGCGGTGTCCTGCACGTGCAGCTGCACCTACAAGTGTGGATTAAATACTTTACTGGTAGCATATATTTAGATGCAAGCAAGCTATCTACCTACTAGACGCAAGTTTACTACTTAACTTGGCTCATATCTAAACGATCAATTCGTAATACCCTCGGCATTTATTTCTTGATGTCATTGATTTCCTTTTCCAACTTTTCAATGGTGCCCTTTTGTTGTTCCAACTTTTCTCTCAATTGCTTCAATTGTTCAGCTTCGTGCTTCTTGATGTAGGCACCTTCTTGAGCTCTTTCTCTGTCATTGAAGCTGTCACCCTTGGTTGGTTGATCAACCTTAGCAATTCTGGCAGCAGAGAATGATCTAATTGAGGTTCTTGGTAAGTTTCTGGTGATTTGGGATAACATTGTGTCGGACTATTAATGTGGCAATTAATTTATTGAGCGGTCACTTTCCACTTTATTTATGTGCGGTGTCATGCAACGCCTGATTCTACTGCTTTGTGCAACGTTGTGTCGGTTCTAATTGGAGAAACTGTATTGCTGTCCGCGTGATCGGAGTCACGAGTAATTTCTATGTACATTTATATAGGGCACTACTATAAGTTTCTAGATGGAAGATATCTGGCATGTTTATGGGTACTGGATAACAAGCCACATGCTCTGGCGGTCTTGATGGCATCTGACAATCTTTTTTGATTTTTTCCGTTGCATCCAGTTATGCTTCTTGGTAATATTTGTCCGGTACTGGTAATGAATCTTGACAAGATTTCTGGCATGGCGTACAAATTACGAGGGTCGATTCCAGTACGTTCAAATGGGTCGGTTATCTTATTTCTGGACTTGTTGTAGCTTTTTCTCTCCATTTGTAACTTGGTGTTTGAAAAATCAAATGGATCATAAGAGTCTCCAAATGTAAATTTTTTGGTGAAGTTGGCAGCAATATCTAATGGCGGCTGTGTGTTTTCTTGTATGGATCTGGCAATACCAACAACATCTCTGGTTATATCACCAGTCTTACCATTATTACTTCCAGCTCCCGAATTATTAGCTGTAGTGTTTTTCCATAAACCATCGCTTCTCATTTCTTTTGAGGATGGTAACACATTCATCCTCACGGACAGAGTGCCTAGCTGACGGACATTGGACAATATTCCTCCCGAAACTTTTGGAAACTTCATCATCGTGTCTGCTTAAACTGAACTGTCTAGCGATTCGTTCAAGATGGATAAAAACTTCAGCCCGCACGTGATGTCGCCGAAGAAAAAAAAGTCCAAATCACAGCAGGGTCAAACAGAGCCGAGTAGTTAGGGAGGCTTGACAATTTGATTATAATCAGGTTGAAACTGGGATCGTTATAAGTCAGTCTTAGATACAAACTAATATAGGATTAAGTGTGCACACCAGTACCTACGCAACTATATCCGTTAAGTCTTCAAACAATAATTCCACCAAGCACCAATTTCTAATCAGCATAGAAGGGGCGTAAACAAGGCGGATAGTTCAGCATTAGATTCAGCAAAATAGGAAAGAAATTCATCGGATTTCCAGCCATTCCTATCAACATTCACAGCAATAATACTATCGTTTTCAACTTGAGTAGCTGAAACGAATCACACACTACGTAGTTTACAGAAGCAGTATGGGAGAAAGAGGTCCAGATCAGTGGTTAGAGCAAATTAAAAAATGCATCGCTCTAACCGAATCAGACATGAAACAATTGTGTGAATTAATTAAAGAACTCTTAATGGAAGAGTCCAACATCCAGCCAGTCCAATCTCCCGTAACGGTTTGTGGTGATATACATGGTCAATTTCATGATTTATTGGAACTTTTCCGTATCTCTGGAGGTTTGCCATCGGATGAAAACAACACCAACTATGTATTTTTGGGAGATTATGTCGATAGAGGATATTTTTCCTTGGAAACTTTCACTTTATTAATGGTATTGAAAGTCAAATATCCTCACAGAATTACTTTGGTGAGAGGCAATCACGAGTCAAGACAAATCACTCAAGTTTACGGGTTTTACGAAGAATGCTTAACCAAATATGGCTCTACCACCGTGTGGAAATACTGCTGTCAGGTGTTTGACTTTTTGACGTTGGCAGCTATAATAGATGGAAAAATCTTGTGTGTTCATGGAGGCTTATCACCTGAAATTAGAATGTTAGATCAAATCAGAGTTTTGAGCAGAGCTCAAGAAGTGCCTCATGAAGGTGGGTTCTGTGATTTGGTGTGGTCCGATCCTGATAACGTCGATACTTGGGCGGTGTCACCTCGTGGTGCCGGATGGTTGTTTGGTTCAAAAGTCAGTAGAGAATTCAATCACATCAATAACTTGGGTTTAATCGCAAGAGCCCATCAATTGGTCATGGAAGGTTTCAGGTATCACTTCAAAGAAAAGGATGTCGTGACTGTTTGGTCTGCTCCAAACTACTGTTATAGATGTGGCAATGTTGCCAGTGTCATGCAAGTTGGAGAGGACTTGGATCCTAACTTCAAGATCTTCAGCGCCGTTCAAGACGGAGATTTGTCTGTCAAGAACAATGCTAACAAGCAACAAAGAAGTGATTACTTTCTTTAATCGCCTGGCATGTACCTCATTATATCTGCATTTTAGAAATCTAGTTTTTCTAGTTTTACCATTCATGTTGTCATGCCCTAAACCACAGATCCAGTCTTTAGTGTCCACCTAATTTACCACATGAATGAAGGACGCTGCATCATAACAATGTATTGGTAACTTTACCTTACAAATATCCTAAAGAAGCTCGATTGGGCTGTTACTTCTAATATTTATGTTCATCTTGACTATAATTATGAATTATGACAATGCTTTACGTTTTCAGTTTTTGTTTACCCATGTCAATTAGACCCCAAGACCCCCAACCACTTTCTTCTCGTCAAAACTAACAAAGTTTGTGTTTTAATCTCTCTTTTTATACACTGTATAGTACACCATATATTTATACTCGAACGATCAATGTAGTTAGCTTACAATTGGTTCTCTCTGAAGTCTTGTTAATTAATATACACGAGTGATTAAATGCTAAAGTATTTACTGCTTACCCTTTTTTCTTCTTCTTTTGGCTCCAATGATCTGCTTGGCACTGTCAGATAACCCTGACTTGTTCTTTGGTTCACTGGTGCTGGCGCTGTCAGACTTGGGTCCCTTATTCATGTTTCCTTTTCTCAGAGGTCCTTTTCTCTTTTTACTGTCCTTGGCGCCGTTTCTGCCCTCATCCTTGTCGTCTCTCTTTCTCTTGTTATCTTTACCAGAAGATTTTTCGTCCTTCTCAGTCTTATTACGTGAATTGAATACCTTTTCTCTTCTTCTTTTGACAACTTGGGCGTTTTCAATAGCGAATTCCACAATCAAGTTTCTTCTTGCCAAACCTTCCAACTTGGCAAGTTTTTGTTCATCTTCAGTAAGTCCCTCCAAGATTTCTGGAATAGTGACTTCGTGTGCATTCAACCATCTTAATCCCATCAATGCAGCTCTGTGATCTCTAAATTCTATGAAACCATAACCTCTACTACGTCCAGTTTCACCGGATCCTTTTACCTCCATGATAACCTTGGCTTGTTTCACCACACCCAATTTCTTACCACTTTTCTTCTTGTCTTCGCCAACCTTAGGCTGGAACTCATGAAGATCATGTTTGTGCTTATCAGATCTGGTAATTTCTTCCTTGGATAATGGTTGTCTCTTTCCTTCCTTTACCTCGGTAGCGAATTGAATAACGGCCTTACGACCCAAAGCTTTCAAAGCCTTTTCGTTCATGGCTCTAGGAAGATTCCTAATAGCCAATCTGGTCAATGACAAGTGTAAGGTGGGATTTTTGTTCAACTGCTGGACTCTTAATTTGTAGGATTTTTCTCTCAACTCGAGATCAACCTTGGAAATGACTTGAGCCAACTTGGAATTGGTTGTGATTCTACCTTCGTTTAACAAGTATAAGTTACGTCTGTCTTTTTCGCCAGGGGCTTTACCAAATGCTTCCTTTCTCTTTTCTGAGTTTTTGTCAGCCAATCTACTAGCAGATTGTCTGTCAACGGCAGGACTTATAGATAAAATACGTCCTTGGTAAACGTAGTCTGGAGAAACATCGTCAGCAATAAGTAATGAAGTGGATGCAGAAGATGGCGCGTTACTCAAACATTTGTCGTATGCATCTTCGTTCTTGAATGCTACGAAAGCTGACCCTTTGGCCAATCCGCTCTCTTTATCTATTACAGGCAAAGCATATTTGACTTCACCGAACTTCTCGAAATGCTCCCTCAATGTCTCCTCGTCAGCATCATAGGGAATATTCCTTACGAAAATAGAGAATTGCTCTTGTCTATTTTTCTTTGGTCTGGGTTCTTCTTCTTCTTCCTCTTCCTCGTCTTCGACATCCAACTCAACATCTGAGTCAGGTTCTTCATCAGATTTGATTTCGTTCAAATTATCAAAATCATCATCTTCGTGTTCTTCTGCCTTTTCTTCGTCTTTTTCATCTTCATCTTCGTCCTCATCCTTTTCTTCTTCCTCTTCATCATCCTCATTCTCCTTTTCTTCCTCTTCCTCTTCTTCCTCATCCTTCAACTGTTCCCACTTTGACTTTTCTAATGCTAAATCTACTGCAACTTCTCTTCCGTCAATCTTGAGTCCTACCGACTCCTTGACTGCCTTTTCGGCCGCAGCTTTTTTTACCATAGTAACAAATGCAAATCCGCACATTTGACCACCTTTCTTCTTTGGGACGTACGCATCGAAAACAGCACCGTACTTGGAGAATATCTTCTTCAACCCATCTGGTTTCTTTACTGACCATGGAAGGTTTCTGATAATTAACCTGGCTCTTCTCTTTTCAACAGGCTCCATTACTGGCTTAGGCTCTTTAGGTGCACGGCTTTCTTTGTCCTTACGATCTCTTCTCTTGGCAATGTCCACTCTCAAGAATCTACCTTGGAATTTCGTCTTTCTAGCTTCCGCGAGAGCAGTCACAGTATCGTCATCCATGGTGAATGAAACAAACCCGAATCCCCTGGATTTTTGATTTTCATCATTCACTATCACCGCATGCTTGACAGGTACAAACTGCGAGAAGAATTCCGAGAGTTGTTCTGAGGTTGCTTCAAATGGAACTGAACGAACGAATAATGTTTTTCTATCCAATCCGTCATCTTCGCTGGGAGTGCTGGCTACAGCGTTTGTGGTAGTGTCGGCCATTATCAATGCTCCTCTTCACTTCAATCAACTTATCTTTAGCTGGGACCAAAAAAATGTATGGAGATCATCGCATTGAAAATTGGAGCGATGGCTGGGTTACCCGGCGCGGATCACGAGGCCTAGTATCAACAAACAATTATATGTATGTGATTTAAGGTGAATACAACTGATAGTGGAAACTGGTGGTGAAATGGCTAAACCTCGAGATAAAAAGTCGGGATTCAATGTGTTACCCAATACTTATGTACCGGTGTTGTCCAGCAAGGTTTTGAGAGCCGTGTTGTCGAGACTTCCCAAGAATTCGCTCCTCGAGCTTATGTATGTTTGGCCCAAGCTAGTTAACACGCAACCACATCTTGACAAAGAGAATAGCAAAAGCAACCAAAAATCATTCAATAAGCTTGTATCTTTCGACGCAAAGCAACTTAAGCAATTGGGGAAAGCTACAAAGCGGAAGATCGTAGATAAAATCCTCTTTGAGTACTGGACCAAGGGCCTCAATCTTTTGCAGTTGTCGCAAGTAGACTGTCAGTTGATCGTGGACCGTCCTAATGCATACTACTGGGTTAAGTCAACTGTGCGAGACTCTGAAGATAATGAGGTGCCTATCCTGTTAGCTCCTCAGGTATTATTACAAAAACTAGCTAGCGAGCTAAGTGCTTTATATTTGACGTACATTTATGTGTGTCGACACCCACGTATGCCATTGATATTAATACGAATCCAAGTATTTGATTTACAAGCCATTGCCGCTACTCACAATTCAACCAGACCTCACATTGCATCGCACAAGCCGTATTTTGTTGCCATACCCATCAATTCTCCTCACATAATACACTCGCCTGGGAACGATATGGTCACCAATATAGTCCTACAAGTTGTTGAAAGATGCTTGCCTCAGAACAACACCAACCTACTCAAAATAGTCTCGCCCGAATCTCAAAGACCAGTACGTTCATTAGAATCTATGCATATATTTTATGGAAACTCCAGGTTTGGAAATAGTATGGGCTCTTGGACGCCCTATGCCGACGGAACAGTGGATCTGTTACCGTTCAATGCGCTTGAAAAACATTCGGTTCTTAAAGAGCAGCCATCTGCTTCAACAGAGCCAAGGCAGAGACTTCGAGATATTGCCAATTTACGTTTCAAAGGTAGCATTGATGGACAATTGAAGACCGACAAGATGTACCACGACAATAAACCTCACCGGAAAAAAGCCACAACTATAGCATACAATGGTTCTGACAATGAATTCGATGATGAGGATCAACTTCAGACCAACGAGTTTTCTTCCATCGCTCCCATTCAATATATTGAATTCACCATCAAAGAAAAAATCACGGAAACTTCAAATGACAACGAGTCAAGTGAAGATAATCTCTCGTCCATCAAAGTATCGTTTGCTGGTCTGGATGTCTTTGCTGGACTTCATGAACTTTCGGTATCAACAACTGACCCGGAAAAAATGGTGATAGATCCATTGAAAATACCTGGCTACTTGACAGGAGAAGAGGGCCCTCATTCTGGAATTATACGAAATGGCACATTCACAAAATTGGAATGAGCTGCATCAATATCCCAACTTACTAATATATCCCTTGACCAACCTGATACCTTCTTCGTTGTCGCCGAACCCATTTAATAAATCCCGTAGTATATCAATATCCTTATTGCGGAAAGCTTCACCCGCTGCCAATTCCAAATCATGGTTTTTCACAAATAAGTCAATTCTTTCAGTATACTTGATATTGGTACAATGCTTAATATATTCCGAAATGTGATTACGTGGCGCCTTATGCTTAAAACCTGCATCAACAAATGGTTCGAAACCAATAGGAGATTTGGCCTCGGTGCCTGGTTGTTTGGAACCAAATGCAAATTTGTACAAGTTGTCGAAATTTCTTGATTCGGAATAAATCTTCAACACCAAGTTCCAGAACCTCTCTTGAGAAAGTTTGAAGTCACGAACAATTGATTTTGCCGTTTTGATTTGATTCATTCCAATCAACTTAATCAAAATCTCATTCAAAGACTTTTCGTTATAAAAACTGGTAACAAAAGTCTCACCGAGTTTCTTTTGTAGTTCCAAAATGTCAAGCTCCCTCTGATACAACCGGTTGTATCTGCGGTTTCCCGAACGACTTATGGATTTGAGCAAACGGGGCTTGTAATCAGCATAATAACTATCGCTTGATCTGACATTTTCTTTCTTCAAGAAGGATGACAATCTGGAGATCCCCAATTCTTGCTTTTTGTCTTCTTGAATATAATACGTTTCCAAAAGGTTCGAGTTCAATTTTCCAACACTTTTAACCCAAAAATGACCTATCAAATCTCCATTAATAGAAAGGTTGTCGTTGGGGATATCCACACCTGCCTTCCTCAACTCGGTATTAGAATTGTCGCTTTTACCTATCAGTTCGTTTTGATTCAAAATCTTGAAAAACTGAGGTTTACTCAATTTATCTTGGAGGTGTAGCAATATCAATTTCGATAGATCATAATCGCCCATTTGAAATGATTTGATCAATGCGAGTTCGATCTCATCGAATTTCATGTATTGACTGATTTTTTTGGTGATTGAAGGTTCAAGATTTATTAAGTACTTGCACAATTCAATTCTACCTTCTTCATGAGCCACTTTGGAAATCTTTTCAACTGAAATGTAATTTTTGTGGTTCTTCTCGCCTCCACTTGAGATTAACTTTTTGGATATGATTTTCAACAACTCAAGGTCTGTCATATTCAATTCCTTCTTTATTTTATAGCAACACCAATGAACATAAATTGTACGTTTATACTGAGGAATGTTCAACAAGTCTATAATCTTCAATGCAAGCAAATGTTGGTCTCTTTTCAATAACATCTGTAGAAACTCTTCCCAATCCATATTAGTTAACTCTGAATACGTTAGGAACAATCCAAGTTCAGGTGATCTGATTTGGTTCAAGACTGTCAAGAAATTGAGTGTCTTGAGGTAGTCATCTGAATTGTAATAATCTTCGTAGTACGTTTTCCCAAACGACACAGCATGGAGGATCTTTTTTTGCCAGAAATGATTCAACTCCTCGAGAACTGCTGTTAAGCATTCACTTATGGCCAACCCTAAGGTCTTGTCGGAGTTTAACAATGAAATACTTGTATCGGCCTTTGAAGAGTTCCGGTCTAATTTGTCTATGCAATCAAGCAAAATACTGCTTGGATGTGAGGAGCCTATTTGGTACAAGTGACTTTGGGCTTCAGACACTCTGGTGATGAATTCTACAGAGGTAGAAGTTATTACTTTTAAGCCATCGCTTTGGGTAAGTAACACAGGAATCTTGTACTGCAAATCTTCATTGGCAGATGAGCCAGGATTGGCAGTTGTGTCCTTAAGAATAGTGTCGATATCGAATTCTTCTTCTTCTTCCTCGATGTCATAGAAAAAAGAAATGCTCTTTTGTCCTGGACCAATTAGTTTGATTTCATCCCTCAATGATAAGCAAATTGCATCATTCCCACACCAGCTAACTTGGTAGGGGCTGCTGAATTCGTTGGAGGTACTGTATTCTAGTAAAATGTAATCATATTGGTTGTTTATGACGAAAATGGATGAGTCGTTACTCAATGCTATTAATTGACCGTTAGGAGATGGCAAAATTGACAGGAAAGGTCCGTGTGTGAGGGAATGATCTAGGAACTCAAAGGTACCTAATCCGAGATCAACTTTGTATGACACAATAGTCTTTTCGTAACTTATCGAGACGGAAAACTGGTCGTCCACGCCAGTTCCGATGACTTCAAAACAGTGGATGTTGTTCAGGGACAAGTCTTTCAATGGAAACTCATAAGATAGTTCACTATCAAAGTCTCGAATTATGAATCTGTTGAACAATCTGACTATAAGGTAGTGGCGCCAGCACTTGGCCTGCAAGACACCCACGCCTTCTTCGACCTCGTTGTTCTCCAAGTTGGTAATCAATATTTGGGTCTCCGATTCTTCAGAAGTAGCCCTATCTTTAGAGTTTGCGTTCTCTAATTTGGTCAATTTCTGCGTATAGTCGTACTCTTCGAAGTTACCTTTAAAATCACGATAGTATCTAACTGTCCCGTTGTTCAATACCACGACTAAATCTTCGTTTCTAAAGAGGAAATCAATAATATGATCATCAGGCCTGCTATTGTATACCACAGACCAGATTTTGGTTCCACTCAATGAGTATATATCTACTACGTTTGGGTGGGGTACGAATTTGGACGCTAGCGCCAAAAGAGTGCCATGAGTAGAAAAGGCAACCCTATAGTTGGTGTATAGATTTTCAATTGACCAGTTCAATTTCTCGTATATCACAGAGTGACTGTAGTACACATCCTGAAGCTTTTGCCATTTTAGGCTGGGACTAGACGGCATTGACCTGTGCTAACCAGTTGGCAACCTAATCTACCAGCATTTATGTGTCTCGCGTAAATTGAGGCGCGCACTGCTAGGTATCAGCAGAAGCAACGAGAGAGTAGTGAGAGTTAATTAGTGAGATCCAGGGTAAATGATCTGCAACTATGAGCGAGTATGTCACATTAGTCTCTAGTGATGATTACAAGTTTGTTGTTCTTAAGGAAGTTGCGCTGATCTCATCTGTGCTACGCAACACCCAAGGGTTCGAGGAAGGCCAGACCGGCAAAATCAGTTTGGAAATGGATGGCGATATTCTAGAATGTATAGTGGAATATCTTTACTATCACTACAAATACAAGGACCAGACGGAAACAGGAAACATTCCTGAGTTTAATATCCCTACCCACCTAGCCCTAGAACTTTTGGTCAAGGCTGACTTCTTGGACATCTAGAAAAGACCAAGAACTAGAAGAACCAACATAAAAGAACAAAGAACAAAAAAAAAGTCAAGAACTCTTGTATTATTATATTGTATAAAAGCGAGTATATATGAAAAGTAGACCATTAATATAGAAACATAACAAAGCCCACCCTTCACAACCGTAGGTTATGCTAAATCATGCTCCAGGTAGTGATTGGGTATCCTGCATACAACATCACCTTATCCTTAAAGATAGTTAGTAAGAGAATAGTACCCCACAGCAACATGACGGAACTGACGCTACTTGATACCCTTTCACTGGAAGTGGACTTGTTAGTAGAGTCGGGAGAGAGTAACCTAGCCAAGCTATGTGATCTGGCAGGCGAATTGCTTAACCAGCTCAAAGAATTAGAGCAATCATTAACCTTACAGGCAGAGCACGAAGATCAAGCTGATGATAAGACCCCTCAGGCAAAGCAGGTTCCTTTCAATGCCCAGAGCTTGGACCGTTTGTCAAAATCCTGGTACAAGTCTTCAATCGACCCCCTCAAGTCATATAACACCAGCATCAACCGGTTTCACAAGCGAGTCTTGACCAATTCAAAGTACCATATTGAGTTGGATGATGCCAACTTTTATCCGTTGATCCTCAATAACTTTCCTGTTAGCATAGAGCAGTTGGAATCATCGAAAGCCAACTCGAAATCAGAAACCACCAACCCCAAATCAAAGGCCATGGCTACCAAGGTAGAAAACAGGGAGGTGCTCCTTAAAGCCATTATACTTCATCTTTTGAAAATCGGGCAATGCGACATAGTTTCGGAGTTTGTCAATGAGTTTCCTGCTGATTCAGGTATAGTGATCGACAAAGTGATACTCCAGAAGTTTGAAAGCTTGAAGAAAATAGTAGATGATATAATTATAAGGCATGATTTAGCACGAGCCTTGGCGTGGTTCAAAAACAAATACGAGGATAAGGTGGCCAGTAAAGGAGAAGCCTCAGGTGAAAACCTTCACAATAGATCTTATACATATAACAACGAGGCCATCGAGTTTAAGTTCCACATGCTCCAGTTTATTCTTCTATTGAATGGATCGCCACGAGAAAACGACGCCAGTTTCTCTTTGGACAATACCTTCCGAGCCTACACGTACTCCAAATCCAACTTTGCACGATTCTTCAAAGACTATTTGAATGAAATATCGCCCCTCATGATGCTCTTGTTGTTTGACGGGGATGCCACGCAGTACGGAACGGATTTGTACTCAAGTAACAGCTTCAAGAAATTGGTGAGGGAGTTCTTGGAGAAACTCAAGCTTAGGTATAATGTAGAGAAGGGCTCTAGTGGTGGTATCCAAGGTGAATTCAAGTTTGTGTCTGAGTTATTGAATAGTTTCGACAACATTCACGACAGTCAAGTGTTGTTTGTAAATCTAGCAAACGAATTTGTATCTGAGTACTGCAAAGACTTGAAATTGTCGAATGATAGTTCGTTGTTCCAAGGTGTTTTGGCTGGCTTGATCTACCTTCCTAGTTTCTACAAGTATAAGAAGATCCAGCTGAAAATCGGCAAGGCATCGGACTCTAAAGTTGATAAACTCGAAATGGGCGAAAGGTTGTCGGTGGCACCATATACGTTTGACCTTCCATTCCAGCTACCAGATTCGTACCGGTTTTTATTCAACCACCATCCTATCTTTATATGTCCAGTATCCAAGGATCAGCTCGTTCCAGGTACAGAGTACCATGACGAATCTGGGTCTTTGAAGAGGCGAAACTCAAGTTTGGATCCTTCATTTCCTCCACTGGGTAGTCCCGTGGTAGTGCTCAATTTCTGTAAGCATGTAGTGTTGCGAGAAAGTGTATGGCAGTTGAGTAAAAAGGGAACTGAAAAGTTCGACTGCCACTACTGCTACAAGGTGCACAACTACAATAACGTGAGCGATGCCTACTTTATTGATCTCTAATATACGACTAATGATTATAATCACTACCTCTCTACTCGTAGTTTTTTTATGGGTGCAAATTACCAGATCCGGTGGTCATCGGGCCCTCGGAATTGACCCAGCTCATATTTTTTTCACCAGCTACTACTCTACTAGAACCAAGTAACCATGGGTGAACCCAAGAATGAGGGCTCGGAAGCAGAGCTCGAGCTCGTGATAGACTCGCAGTCGGTACTAGGCGATCCTTGGGTCCCGGTGTACCGAACTCATGTCGATTTCGGCGCTGTACACTTTGAAACCGCCATGTCAAATTTGATCAGACAGCCCAATATAAATTCGACCGTCATCATGAGAGCAGATATTCTCAAGGAAAATACATACGATCCGCAAGAGGGCGTGACTACGTTCGTAAGCAAGTACATCAATGAGATTCCCGAATTCCCCACCACTCAGGAGTCTCAAGACAAGACCCTATACCGATACTTGGACGACCTAGAACTCAAGAGCATCCCACTCGAAAACAGCCAAATAGCTTTGAAAAGCAAGAGTGAGATCATCAGACGGATCATACCCAGAAACCCATTCAAAGACTACATCATAAACCAGACATGTTTGGTGCTCACCTCAGGCACCAAAGACACAGACAGTGTACTAATTGTATACATCCCTCACATCAAAACCGCAGAAGAGATCCCTTTCTACTTACCTCCAGTGTATGCCGTGGGTATCTTGTACCATGAATCCGATTTATCTATCCATTACCTACCATTTGGCTACAATGGCCCCGACGCGGCTGCACAAGTACAGTCCCTCAGGAGCCTTGATCCTATAGAGAGACCCATCAGAATAGCTCTTCGATTGCTCCAAACCTCAAGCAAGCATTCGCGCGGAGCCAAATCGGGCTACGAAAAGAGAGTCAACCACGATTTGGTGGTGCCCAAAATAGCGTTCCAAAACAGGTATATCAGCTTGAAAAAAAAGTACTCCTCGCATCTTGTTAATCTGTGGTGTGAAAGTACCGACCCCAAAAAGCATGTGTTTGAAGACCTTGCCATTGCTGCTTTCTTGATAGAGTTCTGGAAC
Source organism: Suhomyces xylopsoci (assembly GCA_030568675.1). Classification (NCBI taxonomy): domain Eukaryota; kingdom Fungi; phylum Ascomycota; class Pichiomycetes; order Serinales; family Debaryomycetaceae; genus Suhomyces; species Suhomyces xylopsoci. The sequence goes on from JAJMGM010000001.1 coordinate 264,551, forward strand.
ATCACATACAGCGACAAAAAAGATTTTCAATTCAGAGACTTAGGTTGCGGCAATGGTTTATTGGTGTATATCCTCATCATGGAAGGGTACACAGGCCAAGGCTTGGATGCGCGTGCCCGAAAATCATGGGCAACGTATCCCAAACAAGTACAGGACAACTTGCGCGAACAAATCATCATCCCCAGCATACTCTTGAAGCCGCACCCGGCGGTGTCGAAAATCGCTCCCCAGGTCAAAGACAACGGCCGCATGTTTAACGTGCCGTTGGCTGCGCCAGCTGCAACATCACCACCACCGGGTGTAGAGTACCATTCATCCGCCAGTTTGCTACAGTCGTCGCAGGTGTGCACCACCGAGGAGTTCCCCGCCAACACCTTCATCATAGGCAACCACTCCGATGAACTTACATGCTGGATTCCCTTACTTGGGTTCCCATTTATTGTCATACCCTGCTGCTCGCACGCGCTTTCGGGTGCGAAAATTCGGTACCCACCCAAAAAGCCCACTAAGGCGTTGAAGCCCAACCGCAACGCCAGTGTGTCTACCTACAATACCTTGGTGGACCACGTAGAGGACTTGGCGCTACAAATGGGCTGGAACGTGCAGAAGGAGATGCTCAGGATCCCCAGCACACGAAACTCTGCCATAATCGGCACCCACCAAGACCCCTTGCTCGCCGACCCTGATGCCAGACAAACTCGCGTTTTCGATATCCTAGCACTCGAAGGCGGGGCGGAAGGCTGGGTTGAAAATTCCATGCTTCTCATGAAAAAAGCCCCCAGGAACCATTAATAGACTACATAATACAATATATAAATATTATATACCGCTTAAGGTCCTCTTTCATTGTAGGCCATATACCGTTTAAGGTCCCTTTCATTGTAGGTTTTAGGTCTCTTTTATTGTAGGCTTAGTATCAGTATTCTCAATCAAGGAAAATCCTGCATGCAGTCCCGGACCACCTCTGGCTAATTTTAGGTGGAAGTTCATAAGTACTGATATCGCCAACGCGTTGAAATAGGCATTAACACCAATCATGACTGGATCATCATCACAGTAAGTTGACCAAACCAACCTGCGTACTCATGTGCATACTAACTTTAGATTTCAACAACTTGAAAAGCTAGGCGAAGGAACCTATGCCACCGTTTACAAGGGAAGGAACCGTTCAACAGGAGCGTTGGTGGCTTTAAAGGAAATCAACCTTGACTCAGAAGAAGGAACTCCTTCGACTGCCATACGGGAGATCTCGTTGATGAAAGAACTTGACTATGAAAACATCGTCACTTTATACGACGTAATCCACACCGAAAATAAACTCACACTTGTATTTGAATACATGGACAAAGACTTGAAAAGATACATGGAAGTGCACGGAAACCAAGGAGCTTTGGACTTGAAGATCGTCAAGTCGTTTATGTTCCAACTTTTAAAAGGAATTATGTTTTGTCATGACAATAGAGTATTACATAGAGACTTGAAACCGCAAAACTTGTTGATCAACAGCAAGGGAGAATTGAAGTTGGGAGATTTTGGGTTGGCCAGAGCGTTTGGAATCCCTTTCAACACCTTTTCCAACGAAGTGGTAACCTTGTGGTACAGAGCACCTGACGTGTTGTTGGGCTCAAGAGCCTACACCACCTCAATTGATATCTGGTCAGCCGGCTGTATATTTGCTGAAATGTGTACCGGTAAGCCCTTATTCCCTGGTACAGCCAATGAGGACCAGTTGATCAAGATCTTCAGACTCATGGGTACTCCAAACGAAAGAACTTGGCCTGGTGTCTCTCAATATGCAAACTACAAGAGCAACTGGCAAATCTACGTGCCACAGGATTTAAGGCTAGTAGTGCCTAGCTTGGATTCAATGGGTCTCAACTTGTTGCAAAGCTTATTACAAATGAGACCAGAAGCCAGAATCACCGCAAGACAAGCCTTGCAGCACCCATGGTTCCACGAGATCACCAACCCAAATCCCATTGTCCACCACATGACCGACCCTTATCAACAACAAGCGCAGCAGCAGCAGCAACAACAACAGCAACAGTCACAGCCACTCCACTCCCACCAACACGTTATCGACCAACACATTGACCAGCCGTACCCATGATTAAAGATTATGTATTAATAAAAGTCTATATTAGAAATGAAGCATGCAATGGTTAGAGGAGATCAAAGCTTGGACCCTCGGTGAATTTCATAAAGAGCTGCGCTAAATTGTAGTTTTTAAGTTCGAGCAAGTACCGCCAGATTTCGCCGTCGTCGGGATTGGGCAGCTCGTAAAAGCGGGTCACCAAACTAATGAGCGCTTTGGAAATGTCTTCAGAAATGGTATCTCCGCAGTAGTTTAGTCCGTAAGTTTGGCAGTCCCTTGATTCGTAGATGCTGTATAGTTTGAGTAATGCAAGTATGGTTTGTTGGCTGATTTTCGCGTCTTCCTTCATATTGTTCAACACAAAGTAGACCACTTGGTCCAACGAAATCTCTTGGGTATTGATCTGAAGTGGATTCAGCATAAAGTTTTCAAATGTATTTATCAAAAAAGTCTCTATGTCTTCAACATTGAAACTGTAAATGTGCCTTAGTAGCTGAACAATCTCGAATTTGTGCGAAGAGTCTATTCCGTGGTTGTATATGGGAGATGGGAAATCGAAGCTATGGCTCTCTTCAAAATTATAGTAAACTGTGTTGTTCTGTTGAATAAAGGGACTAGAAGTACTCGCAGGTTTGTTTTCGAGTTTTCTTCTTTCGTCATCGTGTTCCGCCAATTTTTCGTTGTCTTCTGTTATCAATTCTGGTTGATCTTCTATGTCTGTGCGTTCGGCAATAGGAGTATCTGGCACAGGATTTTCGTTCACCTGGCTAGTAAGATACTGTAGGTATAGAGACAATTCGTTGAATTTGTACCTCAAAAAGCGTAATCTGGTTCTGATCTCATACGCAATATGGGTTTCGGGCATCAACTTTAAATAGGTGTCGCTCTCTATATTGTCTTTAGTATAGACATGAGACTTGAAAAAATGCTGAATGAGATTCACTGATACAAAACGGTTGACTAGAAGTTTGTCCGAAAGCGCCTTTGCATTCGAAACATCTCTAAATTGGGCTATGGTTTCGCCAATTATTTCAATGTTTCGTACAATCATCTTGTAATTGGTATTAGTCTCGATGCTTTCTTCAGGGTTGGTTTTATGGTATTCGAATTGAGCAGCTAGTTGCTCCAAGCGAGTTCTATAGTAGCCAACCTTCTTGCCAATTAGCTGGAAGTCAATTCGACTGTTCAAGTCACACACGTACCAGTACTTGATCATACCTAGTGCGAGAGAAAGGTTTCTCCACTTCCAACCCAGATCGTCTTTGCATTCGAAGCGGGGGTTGAATTTGAGAAGGCTGTTGAAGTACTTGTTGACTAGCGGCAAACCGTTGTTGGGCCTTGCCAATACAAAGATTCTTTGGATGATTTCTGTAGGCAAGCTAGCAAGACTCGTGGGAGGTGGGGGTGGTGCCAGAGGCTTACTTTTTTTGGATACAGGGCCAACCCGGGGGGCGTTGAATGGCTCACCTACAACCCTCCTCCTCTTTAAAGGTTTTCCTGCTTTAATAAAGCCCATTTGTGCCCATTTGATCTATTCTTCACTGCTCTCTATAGCTAAGCTAAATTTTGCGATGCGCATCACCTGAAATATTATGATAAGGCTGAAGTGAGACTGAACTATTAGCGAACAAATGACGACTAAGAGCAGACTCAAATATATGCTAGACAGACCTCAACAATCAACTCGTAGCTGTATGTCAGTCGCTGAGGACTTTGCAGTGTTCATGTAGATTTTAAACGGTAAAGATCAGAACGATATAGTTGGAGTTAGGAGCTCGGATTTGTTAACGTCCGCGATATCACTTTGAAATATTATATCGATCAGAAGCGCAGCGAGTAACGCAGGATTAGACTAAGTTATAAAAATGAAACGGTGCTACAGAATGATTATATTTTGAGTTTACATTATCGTAATAAATAAATAAAAGAAAGAACTATAAAGCTTTCAATCTAAAGGTGGCCCTTGGCTTTTTCTTCTTCTCTGAATTGATCTTCGGTGACACCAGCACCCATGGCAGCAGTGGAACTAACACCACCAGTAACCATCTTCAACAAACCATCAATGTATTCGGCACCAGACCATTTTTGATGTTTCACGACTTCAACACCCTTTTCGATTTCTGGTTGTTGAACGGTTTGACCGTAAGCCTTCATACCGATTTCAGCGTATTGACGAGCGAAGTCATCAACAGCCAAAGCAGTGGTATGTAAACCGGCCAAGGTGATAAATTGCCAGACGTAACCCAACTTAGCCAATCTCTTGATGTAAGTTTCTTGTTCGTCAGCTGGCATAGCCTTGTTCCAGTTGAAAGAAGGAGACAAGTTGTAGGCTAACCATTGGTCTGGGTAAGCGGCCTTGACACCATCAGCGAATTCCTTGGCTTGGGCGTAGTCTGGCAAAGCAGATTCCATCCAAATCAAGTCGGCGTATGGAGCGTAAGCTCTACCTCTCATGACGGCACATTGAGTACCACCATCGTATCTGTAGTAACCTTCTCTGGCTCTAGCGACGTCCCAGTTGAAGTAAATGTCCTTACCAGTCAACTCCTTGGCGAGTTTTCTGGCTTCCTTGTTGGAAGTGTGGGAGAGTGGGTTGACCTTGGAAACGAACTTCTTGATCAATTCTTCCTTGTTAGGGTAGTTGCCAGCCTTGATGGTGTCAATGACAGCTTCGTGGAACAATTTCAAACCAGCAGTCTTGGTCCATTCAACTTCAATAGCAGACAATTTGTCACCGTAGATACCCTTGGCTTCAGCTTCGGCCATAAGAGCGGCCAAGTCACCGGCTTCAGGGTTGGTGGCACCAACAACGAAGTAGTGGTCTCTGTGGTCAATGGTGGAGGTGATCAAGGTCGCGGCTTCAGAATCAGTTCTGGCAACAGCCAACAAGTCGGAACCCAAAATGTCGGCAGAAGCTCTGATGGCGACCAATCTGTTGATGTGTTCTTGAACTGGGACCAAAACCTTACCGGCCATGTGTCCACACTTCTTGGTACCAGGAGCTTGATCTTCGATGTGAATACCAGCAGCACCTCTTTCAACGAACATCTTGGTCAACTTGATGATGGCAGTAATACCACCGTGACCAGTGTCACCATCAGCGATGATTGGTCTCAAGAAGTCGATGTATGGTTGCTTGGCTCTTTCGGCCTTAGACAAGTTCAATCTTTCTTCTCTTTGCTTTCTGTCGTGGAATAACTGAGCAAACCACAAGTGTTCAACCTTGTTTGGGACGGTGTCCATAGGGTAGTCAGCCAAATCTGGGGAAGGCTCGTTAGAGGTAGAAGCAGTAGAAGAACATTGCCATCCGGAAACGTAGATGGAGTCCAAGTACTTGGCCATTTGAGCGACGTGGATAGGGTCCAAGGCTCCGAAGGTGAAAGAAGCAGTCTTTTGTTTGTCATGTTCGGTCAAAAGCTTGAACAACTTCTTAGCTTGCACCGAAGAAGGGTAGTCGATCTTTAAAGTACTTCTCTTCTTAGCAATATCTTCAGGAGTGTAGATTCTCTTGGTTTTGGACCAACGAGGTTGGCTCCACCATTGTTTGATCTCTTCAACCTGTTGTTGGAAGAACTTCTCTTCTTCGTTAATATCAATAGCAGTGTAAGGCATTATAAAATGTTTAAAGTATAGGGCCTATTAGGGTATTCAACTTTAGAATATTTATTGATTTTTCTACATCTCTATATTGCCTGAAATTCCACTACTATTTATACTATTAGGAATTCGACGTTGAAATCTCACCACTCCCAATTTTCCCCCAATATACTCACTTGTGCTCACACGTACCCCAGATTTTGTCGACTCATAATCATTCGGCCCTCCGCTCATCCAGCGCGCGCCAATCGCCAAACCAAATATGTCCTCGGATAAGCGGAGGCTTAAGCCTGGACACACATTTCAATCATATATTACGATCAATACTAAGCCGTGGAATGACATACGGGGGACCAGAGTGAGTAGGTGGCTCTGGATCACAGTCTACATGGCTTTCTCTACATTATGACATGTTATTTAGTATACCGTTCAAAATTCCAAAGTTGACACCTGGGTTTATCCCCGGCTATCGCTCGGACAAGTAATTCCTCCACAATTTTTCCTGCAAAGTGTCCCCACCCCCTCCTTAATTACGCGGGCTTGTGTGCAATGACTCGGAGTTTTCTCCGGCTACTTTGCTATCACATGATCTTAATTAGCGCTGATCGAGTCTCCGAAATCGGCTCCGGTCAGTGCACGAGTACTTGCCGAGGACAGAAACTTCCTTTTCTCCACTTCGAGGTTCTCGGAGTCCCAGGGGCGGATGACTAACGTGGGGATCGTGACTGTGGTCAGATGACACCATATCAGAGTTAGTTTGTTGGACTTACCGAACACGTGAATTGTATAAGTTCTCTAGGCTACCTCCCCAGCTAGTCCATTTGTCGCCGTGTAAACCTTGTTAAACCTTATCCATGACGTAGCTGCTATCCACGATAGCCCTTAGATCATTTGTTGAGATCTTTGAGATCGTATACGTGATTCATCCGATAATTTCGTGATTGTGTTCTTATCAGGTCCAATTACATCATTGCGAAAGCCAACATTTTACAGCTAAATAAAGAATACCGTCTAATTCATAACCATATAAGGTTCTTTGTTGCATAAGCTGTCGTCTATTGCAGCATGATTCATCTCTTTTGCATCCTAACGTAAGTGTTTCATCGATGTTTCACTTTTCACGGTGCCTAATGCAGAAAAAAGATCAGCCCGAACTACTCTTTTGCGAGCTTGATCATGCAGCACATGGTACCCTTGTGCTAATCAAGCTTCGATACGTATCTTACAATGTAGCTAGTTTGTGGACTATCAGACCGAACGTAGACTTTTTTGATAGTTGCGGAACATAATCTCCGAGATTTTGCAGCAACTTTATTGCATAAATACAAATTATCTATACTTCTACGTCCATTAATACTCAGTTCACTTCATTAAGTTTCTCCTATAATGAGACTTGGCACAGAACAATATTTTGTTGATATTTACAGTTAAAATACTCAAATTCTGGAACAAACCTCTTCTTAACTGACTATATCCGACACTCGTACACGGGCAGAGGTTCAATTCTACAAGGCTTACCCGTAGCTCTTGCCGTGCAGACTTGATAGACCTTCGATCGAGTGATATCGCTGTAGTAATGATTCTCTGCTTTTCGAGGCAATTGTTCCAAGCTAAAGTCAAATGCACATTCAATTAAAATGAGCTTATTGGATGTTTCCGCAAAAGTGAACTTTACAAATACAATCTACTGAACAATTTTACTACACTTTGACTTTTTGTAAATAACACTTCACTAAAAGGTATTCATCCTGCTGCAAAAGCACTGTTTACCCAGCCTCAAATTTCACCTCTCAATTCCTACTGTGGAACCATCGTAAACGGTCTACATGCAGTCTTGATTACTGAACCATTCCCGTTTCTGTCACTCAGCGCAACAGGAGGCGAAGTGTAACCTAAACATTTCCCAAGGCGTAGGTGACGATTGGAACATTTGGTGGGCGTAATATTAGAGCCTTGTATTATACTGAAGCTACACAAGTATCAATCTTACGAATTCGTCATATCTTGCATATTGATTGGAAATAAATTCTATTTGCAAAAAAAGTCTAGAAAAAAGTAATTCGTGCTATTCTGCAAACTGTCCGAAAGGGTTCATCAATTTCAACTTACCTCCATTACCCATGTCTGGTTTAGTTCCTGATGATTACTTACCGTATCTAGAATATCTTCCGGATCTTCAAAAATGTGCCAACATATTCATGACATGTACTCCGTTATTCTCGTACGGATCAACATGTTATAGTATACACCGTCGAAAAACCTCAACCGGTTTTTCAATAGATATATGTGCTACTATGTTTATGGCCGCATCCCTTAGAATCTTGTACTATTTCATAACTCCATACGAAGTGACATTGCTTCGACAATCAATAATGATGATATTCATCCAAAGCATATTACTCAAAGTCTCGTTACATTATAGACCAAAGAATTACGATCCCGAATTCTTGACTCCATTGCCGGTATTTCGCAATGAACTTAACTCAAGTTTACCTAGAAGGCTAAGTGCCAGCGGCAATACAGTTGAACACGAAAGCTACTATGTCAAATCACTCCCTACTTCGTTGCTATACATCGCAAGCGACTTGTTTAAGCTCACGTGGATATATATAAAAGTGTCGTTTGCTCATGCTCTCAAATTCTTTGACATATACTACCAAAGACCATACCTATTTTGGCAATGGAAAGAAGAGATGCCTTATTGGCGGTACATTGCACAATTCGTAGGGTTGTTTTCGATCTTAACCCTAGTTTTTAATAACAATCAGACATTTGGGAATTTTATCGGAATCCTTGGATTGTTCATTGAATCGTTACTTCCATTGCCACAGATATTGCTACTTAACAGACTCGGTTCAGTCAAGAATTTCAAGGTCATACTATTACTAAGCTGGTTGGGTGGTGATCTTACAAAAATTGGTTATCTTTTATATGGTACGGATAATGTGTCAATTATCTTCATAGTAGCCGGTTTGTTTCAAATGTCACTTGATATATTCATCGCTTGGCAATATGTCCATTTCAAATCACTCGAATTGAAGGCGGCCGAGTATGTGGAAAATCCAGAGAGTTTAAACTCAAGCCCTATGCCAGACATTAATATTCATCAAAACAGTGTCGGCAATTCAACCGATGTAAATGATATTGTGAACCAGTTAATTACACAAGAACAACATGTTCAACCTGATCAAAGTATAGAATTGAGAAATCTAAATATAGTATAAATAATACTAGTATAATTTCTAATAAAATATTAAAAGTCTAAAAAATTAAAAAAGCTAAAAAACTAAAAAATTGATGATAGAACGAGCATATATTTCCCCACATCGAATTATCGTATCGCACTCAAGGTAGCGTAGATCATTCCAATATGTACAGGATGTATTTGCATGTTCTATGTATAATAAAGGTATTAGGTGCCTATTTATATGTCGTTTAAATGAATCACACCAGATTCCAATCTAAATTTAAGGCTTCGTGTATGTAGTCATAAGGATTATCATATTTGTGGGTTGCGTATCATAGTGTAAAGGTGTAAGATGAGCTGCTCAGATCGAGACATACTCCACATTATCCTTGGCCTCGTTTATGAGGTCCAAGGCATCTTTCCCTACTAATCCATGCTTGACTTTGATGTGTCTTGATAAAGCATCACCTCTTGAAAAGGTCTTCTGCTTACCATTACCTGCTCCGCCATTCATTCTACCCTCGCAAATGACACATCTGAATATCTTCTTCTTGGAAGCATGAATAGTTTCTTGATGTCTGATCAAATCATAAGGTCTTGAAAATTGCTTATTACATTGAACACCGGTATATGGATTCACCAAATCACATGAGTGATTAGGGTTGTTGGCTGATATCTCCGCAGCTGACATGTGATAATGAGCAGGCAAAGTTTGATTGTTACCTCTACGAGCGTCATCAGTGTTCTTTTCTTCGTCATCCTGCTTATCATCATCCATATTCATGTTGGCCAAGTCTTCATCAATCATTAAATTCGTAGAGTCGCGATTTATTGTGGTTTGCTCATTGTCGACAGGTTTGAAGTCTCCATTGATTATTTCGTTAGTTTGTATAGATTGATCGTTGTTTGCCATACTGTTTGGTTTCAAGTAGTCATCCAACTCCATGAAATTCATGTTGTATTCGATGTCATTGTTCAACTCTTGGGTATTAGTATAGTTGTTGGCATTAGCGGTGTTCATTACCAATTCATCAAACTCGTCATCAACGTGGAAATACTTATCTTCGTCTTCTTCGTCCGACAAGTCTTCTTCAACGTCTTCATCGAAACCATCGGCCATCAAGTAATCATTTTCGTAACCGGGTATTATATTGTTGTTTGTAGTTAAGAACTCTTGCGAGAAGTCATCTTCATTGAGTCTCTGGCTGTTTGGAATAAACAATGTTGACATGTCATCATTCCAGTTACTTATCAACTGTGATGGCTGGATGTCTGGGTTGTACAACAAGTAGTCGTCATCCTTCTTCGGACTCATCTGATCATCATCAAGAGTGGTTATCCTTCTCCTTCTGTTTGGCTTCTGTGGAAACTGTTGTGGTAATGGTGGGTAGTTGACTTGGGTGTCTTGGTATGGAGGGGTGGTGTTTAATGAGTCAGGGTTAGCGTAGTCGGTGAAAGGATTCACTCTGGGTTGGTTATATTGCAGCAAGTCCATGTCAAGGTTCGTTATATCATACGTGGGTACAGCAACATTTGAAGTGCCGCTGTGTTTGTAATCCATGACCGAGTCGGGAATGTTAAGGTAGTTGGACAAATTTGAACTGTTGCTAATATTTGGATGGGAGTATAATTGGGAGTGGTTCAACATTGGCGATCCATTTGCAGAACCGGCCCTGAAGCTAAACTTGGGAGAGTCGCTTCTTGGGGGTTGCTGGTTAGATTGCGGCAAATGTGGCTGTTGCTGGTAGTTATTGACCTGTATAGGACTGTTGGGCAACTGGTAAAGCTCTTCGTCCATGATGTCAGTAATCGATCTCTTAAGTGGGGGCAATACAACTGATGTCATTTCTGACTAATAAATCGATGTATTGACTAAAAATGCGTAGGTCAAATCTCAAATTTGGATGGCAAATCGTGAAGATATATGTGTATTTTTAATTTGCTTATTAATTTTCGTGTTGCTTTTTGTGCTTACACACTTTCATGATCCTGTGCACTTTAAAAGGAATCTGCCTGCGACGTTTGAGGCTAAGGCGCAGGATTGGCTCCGTATTTAGACTGCGGTATCGTATCCCCTAGTGTGGCCATGCTAATTCCGTATCTGAAACTGAAACAGGGAGGAGGAGAAGCATGCGAAAGATAATCAAAACAAACCTATCTGTCGTATCAACAAACAGATAGGGGCTACATTGTCGAACAAGTGGGGACTACAAGGATACTACAAGTTTGGTTATGGTATGATGTAGGCCTTATCTATTAATTAATCGCCCTCCAATCTCAAAATAGGGGAGATAAAGACAATATTTCTGATGGCAAAAGATTAGCCTTAGCATGAGATGGTCCGCATATGGATGATGCATGCGATTTTGACGGAGGAACGATGAGTCAATGTAATGTACACGTATATAGTTTATATGCCGTCTAAACCGTTTAATTCCATTAAGTCCGCACATACGAACATTCTGGAACCTATCGATCTTTCGGGTGCGACTTCGCATAGGAGCAACCTGAGATGAGATAATAACCCTAAACTCTATTGTTTGTCACGTGCTCCACGTATGTGGTTCAGTCTTTGGAGAGCCCCTCGTTACGGACCTTCTCTATGCCTTTAGCTGCCAACTCCTCGTCCAAGTAGTAGTAGTCATGAACTAAGCCAGCATGATCGTCTATCTCGAATACCAACGGAACTCCTGTCGGCACATTGATTGAGGAGATATCAGCGTCGCTCACGTGACTCAAGTGTTTAATAACGCTTCTGACCACGGAGCCGTGGGTCACCACTAGCACTGTACGATCCATTTGAATCAATTGATGGTTCAATATTTCCTGGATGAAGAATGGCATTACCCGTTTCATCACCATCTCTAGAGATTCACCCTTAGGCAATACAGCCTGGTTTATAACGTCGTTGTATCGATCATCTATGCATGGATCAGTGCCTTCTACAGGTGGAGGTGTTCCATGATAATCACGGCGGATGTATTGAAATTTTTCCTTATCCTCACCCAATTGCAAGAATATGTCATGTTTGTTGCATCCTTGATATTGACCGTAATGGCGTTCATTTAATTGCCATACTTTGTGATGATCCAACCACGCTTTGTTCAAGTGGTTTATAATCTTAAGACCCGTATCAATTGATCTCGTAAGTCTCGAAGTGTATAACACGTCTGGGCTTAATCCCGCCTTTTTGATTAGCTCTCCTGCTCTAATTGCTTCTTCCTTGCCTTTGTCAGAAAGTGGAATATCTATCCAGCCACAAAATTTGTTCTCGTGGTTCCATTGAGATTCTCCATGACGAAGTATGATGAGTTTATGAGTGGGCATCGTTTAGAATAGCTTGATCAGTCTACTCATTGATTGCGATAATCGCCAGATAAATTCGGACTAATCTCATCCTGTGTGCAGGTCACAATTTCCCGATGGAAATTTGTTTGTGATCATGTGTTCGCCATCGAGCATAGTTCCGGTATTTGTCGATCCTATACGTTGGCACTATCTGCTAGTGCATATGTTATCTTGACATTTCGTCTAAAAGTGGCCGTGTTTTTATGTATTGGGGTTATTTTTTTCTCATGAATGCAACAACCTCCAACATCGATGTAACATTTTTTTATCTCAATGCAACCGCATTGAAAAAAAATAGAGAATGATGTTACTACCCCAAGGTATAGATGTGACAGCCGCTACATAGGATAGTATAAATGTAAACGATGATCATAACATATGATTACGAATCGACTTTTTGCTTCGAGTAGTCAACTTCCACAGACCTACGAGCAATAGCTTATTTTTTGCTTAGGCGGCATACCAAGGTCCAATAGAAAAAATGTCTCATTTAAATACTCCCCCAACTACACCCGTTAGTTTTTCTCATATTGAAGCTCTTTACAAACAACTAAACATAAGATTTGTTAATTTTGACACTATGCCAAATCCATCAAAAATCAAACAAGATAAGCCTTTTACATGGTCCGAAATACAATACATATCAAAAACCAACCAACTAGAGTTATTTGCCAGATCCCAAGAAGAAACCGAAAGATACTTCGAATTTAAACAGTACTTGAAGAAAAATGATATTAACATTATGGATCATGTCTTAAAAAAGGAACTCCAGTGGAATGCTAGAGATCTTAGAGGTCCCGGAGAACCGATCTTTGTGAACCCTAACGATGTGAAGATTATTTACAACCAATTTCCATACTATGTTCCAAAAAATGTAAAACATTTATGTATTTGGAGTAAGGTCAAGATTGTTGGAGACCCAAACTCACCAATCGGAGATATTCTGCCACAAGTTAGAGCTGTCATAACGAGATATATAGAGAAAACGTTCATCGAAGGTTATGGATTAACCTGGGACCAATTGATTTGGTTTCGTAATTGGGATAGTTTACAGAGTGTTAAGAGCATTAGTCACATCCATGTCATAGTGAAAGATTTGAATATTCCCGATGAAGAAATCATTGGAACAAGTGGTTCCGTTTTAACTCTTGAAGAGTACAACGACATCATGTCAAACACATAAATATACCCCCAAGCATTTAAGCATGTTAGCACACATGTTTCCTACACTAGAAGCAATCATTAGAAAATACCCACACTTGATATCACCAAAAGTTGCCTATTTTTAGACTAAATAGAAAAATGTACAATACAAGGCCCCAAGGCTTAAACTTCTAGCGAGTAAGTGAGGGATTTGATAGATAGAGGCCAGATTGGGCGGAAAAAACTTGGCAATTGACAGAATTTGCCATCGTCGCAAACATCGCACTTTTTTGGAGCCAAAATAACCAAGCCCTTCAAGAGCGCTAGGCCCGTTAATTTCGGGTTCAGAAGTAGTAACTACAGATAATTTTGATTGCTCAACGTAATAATTTAAAATAATACTATAATATACATAAAGATAGAAGTAGAAATGAATTTAACCACCGAAACCATACAAGGTTCTACCTTGTCTCTTCAAAGCGTAGACAACATCCAAAGATGTAACAGTCTTTCTCTTTGCGTGTTCAGTGTAAGTAACAGCATCTCTGATAACGTTTTCTAAGAATGACTTAAGAACAACTCTGACTTCTTCGTAGATCAAAGCAGAGATACGCTTAACACCACCTCTTCTGGCCAATCTTCTGATAGCAGGCTTTGTAATACCTTGAATGTTATCTCTTAAGATCTTTCTGTGTCTCTTAGCACCACCTTTTCCTAAACCTTTTCCTCCTTTTCCTCTACCAGACATATTGATTGATTATTATTTGTTTGATTGATAGAATATATCAAAAAAGACTAATATCAAATGTGCGAAATGATGTATTTATAAATTGATGATGTGGGAATTGCCATTAATTCTCCCCCCTTTCAGAGCGCAGGTTCCGACCAGAGCCAAGCGAATGTCTAAGGGAGGGTGAGGGTGTCAGCCAACTGCGGAAGCCACTTTTTAGCGTTATTCTACAAAATACTCTGTGTACGTGTATTTTTTCGCACGCACGTTACCCCAGTTCTCGCTCTTTCCGGCAGAGAAAGGCAAACTTAGTCATACTTTTACTCCCCGTATCGTAACATACTACAAACGTTGCAAGATTTGCGACCATAATTTACCGAAAATGCGCGCTATCATTTGGGGAAGCGTACATGACAATAAAAAACGTTCTTTTCGCGCGAGCAGAAGTGCTATGTACTCAGTATTACCCTGCGCTCTGTGTAAACTTTAGTCCGCGACTTCGTCAACAGTAACTTCTCTAAGGTCGGAAAGATTATGTGGTACCTCGGCGTGATCCAAAACAAACAAATACTCACCTTAATTAATTTTACTTAGTACGCGTTCAAATCCATATATAAAATGTTTGGAATCCGATAATCCTAGTTTTATTTTTTTGTTATCAATTTGTTCAAGTATTCAAGATGGCTAGAACTAAACAAACAGCAAGAAAATCTACTGGTGGTAAAGCCCCAAGAAAACAATTAGCTTCTAAAGCTGCTAGAAAATCTGCCCCATCTACCGGTGGTGTCAAGAAGCCTCACAGATATAAGCCAGGTACTGTTGCTTTGAGAGAAATCAGAAGATTCCAAAAGTCTACTGAATTGCTTATCAGAAAGTTGCCTTTCCAAAGATTGGTCAGAGAAATTGCTCAAGATTTCAAGACTGACTTGAGATTCCAATCTTCTGCTATTGGTGCTTTACAAGAATCCGTTGAAGCTTACTTGGTTTCCTTATTCGAAGACACTAACTTGTGTGCTATCCACGCTAAGAGAGTTACTATCCAAAAGAAAGATATTCAATTAGCTAGAAGATTAAGAGGCGAAAGATCTTAAACTTGACTGGTTATCAAATCTTCAATTCTTTATATAACAGTTTTGTTTTCAAGTGTATATTAGTAATTTATATTAAGTAATTATTTAATACTTTGTAGAAAAGGCGATTCGTCTATAATTCAAAATCGGTTACTAAGACTTATAGTAACGGAGTTTACATACTACGTAAAGCCCTTGTCTACATTGGACAGCACTGACACCTATTAACTAAACCTGGTTGAGTTTTGTGAGTGTATAGTAACTTATATTGAATAATAGTTTACTGTCTTGTATAAAGGTCTTATTTTAAAAAGGATATAAATCAGCAGCTTCACCATTATCTATTCCCTGGCTTTGTTGCAATTCAGCCTGTTGCTGCAAATACGGCATTAGCACATCTGCGTATTTTGAATATCCTTTGTATTCTTCAACATCTTCTGACCATGAGTTAATTCCGTCTAGCAATCTTTTAGGAATTAATGGTTCCTTGCATAATTCGGTAATGGGTAAGAAGTATGTTCTAACAGTAAAGATAATTGCTCCAGACTTGGGTAATCTGCGAAGACTTTGCCTTTCACTACGGAAATATAACTGCTCAACTGTCGTGGCCGGTTTAGCAGTATTCCAACCAACATCTTGAACGTTCTCATCACCAATTGAAAAGGACCAGCCCAAGTTATCATCTGTTTGAATGAAATAGTTATTACGAACTACCGGCTTGTCACAAGTTAACCTGGAGAAGAACTTGGTCATTCCGTTTCTCAATTTTTCATTGTATTGGGGGACGTCTCCACTAGTGTGAATTTCGTTCAATTTCAACTTGAACTTGTCACGGAACCTCCAAAAACCTGCCAATATAATTGCACCAGCTTCCAACAGGTAGTTTCCGTCTTCGTTTTCAACCATGACTGCTAAGTCATCTTGAACTAATTTTGCGGCAATTAAAATCGGATCTTCGGCTCCTTTGTATTTTGTAAAATTGAAGCTCTCGCCAGTTTGTAAATTATCCAATCCTACTTTAGTTGCCTTAAAGAGGGAAGGATACCTATTTGGCAAATATCTTTTCATTTCATCCAATAACTCGTACACTGCATCTGTAGCTTTGGGGCTAGTCTCGTAGAGCTCAGTACCTCTTTGTTCTATTCTGGCTAACTTCTCTGAGTGGTACTTACTCCACTCCCTGTCAAGCTCAAACCATTGATTCCAATCCATGCTTCTGATCCCCATAGTGATGTTGTATTTATGTCTAAATGCTCTGTATGGCAATGGTTTCGTATGCTCGAAATGCCAGTTCTTGTATGGTTCTGGAATGGGTGTAACAAATGGTTCTGGATTCCAATGACCCAACTTTCTCGTCTTATTATTGACTACTTTAACCTTTTTGTCCTTGTTGCTCATAAAATACATGAAAACCCCAAGCAACAAAGCTATCAGAGCATTAAAGGTAACCTTTGGTAAACCTGTCAATTCTGCGAACTTGTCGTACAGATTGTGGTAAAGTGAAACCAACAACCCATCTTCATTAATCGTGAGATTCGACATTGTTAGTATGCTTTGTAAACCTTAGATATGTATTGGCTCACACCACTGGGATACACATGTTACTTATATATATACTATCTTATCAGCTCGTATTTCGCAGCCTAATTGGGAAAAAGTTTACACTAAATCCTGATGTAAAAAAATTAATTTTATTGATGCGGCTCAGATTCACTTTTTCTATACAAATTATGCTGGGGGTAAAAATGCTGCAAACAAGCTAGATTGGGCAAAGTTCCATGCTAGCATATAATAGACTATATATTTTGCATAAGGCGAATTGATGCTTATTAAATGGGCAACGTACCAGTAGCCTATTGGCATACAAGAACCGATTCTGGTCAAGATTTGGGTATTCCAGAAAAATATAACCCCGATTAATAGCATGATATTGACTAGCAAAAGTGAGGATATTTTTTTGATTTTAGGTAACTGATTACTATCCAAGTAAAAGTTTATCGATGCAGATTGTATTAATATAGTAGGCAATGCAAATAGGAAATTGGGTATGTTATTCGTAGTCCAGTAACTGAAAAGTCCATTATTCCAGTATTCTTTTTGAGCGTACTGGAATAGCAGGGGAAATAGTGAAGTGCACCATTCACCTCTAGCAGGACAGAATTTCCAATAGGTATAAACATTTGATCCTAGTATACTAGCAAACAATTGACTGCCTGTAATTATGGAAAAGATAGCATTGTTCAAGTCTTTGTTCAAGACTAGAAAGACATACAAGTCATGTAAATATAATACCCCGAATAACATAGAGTTTGCCCGTGTTGTAAAGTTCCATGCCAAACAAGTTCCTGATAATACATACAAGAATTTCAGCTTGATTGATCTATGTGACGGGTACTTGAAGTCATTGTGGTTGATGGACAAATCATGCAAATAAATAGTAAGGAAACTAAGCAAATTGCTTTGATTCTCTGAATAACCAGACGTGAGAAATACGCCCGCCTGCGAAATTATCATCAATTTCGATGCAATCTCACTAAACTTCTGGTTGTCATACTTTGCCTTCAAGGAATGGGTTCCATTTTTGAAATAGGAGATTGTCATCACGTACATCAATATCACTGACAAATAGTGGAAAGTATTGGAAACGACCAAACTCAAGATGAGTTTAGCATAGAAGTTTCCTTCGCCAATTGGCAAATACTTTATAAATCTCCACCAACTCGGACAAAACACAAATTGATTTTCGAATCGAATTGGATTGACATGAAGATCAGTGAAGTACACGGCATCCCACGTAATAAACTTATCGATGACATTGTCAATAAAGTGATTGAAGAATGGAATCCACCAGAAGTTATTAACCAATTCTTGCTTGGCTGAGAGATGCTGATTGATTAATAGTTGTGACGAGGTATCAAATCTGACAGGGGTATAGTATATTATGAGTAGTTGAGCAAGCTTTATGATCAAGAATAGCTGCGTTAGCCTCCAAAACGTGCTTTTATCTATCATGGTCATAATGCTCGAGGAAGCTGGAACTCTCCACTCTTCACTTCGTTTGAAGCACAACATTTTCAAAATTTATTTTTCGCGACAATCGAGAGAAGGTAAATAAAGGCTACAGTTTTGATTTTCTAAAATTTATATTATATTCGCAAGTGGTTCTATTAAGAGTTGGGTACGTCGATTACTTCTTGACAAACTGTTGAGCAAAAGAATCGATAATACCAGCAACAGATTGTGGGTTGGCTAAGGTGGAAATGTCACCTAATTGATCGGCTTCACCAGCAGAGATCTTTCTCAAGATTCTTCTCATGATCTTACCAGATCTAGTCTTTGGCAAATCGGCAACAATAATAACACTCTTTGGAGCAGCAAATGGACCAATTTCCTTTCTGACCTGTAATATCAACTCTTTTCTCAAGATAAGTGCGTCTTCGCTGGTTTCGTTACCGTTCACTTTTTCGGCGGATTCGTCTTTCAAGGCGACAAATGCGACAACGGCTTGTCCAGTCAAGTCATCGTTGATTCCAACGACAGCAGCCTCACCAACACCATGATGCTCGATCAACGCAGCTTCAATTTCAGAAGTGGACAATCTGTGACCAGAAACATTGACAACATCGTCAACTCTACCTCTAATCCAATAGTAACCGTCATGATCTCTAGCAGCACCATCACCTGTGAAGTAGTAGCCAGGGTATGGGTTCAAGTAGGTGTCCATGTATTTACCGTGGTTCTTCCAGACAGATCTGGCCATGGATGGCCAAGTGTCCTTGATAGCCAAAACACCTTCAACATCGTTACCTGTGATTTCTACTCCGCTAACTGGATCTATAAGACAGGTTTGGATACCGAAGAATGGTAAAGAAGCTGAACCTGGCTTGTTTGGAGTGATACCAGCGATTGGGGCAATGAAGTGAGAACCAGATTCGGTTTGCCAGTAAGTATCGGAGATGTGACATTGTCCTTTACCGACCTTTTCATTGTACCATTCCCAAATATCTGGGGAAATTGGCTCACCAACAGATCCCAAAGTTCTCAAAGAAGACAAGTCGTATTTTTCAATTTCGGCTTCTCCAGACTTTCTTAACAATCTCAAAGCAGTTGGAGCAACGTAGAAGTGGGTAGCCTTGTGTTTCTCAACAATTTGCCATAATCTACCGTAGTCTGGGTAAGCTGGGGTACCTTCGAACACAATAGTTGGAATACCCAAGGCCAATGGACCATATAAAGCGTAGGTGTGGCCAGTAATCCAACCGACATCACCAGCGGTGAATAATATATCTTCTTGGTGAATATCGAAAATGTATCTGGTGGTTAAAGCAGCACCCAAAAGGTAACCTGCAGTAGAGTGGACAACACCCTTTGGAGTACCAGTAGAACCAGAAGTGTATAACAAGAACAATGGGTCTTCTGAGTTGACTGGAACTGGAGCCAAGTAACCTGGGAATTTCTTGGTTTCTTCGTCCCACCAGAAATCACGTCCTTCTTGCATAGTGATGGCTTCATTTCCAGTTCTCTTGAAGACCAATACCTTTTCAACGGTAGGACAGTTCAACAAAGCTTCGTCGCACAATTTCTTGATGTTGACGGTTCTTCCACCACGACGACCTTCGTCACAGGTGATCAAAGCTTTACAGGAAGCATCGTTGACACGATCCTTGATAGAACCAGAAGAAAATCCAGCGAAGATAACCGAGTGAATAGCACCTAATCTGGCAACTGCCAACATGGCTACGATGGCAGCGGAGTTCATAGGCAAGTAGATGGCAACAGTGTCACCTTTCTTGACACCCCAAGACTTCAAGACACCTGCAACTTGAGAAACTTCACGCAATAATTCAGCGTATGTTAAGATCTTGGAGTCTTTTTCATCGTCAGCTTCGTAGATGACGGCTGGCTTATCAGGAGTAGCGAATGCATGTCTGTCGACACAGTTGTAAGAGGCATTCAATTCACCACCAATGAACCAGGCGGCATCACCGTGCTTCAAGGAACCGGACTTGACCTTGGTGAATTCTCTATCCCAGTGTAAATATTCTTTAGCCAAAGGACCGAAAAATCCTTCTGGGTCCTTAATTGATTTTTCGTAAAGTTCATAGTATTGACTGATATCCTTCAAGTGGCCGTCCCTTGGTTGTCTATCAAAGAATTCCTTAGGAGTGGGGCGAGGAACGACGTCGTTGGCTTCGTGAACAACTTCGTGAACTGGAGCAGAAGTCATCTTTAATTGATTTATAATAGTAGATTTGAAAATTCAACAAGTTTACAAATATCTGGATAATGTTAGTAAAACTTCCAATATCTCAATTATGGGGAATCATCAGCCCGAAGTCTCAACGTTAACGAAATTTCACTCCGAAGACTAGATATAGCTTGGATTATTTCTCAGGCGTAACGTAGCTCTTATTTAAGATTCAAAACTAACAATTGTGATACTTCACAGGGTTATACATACGAATTCAATACGATACTTGTCTTCTTTCCAGAGATCAATACTTCTATAAAGAACTGAGGTCTAAATAACCGCCGCCAACATTTTGACTCAAGTGAAAAACGGTACTGCACAGAGATTCTATACGACGCAACGCGTTGAGATCTGCTAACACCGAAGCGTTGACGGAAGAGATATAGAGGTAATATATAATTTGCATAGGACGTTCTAGCCTGCTCAAACATTGGTCATCAAGCAATTGTAGGTCCATACACACTGAGGCCAACATTACGAATGTTGATTCTCGACTCGTCATGAGATCGACTGTTAATCGGATCACTTTGGATTCGTTTATCTCTGTGCAGGAGTTGGTGGGTGGACAGTTTTTGTTGGACATGTCATTAGATTGTCTAAAATGCGACTAGATTTGCAAATTCCGAGAGATGGACTAACGGAAGAGATAAACTGAAATTAAAGCAAGTATCCACGGAAACAGTGTGGGGCTCGCTTTCTGTACAGCTGTATCTATCTACAATTGACGTGATTGGCGTAGCTCGATCTTCTCTTCCTCTTCTCCGAACCGAAGATCCAATCTAGCGTCATCTCTCAATTACACCAACATTTTTGTTAGAGCTTAATTTTCACAAAGAAATTGTTGGTGTTTACGTAATACTGATCGGACCAATAAAAGAGACACAGTTATAATAGGCTTATTCACAACATTTCGAAGGATCTAACTCGAGGCTGCGCTCAGCCAGTACAGCTGACGTTTAAGGCAACTTAAGCGCCATGCTACAGATCTACTATTTAAATTTTCTAATCTTAAATTTTCCTCTATTATCTATACATTATAAAGAGAATTGTTTTATCTACTAGATACAGAATGAACACCGAATATCATAAAATGAAAAATAAAATGAAAAACCTCTAATAATTTAACGAACCCGCATATGAAATTGAAATTGTCATTAGAATTATCATTGAATTTCGATTTCTTCTCATTCCCATTTGTTCATTCAAGTAATGGGGGTACTTTTCTTTCTTCTCTCCTTCAATCCATTTAATCGACTTCTTCGACAGTTGGACCTTCGTTAGATGGTTCTGGAGCACCACCTGCGGCACCTGGGAAACCACCTGGAGCGGCACCAGCAGCACCACCTGGGGCAGCACCAGCTTGGTAAGCCTTGCTCATGATTGGGTTAGCCTTACCTTCCAATTCCTTTTGACGGTCGGCAAATTCTTCTTGAGTGGCAGTTTGGTTGGCATCTAACCATTCAATGGTTTCGTCAGCAGCCTTGACAACTTCTTCGACTTCAGAAGCTTCCAACTTGGACTTGAATTCTTCTTCACCCAAGGTGGTCTTCAAAGAGTAAGCGTAAGATTCCAAACCGTTCTTGGCTTGGATTCTGTTGGCTTCCTTTTCATCTTCTTCCTTGAACTTTTCAGCTTCAGAGACCATCTTTTCGATATCTTCCTTAGATAATCTACCCTTGTCGTTGGTGATGGTAATCTTTTGAGTCTTACCGGTACCCTTTTCTAAGGCAGAAACGTTCAAGATACCGTTGGCATCAATGTCGAAGGTAACTTCGATTTGTGGAACACCTCTTGGTGCTGGTGGAATACCGGACAATTCGAACTTACCCAACAAGTTGTTGTCCTTGGTCTTAGTTCTTTCACCTTCGAAGACTTGAATCAAGACACCTGGTTGGTTGTCAGCGTAAGTAGAGAAGGTTTCGGACTTCTTGGTTGGGATAGTAGAGTTTCTTGGGATCAACTTGGTCATGATACCACCGGCAGTTTCGATACCCATAGACAATGGAGCAACATCCAACAACAATAAGTCTTGAGTCTTGGAAGAAGTGTCACCGGACAAGATAGCGGCTTGGACAGCAGCACCGTAAGCAACGGCTTCATCTGGGTTGATAGATCTGTTTGGTTCCTTACCGTTGAAGAAGTCAGAAACCAATTTTTGGACCTTTGGAATTCTGGTAGAACCACCGACCAAGACGATTTCGTGAACTTGGGACTTGTCAACCTTAGCATCTCTCAAGACCTTTTCGACTGGGTCCAAAGTAGATCTGAATAAGTCTTGACACAATTCTTCGAATCTGGCTCTGGTGATAGAAGTGTAGAAGTCAATACCTTCGTACAAGGAGTCGATTTCGATAGAGGTTTGAGCGGAAGAAGACAAGGTTCTCTTGGCTCTTTCACAAGCAGTTCTCAATCTTCTTAAAGCTCTTTGGTTGGTAGACAAGTCCTTCTTGTTCTTTCTCTTGAATTCGTTGACGAAGTGGTTAACCAATCTGTGGTCGAAATCTTCACCACCCAAGTGAGTGTCACCGGCAGTAGACTTGACTTCGAAGATACCGTCTTCAATAGACAATAAGGAGACATCGAAAGTACCACCACCCAAGTCGAAGATCAAAACGTTCTTTTCTTGTTCGTCTTTCTTGTCCAAACCGTAAGCAATGGCAGCGGCGGTTGGTTCGTTAATGATTCTCATAACATTCAAACCAGCAATTAAACCAGCATCCTTGGTAGCTTGTCTTTGAGAGTCATTGAAGTAAGCTGGGACGGTAACAACAGCATCGTTAACCTTGGCACCCAAGTAACCTTCAGCGGTTTCCTTCATCTTGGTCAAGATCATAGAAGAGATTTCTTCTGGAGTGAAGACCTTGGTTTCACCCTTGTATTCAACTTGAATGTTTGGCTTACCGTTCTTGTCAACAATCTTGAATGGGAAGTGCTTGATGTCACCTTGGACTTCAGCGTCTTGGGTCTTTCTACCGATCAAACGCTTAGCGTCGAAGATAGTGTTAGCTGGGTTCATGGCGGCTTGGTTCTTGGCGGCATCACCAATCAATCTTTCGGAGTCAGTGAAGGCAACGAAAGATGGAGTGGTTCTGTTACCTTGATCGTTGGCAATAATTTCAACACGATCGTTAGCGAAGTGTGCAACACATGAGTAGGTAGTACCCAAATCAATACCAACAGCTTTAGTAGTCATCTTTAATATATTATTTAGTTAAAGTAACTTAATAAATTATAATTAAGAAAAGAATAAATTTGCAGAAAATGGGATTTTCAACACCTTTTAAAACCCTTCTACGGCCGTGAAATTTACTAGTCCACAGAATTTCTATAGAATTCGACGAAGTTCCTCTCGATTGTGGTACACAAAAATAAATGAGCTTGCACCCAAATAGTGTCAAGGAACATTTTGGAAGGTTTTAGAATCTTTTTTCAGCACTTTACCTAACTAGGCTCGAAATGGCAGTCACGTGACTATGATGTCATTAATGCATCAAGCATCGATTGCATAGACTACAGGGATATCGGCATAAAGATCTATTGCTATATGATCATTACAATAGAGACTAAAGACTAGGGCAGCAAGATCATAAGGACTTAAAAAAAAACTTATAAATAGAATTTGTGAAGATTGGTCACGAGTTGAAAAGTTTCAACGTGGTGCATCAAATACCATAATACAGATCAACCTAATTAATGAAAGCAACGGCTAACCGAAGTCACTAGGACGTTTATGTCAGCTTTTCTTTGGTGTAATCATTGACAATGTAGATACTACCAGCTTTTCTGACAGCATGCTTGAAAGAAGTCCAACCTTGCTTAACTGCAGGAATGTCTGTGGAGTTGACATAAGCATCTAACTTGACTTCAAGCGACTTCACATAGTTTCTGGTGAAGACAGACTTTTCGTATCTAGCTTTGAGGAAGATAGAGTAGACCAAGAAAGGAGTCAAGGATCTTTTTCTGAAAGTGATTAATCTCGATGCTAAGAAGATGTAAGTGTAGATTTCTAAAACACTAGCCAATTGAACTGACTTGACGTTGTTGTGGCTGACAAAGTCGTCGATCTTCTTGGAGACTGGATGGTTTTCAAGTCCAAACACTGGCAACAAGAAAGTCTTGGTGTAGGCTAAAACATGGAACACTGAGAACAAAGCAAATGGAAGCAATGGCAACAAGAGGTAAGGTCTTAAGAGCAATAAGAGACTGCTCAATAAAAAGTAATGGGTGTTGTCATCTTTGACGATGTTAAACACATTGGAAGAGCTCTTTTGGACCAATTGGAAGATTAAGATACCGAAACTCTCGATGATTCCGACTAATGCCAACGCATTCCAGAACTTGAAAAACTTGACCCCAATTCTAATTTTTGTCAATGAAAAGAAGAAAATACCAATCAATGTAAGCACATGGCCAACGAACCAAGCGAACTGCAACGATTTGACTGTGGAGATTAACAATTCTTGGTTGAATTTAGGTTTGCTGGACGCGGTGGTGGTGGAATCCGTTTTGGCAGCACCAGCTTCACCATTGGAGGATGGGACTTCAGTAGTTTCCTTAAGGTCTGGTTTAGATGAGATGTCTGACATGATTGATGTTCAAATTAGTTTAGCCAAGAAGCAATTCAGACACTTTATATAAAAATAAGAGCTCTGAACAATTTGGGTTTGCTCCTTGAGATGGAGAAAAATAATAATTGTTCACTCACAGATTTTGTTGCTCGTTTCGATTAGGGTCACGAGACGCCCACCTTAACAGTGCGCTCGACATCACAGCGTTTCAGTGGTGACTTAAAACTGCGCCTAGCTCAGGTACACTGCATCTATGGTTATGTACTTGTTACTTAAAACATATATTAATGTAGAGATGATATGTAGAGAAGAAGTAGATAATAGGAGGTCACAGTAGCAATTACCTAACGTAAAAAGCCTTTACGGGTTTTGGTTGGAGCAGGTGTTGTGGCGGCTGGTTCTTGGGGTAAAGTCTTTTGTTTCTCCAATTGAACCTTCTTATCTTCCAACAATTTGATTTGTTTGGTCAACTTGTCCTTCATTTCCTTGTGTCTTGAGAACAAATCGGCTTCAGATCTCTGCAACTTCTTTTCCTTTTCAGAGACCTTTTGTTGGAAGACTGCCTTCATTTCTGCCTCCATCTTGGCTAACTTGGCCTCGTGTAAGGCGCGTTCTTCTTCTTGCTTGGCCAATGGATCGAACTCTCTAAACACAGAATTGTCCTGAGCAATTCCCATTCTATTCAATTTTTCCGTTCTGTAGTTTTCATATAAGGTGTTTGCAGTGTTTTCCTTCAACTCTTCCAAGAAGTTTCTCACTAACAATTGACGCAACTTGATGAAGTCGTTGTGCTCTTCGTTGTCAACCTCAATAACACCCCAAGGGTACTTTCTACCTCTAACGAGCTTTCCCTCGGCGTTTTCAACTTCTTTGGTAGATCCAACAACGGCGAATGGAAATTTGCTCAAGATTTGTTTGGTGTTTAAAACGGTTTCTTCGTCATCTTGTTCGAACTCAAGAGGCTTGAAGGTTTTGATTCCTTGGTATTTGATATCCTCCAAGATTCTGGCCTTGAAATCAGCAATCTCTTCACTAGTCAAAGTATCCGACTTGGCGATAACTGGAATCAAGTTAACTTTCTCGTGAACTTGCTTCATCAAAGTTATATCCAATGATCTCAAAGAGTGACCAGTAGGTTCGATGAAGTAAAGGAATGCATGCACTCTTTCATCGACAATAGCAGAACGATTTATTCTACTTTCGGCTTCCAAGTATGAGTCGAATCTTCCATTGATTTCGTCAACAATCAACTTCCAAGAGTTGACGTTGTTGATCGATTCACCGAAACCTGGGGCGGTGATTACGTTCAACTTTAATTTGACGCCATCTTCTTCGATTTCGGCAGTGGTGCTCTTGATTCTAACTTGAACAGATTCCTTATCGGCATCAGTTTCGTCATCGATACTACTTTCACTCTTCAAGATTTCACGGTTGAAAAGAGTGTTGATCAAAGTGGCTTTACCTAAACCGCTTTCACCAACGGCCATGATATTCAAGTTGAATCCTCTTCTGATGGATTTTCTGTGCCATTGCTTTGGTAAGTTGGCAAATCCAACATATCCATTGAGCTTTCTCTTGATGATTTTAACTTCGTGTTCAATGGTTTCTGGAAGGGTGTTGTTAACAGCTGGAGATTCTACTTCGGCTAAATTGTTAGTATGATTGATTGGATGATTCTGATCCTAGCTTGAAATAAAACATACCTGTCATCGTGATGGTTGAAAACTCCTCTAAATGTGTAACAGATCAGCAAAAATTACTGGAATAAAAGGGGAACTTGACGTGATTAAAATTGGAGAACCTGAACTGAATCAAACGTGAAGTCTCAATTAGGGTATATGAAACTTGATACTTTTGAGATTTCTAGAAGGTCACGTATATGATCCTTCGAAATAGATTACTGATACTGAAATTTAATTAATTGTCGTATGAAAAGCTGTTGATTTTCGCTCGGTGTTTTTATTTGATTTAGACGTTGTGATTTTTTGTTTGTGAACCTCAATATAGAATTTTCGTATCAAATGACAGCTGAAAAAAAAAATGTTTACGTGTCTATGTCACGTGGTGGGCCACGTCCTGGCTTTCGTCTAACTTAGATTGTATAGTGGAGAATAGACGACTGCAGGTACCCAAATAAGGAGAAAAAAGGCTGAGTGCCGATCGGAGCCTCTTATTGGTGCCCATATCGCTAATATGCGCATGCGATCTATAGCTTGGAGAATGTACAACAACTATAATACTAAATATACAGTTACATAGAATTTTTATAGAGTAGTGAATAGCACCATGTAAAAGCCCGTAGCTGACTTACTATAAAGCGCTACTTAGTATTCTCGTGGGATTTTTTTGGACACGTAGTAATTGACAAAAACCTTCGCCTCAATGCCGAAACGACAGCGAAAATCACGAGTCACTAACTAACTGAGCTTATTTGAATGTCTTATACTTAGAAGGGGAGCTATTTATCTTTAGTTAACACGTAAGGTATGACATTGCTAAATAAAATTGAATTCGTGGATTACCTCCTTTCATAATTTCGAGTCTAGTACTATCGTAGAATTTTCAGAATAGTTGCAAAAATCTACAAAAATTCACAACCCAACTTTTCACGCACGTGCACCATTACTAGGCTACCAACACTTACAGATCAGTATGTACAATGTATGATTCTGTAGATATATATATAGGTTACATTACGAGGAGATGTTTTTCAATTCTTGCAACAAGAATTTTAATCCTAACTTTGCAAACATCGTCATATTTACTGCTCTCTCAGTACTTCCAGTGGTCTCAGAGCAGGACTTTTCCCCAGATGGACCACTAAGACCTAGAAATACTGTACCAACAGTAGCATTGCTCTTTGTAGATTCCTGCGTTGAATCCTTATCATCATCGCCATTCAAGTGAAGATCGACAGTGGGGCCAGCAAAGCCGGTTTCGGACAATACATATGTAGAGCCCAACTCATATTTGGCAGTTCTCGCAAGTTTTAACGCGACTTGCTCGGAAGGGCCCATGTACAGACTAATTTCAACATCGGACCAGCCAGATAATTTAAGTCTTTGCTTCAATGAGTATACTAGTTTACCTCCAATATAGAAATCAGATGCACCGGGTACTGATACCAAGTATGCAGACAATAACCCTCCACACGCGGCTTCTGATATGGCCAAGGTTTCTCCCCTAGCACGTAGTATCGTAGCGATCTGTTCTACCAACTCCCGAACATCTTCAGGTGGGAAATCCATCAGTCTTATAACCTCCAGTCTCGAGTGGTGTGAAGCCTATTTTTTAGGCTGGTGGGGAAGGGGTCGTGTACCATGCCAAAACGATTGAGTGGCAATGTGGATTAAAAGCTCAGTTGATCAGGATGCCACCATAAAAGAAAGCACGGGAATCATGTCGAAAACATTGAAATTCCATGCTGGAAAAATACAGTACGACGAAGAAACCAAAAGATGTACACCATTGCCTCATAAAGGAGTTGTTTCAATCAAACCCAGCACCGAAGATCCGGATTTCTTAGCATTCACCTGGACGCCAAAAGTCGATTCCACAGTTGGTTCTACCATTGATAAAGACGAATTGTTGCTCATACCTGGAGACGTCAGTTTCAAGCACATGAAATCATGTAAAACTGGTAGAGTCTTTGCATTAACATTTTTAAGTTCAGGCGCCAAACATTTATACTGGTTGCAGGATGTAGGTGATCTTGATCAACCTGATTTACTTACAGAGAAGGACCAAAACATTATAAAACAGATAAATGACTTATTGACCATAAACGAAGAGGAGGACGAGGAAGAAGAGGAAGAGGAAGAAGACGAGGCTGCTGTGAAAAAGGAAACATAAGTAATATATTACGAAACTGGTTGCATTACCGTACCTTTAATATAAGAACTACGATATAATAGCTCACTCTATGTATATTATTGTATTGGTCAGGGGCACTTTTCAATTGACATCTACAATAAGATCGTTATTAGATTTAATCTAGTTCGAGATAAGCGTATTGTACCCCGCCTATTTTGTCACTTGCGATGAACAGCAACCAGGAGTTGTGGATGTAGTGCAGGGTCCGAGACTTTTGCTTCCAACAGTTATGTCATTGCAAAAAAATTACTGCAGGGGCTCACTAATAAATTGAAAAGTAGCAAATGTCTAGGCAGAGGACCAAAAAAAAGCTATTGTCAGACACTGCCCCTCACACCGAGAATGTTTGCTTTCAGATCGTCAGGGTACAGCCTGATTAGCAAACATTAGCGAGAGCTAAAAAAAATAAGATTCGACCAGTGACGTCACGAAAATACCGATATGAAATCCGAGCAACTCGAAGTAGATAAATATTTAACGATAGCGTGCGGGACATTCGCCAAACCCAGTAACCCTTCACAGGAGAAACCAAATATGGACCAAGTACAGTTAATGACACAACCCGAAAACGGGGAAGAGATGACACATTCGGAGTCGCTAGAAAAGACGTTGGAGAAGTTGAAACATTTAGTCGAGGAAAACCCTGCGCCGAATGATGAAAAGGAAGGTGACGAACAGGCCCCAAAAGTGGAGAACGAAAAGGCGAAAGAGGATCTTCAAGAAAGACATTCGAGCGAAGATGAAGGGGATGAAGACCAAGAGTACGATAATGATGGCTTTGCTATTCCACCCGGAAAAATTCCTATAGACGGTCATTTTTCCACGCGAGAGATAAAGGAGTTGGTGGAATTGGCTAAGGAAGAGGGGCTTATCGATTTAAATATAGACGTCGATGTGTTAAAGCACAGTGATAAGCTTGGAGACCAAATTGTAGTAAGGGATCATCATGATTCCAAAAAGACCGAGGATTCCTAGAAGCTTCACCTTTAAGTCACATTGTCTCACCTGCAGTGAGGGGGTGTCTAAGAACGTTTAGCGAGAAAAGCTAGCGAGATATTTATTTATGAGAAAAATAACGAGAAAAAAGAGCTGGTCCCTTAAAAATGGTTTATTGTTTTACGAGTTACCGTTATGATTCCGATTTGACTTATGTTATATATATAGAGCATTTCATGTATCGAAGTCCCTAGAAGGGTTTACGATCAGTTCAATTCTACGCCATTTTATACACTATATCCACTAAACCTCGGTACTTTGTCGCACTATCTTTGTTAGATACCAACTCTAAGTATGCGCGCCAAAAAAAAAAAGTGAGACAGATTTAGTTTCAACTGTCAAACGCCCTGAATCGAGATACCACGCTATGGAAAGGTTCACTCCAATACAATCGCGATGGAATAGGCTACTGCTCTATATCGTGATAGGTATTGGACTCTTCTTGTTTACACTAACAGGTATTTTGTTTACAAAAGAAAGTGTAGGCGCAGATTCTCCAGGATGTCGTTTGGTATGGATGGGACCTTCCTATGCAAGGATCTCCGGATTCGATGAAAGTCATTCCAAGTTTGCTTCCAAATACTCCCTATACCTTTACAGAGAACAAGGAAGAGATAATATTCCCGAAGAAAGTGATCTGGGCCAATACAGGCTAGATGGTATACCCGTTTTATTCATTCCAGGTAACGCTGGAAGTTATCGTCAAGTACGATCAATTGCATCCGAGTCGGCAAATTTATTCTTTGATGAATACATACACAGAAACCCTGGGACTAACCCGAACTCATCCAACTTGGATTTTTTTGCCGCCGATTTCAATGAAGACTTTACCGCTTTCCATGGAAGAACCATGCTAGATCAAGCCGAATACGCCAATGAGGCTATCAAATTCATTCTAGATCTATACTCAACTAATAAGAACCCTCCCAAATCAGTGATAATAGTAGCACACTCCATGGGTGGTATAGTTTCAAGGGTTATGGTGACCCTCGGAAGCTATTTACCTGATTCCATCAACACCATCATAACATTATCTTCGCCTCATGCTGCGGCACCATTGACCTTTGATGGAGACTTACTACAAATATATTCTGCCACTGATCGATTCTGGTTCGAAGGATACCATACTGGATCTAAGAGCTCTAATGACTTCTCATCTATTGCTAAACAGAGATTGGAGAATCTCTCGCTCATATCTATAACAGGTGGCTTACTTGATAACACCTTGCCAGCCGACTACACTACGTTAGGATTCTTGGTTCCACCGTCTAACGGATTTACCGTCTATTCGACTGGGATACCTTCTGTGTGGACACCAATAGACCACTTGGCGGTGGTGTGGTGCAGTCAGTTGCGGAACAAGGTGAGTAGGGCATTGTTGGACATAGTCGATGTTAATGAACCGCATAGAACCGTGCCTTTGCAGCAGAGAATGGAAATATTCAGATCTCATCTACTCACCGGATTCGAGCCATACGCGCAACAAGATTTGGTTGCAACAAATACCAAAATGGGAGACATCAACTTAAAACTAGACGTGCAGTCAGTTCATTCATTATCCATCTCAGGTGACCAAAGAATCAAGCTACAAGGCAAAAGTGATGAATATGATATGAACTTATTCCAGTTGCCAAACGAGGAAGACTTCCAATTCTCGTTGCTTAGCTCGATCCCAATCCAAAGTTGGGACTCTCGAAACTCAGAGTCCGCAGTGTTATTATGTCAAAAATCAGTGCACGATAATGGAACTGCAGATCTTGATGACTTTACCACCGAAGCAACCAATGAGTTCATTGCATTGAACTGTGTTGATATCCATCGTGATGCTCACATAGTTCCTAGATCAGATTACTATACCAATTCTTTAATGGATTCATCTTATGAGGGACCCAAACAACCATTCCATGCTATAAGACTCACCTCAAAAGACCTTGCCAACCATGTTGTTCTTGTTGCTACCAAGAAATCAAATAAAGACAAGTACGAAGATTACTTTGTGTTTGGAGAAGTATCGAGCTACAAGGCCGCGAACTACGAAATATCGCAAGATGCATTGACCATGTTTATAAGAGGTGCAGTGGACATTTCATTGCCAGCAGACAGACCATTAGCCGTCAATGTAAATATTCCAGGAGCATGGAGTAGTATTCTCGCTTACAAATTGTATATTAGCGGACTTCCCAAACACAAGAAGGAAGCCCCACCACCGTTTACTTCTTTCGCTAGACAATGGATCGAAGATCCTTACGAAACTAAATGGCACCTTAACCTTGAAGAGAATCCCCTAATCTCTCTTTCCATGCATGGCATAGCTCCTTATGTTCCATTCAAATATTCACACAAGGGGCTCAATCTCGAGTTCTGGAGTGCACCTTCATCAGAATCATCCACCGTAGACATCATTATCAAACTTGATTTACTCAATAGCTTGAGACTATTGGTGTTGCGCTATCGACTTGCGATCGTAGCTGGTTGTGTACTGGTAAGTTTACTTGTGATGATGATACAGATAAGAATATATGCAAAGAGCAACCGTTACCCAACATTTGCCCATGCATTAACTTTGATGAACTCAGGAAAGTCCTTGATGGTTATACTATTCGTAATTGCATTGTTGACTCCTTTAGTGTCTAACGAGTCTGTACAGAAAGTGCTTAACTTAATAGATCCTGTTGTATTGCGAGATTCGAACGAAATCAACATGAGTCTCCACAGTGATTTCAAAGTCAACTCATTTTATTTGGGCTTAGAAGAAAAGTGGTTATGGCCAGTTGGAATTGTTGTTTATTTAATCTGTAATTTCTTGGTATTTTCAAGTTATTACTTGTTGATCTCTATAGGGTTTTTTCTTATTGCAATCAGCAGCTATTTCAAGAGGTTGGTTAGCTCAAAATTCAAAACCTCAAAAGCAGATTCAAAATATTCACAAAGTGTAACAGAAAACTACTCCAACATTTGGACACGTCGTGGGTTAGTGATGATGATCTTACTAGCCGTGGTAGTACCATTTTACGCACCATATCAGTTTGTTTATATCATCTGCTTTGTAGTACAGATAATTAGTGTACTCAAAGTACTAGCAAGAAGTGGCTTTGGAGGTGGATCGAGTGATGCCAATTTATTCAACTTCCAAGTATCAATGCTAATTTTGATGTTGTGGATATTACCAGTCAATGTTCCGATATTGATTGTGTTTGTCCATAATATAACTGTGAATTGGAAAACCCCATTCAGTTCACATCATAACTTTTTCTCTATTTTCCCCATATTAGCATTGGTGGAGAGAAACTCAAAGATGCAAAGACTACCAAAGTTTGAAAATGGGTATAAAACTATAGAGATATTCATGGGTTATACAATCTTTTATTGTTTAATCTATGGAGTTCGCCATACGTTTTGGATCCATCATCTCTTCAATGTTTTAAGTTGTTTGTATTTGAGGCTATACACAGTCAACGATACAGAAACCGACAAACAAAAGGCATAATATTACTCTATAGAAGAAATACAAAGTATTGGTAATAATTTCAGTGATTGGTATTTAACCATATTTCATTAAACTAATATACACTCAACCTAATAACATTACAAAATTTAAATAAAAGAAATGAAGTTGAAAAAGGAGCCTAGTTGGAGGCAGAAGAGTACTTAGTAACAGCTCTAGTACCTTCGGAAACAGCGTGCTTAGCTAATTCACCTGGCAAAATCAATCTGACAGCAGTTTGAATTTCTCTAGCAGAAATGGTGGATTTCTTGTTGTAAGCAGCCAACTTGGAAGCTTCACCAGCAATTCTTTCAAAGATATCGTTGACAAAAGAGTTCATGATAGACATGGCCTTTTGGGAGATACCAGTGTCAGGGTGAGTTTGCTTCAAGACCTTGTAGATGTATGAGGAGTAAGTTTCCTTTCTGGTCTTACTTCTCTTCTTAGCATCAGTGGAAGAAGAAGCAGTCTTCTTGGCTGCTGGCTTCTTTTCAGCAGGAGCTTTAGAGGCAGGTTTCTTTTCAGCTTTAGGTGGGGCCATTGTGATTAATTAATTATATGATATTGAAATCTAAATGTTTTGAAGGGGCAATGGCGATTTGGTTCTTTATATATACGCGATAAATCACGGGGCAAACTACAAAGTGGCGACAAATGTTTGTGTGTGCGGCCAAGCGAATTGAGGAGGAGCGCGAATGACACCGTTGGAAGATAGGGAGAATGCGAGAGGAGATGCGGGAGAGTACGAGATACCGTGGATATGACAACAAACATTACCCGTGGGATAACAATTACACAGAGAACGCCAATTATTTGGCGTTATACACGGTAAAAAAGGGTGTTGCTACCGTTACCCATGCACAAATTTACTGGTGTTAGCGCGTATGTCTTGTCGTACCACATTTACGCATCCAAAGGAGTAAACTGGGTCACGCACTCAGCAAAGAGTTTAATTGAGCACGCGCTAGTAAATCGTGTCATTAACAAACAAACATCTCGTGCTCGCATCGTGAATGTTCGCGGGGCAAAAATAACAGCCCAGGGGGCGACAACCGAACGTTGCGAGATTAAGATTATAAATATCAGAAGAATCCCTTGAATTACAGGCTCTCTCGATAATTAATAATAATCATATATATCAATAATGTCAGGTGGTAAAGGTAAAGCCGGTTCGTCCGAAAAAGCATCAACTTCTAGATCAGCCAAGGCTGGTTTGACCTTCCCAGTCGGAAGAGTCCACAGATTGTTAAGAAAGGGTAACTACGCTCAAAGAGTTGGTTCTGGTGCTCCAGTCTACTTAACTTCCGTTCTTGAATATTTGGCTGCTGAAATCTTGGAATTGGCTGGTAACGCTGCCAGAGACAACAAGAAGTCCAGAATTATCCCAAGACACTTGCAATTGGCCATCAGAAATGATGAAGAATTGAACAAGTTGTTGGGTCACGTCACCATTGCTCAAGGTGGTGTCTTACCAAACATTCACCAATCCTTGTTACCAGCCAAGAAGGTTGTCAAGCCAGGTAAGGCCTCTCAAGAATTATAATCGTTTAAGGGTTTTCGATTGTACTATAACTATTTAATTCTTTTGTAACGTTTCATCTCGACACCTTCGTCGTCTTTTTTGTTATGTTGTTTGCGCTTTGACAAACTAGTGTATATTAGCCTTTATAATAATGAGATAATTGCTCTTTAGAATATCGTAAATATTGTAGCCGTGGTCGTGTACGGCTCTTATCAGGCCCCGAAGATGTAAAAAGTGATCGACTGGAAGTTTTTCAAACTACATATCATATCAAATGGAGAAGTTTTCGAATTGGAGAGATAAAGGTACGGGCATTTCACCCTTTATGCCCGTGTCGGCGCCATCGAGGAGCATTCTCGAAAAGGTAGCCCTTTATTCCATCAAGACTCTTTTATTCTTATCGAGACTACCATTTGTCGCATTACTTGTGATCGGATTCTACATTACGTCTCTGAAACAATTACTAAAGATATTATTGTTGATTTTCTTTGGGCTTAATAATCTAGATGTCCTAGTGGATGGTTTCAAACGTTCAAATACTGCTCGTATCGAAGAATTCCATCCAAAAATCAACGATGTAGTCATCGCAAATTATTCCTCGCCAATCGATGGATTGATTATGGCAATGATGACTAAAGCACCATGGAGAAAGATCGTCTTCTTGGTGCCTAACTTTAAAGGTAAGTTCTTGGTTCATTCAGTGTGGTCATTATTTCTCAATACCTTCACCATCTATCCTTCAGCTGCTGATCCGCAAGGTATTGATCTTAACGACTATAAAGGAAAGGTAGTCTTCATGCTACTCGAAGGTACTCCTTCTAATAACAAGGCTTTACTTCCATTCGTGGGTTTGAGTGCCGGCTACATTCCCAAAGACTTCACTATCAAGTCCCTCGTTTTGAAAATTCCTGCCAACCTTACTTTACCCATTCCCAATAAGACTATGTTCGGATACTTCTTTGAGTTGGCCAGTCCTTTGGCAACAACAGCCAATTCTATTAAAGCCAAGATCTACACTTTCCCTTCATGGGACGCTAAAGAAGTTCGTAACTCCTTTGTGCTCAATGGCTTGAATTTGGTCTCCTTGGGCATTAAAGAGAAGCAGGAGTTTTACGACTATTGGAAGAATTATAAGGTCAAAACTGAATAAACAAGTTCAATGTCTAGAAGGGCTTCTTTCGCGGGCCCGTATTTGGTCGTCTTCATGTTTGTCACTACGACTCCTTTGTTCACCACTTTTATCTGACCTGGACCGGTGAGTGCGGTGACTTCTGTGCCTGCCGTGTCTGTGGCTCTTCTTGGACTTATCTTCGCTTCCTTTCCTAATATAATCTGCCATTGGATCCTTAAATTCATCATCCACGTCTTTCTTACTAATAAAGTCGGCCATAGGATCTTTCAACTCGTCATCTTCGTTAACTTGTTCCTGTTCTCGTATTTTAATTTCAGATTGAATTTCATGTTGATTTTGAATTTGTTCATATTTGTCCTGCTCTTTGTAGTCTAGTAATTTTGGGGCCTTCTGTTCAATTTTACCCTTGACATTTTGTTCGATTTCACTATAATCTACCAAGTAATTCTCTTCCTTATCGTCTCCTCTTAGTTTGAAGTAAACATGATCAACTTTGATGACTCTATCGTAAACTTTGATCCCATTCAAGTTATCGACTGCCAACACACAGCTTTTGTAATTCTCATATTTGAGATAACAGAATCCTCGACTAGCTCCAGTGGCTCTATCTCTCACAAGGTTTATATGCGTCGGTATACCGTATTGCGAAAAGATGGTCAATATATCTTTCTCTTCTAATTCATATGGTAAGCTGCCAATATAAATATATGACGTGTCTTTATAGTCATAATGCCACGAAGCTTCATAGGGGGTACCCTGGCCTAATTCTTTTTGATTTATCTGGTTGATTTTTAGTATCGAATTCATCTATGCTCTTGTAGTATCGTACCACAGTAATTATAGGTGTATCTATAATGTGTCACGTGCTTAAATTTACGTGACCTCGATGAGATGAGCCAAAAAAATTCAGCTCGCTAGAAGAATCGATAGAGCACTCTAGACGTTTAAAGGCAGACAAGATGGTTAACGCAAAGGCTGGAAAGCAAACTAAAGCTCGCGAAAACAAGCCTGAACTGCAAAAGCCTGTAGAGACATCGCGAAAGAGAAAGGTCGAACCCCAAGAAGTCGAGGAAGAATCTTCAGATGAGGAATTCAATGTAGAGGGATTAATCGATGGAGAAGCTTCTGAAGATGACGAGGAGGACGACGAAGAAGAGCAAGAAGAAGAGAATGAAGACGACGAAGAAGATGAGGATGAAGAATTCAATGAGCTTCTTGGAGAAGAAGAAGACCCCAGTGATGTTGACTCTGACGACTTTTCCGATGAGCCTCAAGATGATTCGGCTTCAATAACCGATAAACTCTCGGGTGTTAAGATCAGAACTTTGTCCAACAACTCAGAAGATAAGGAGATCCATACCAAGTATTCAGATGGTAGACCAAGAATAATCAAACCAGAAATCGACCCAGTATATGACAGTGACGACAGTGATGTTGAAAACTTCAACACCATTGGAAACATTCCATTGTCAGCATATGAAGAAATGCCACATCTCGGATACGATATCAATGGTAAGAGAATCATGAGACCAGCCAGGGGAAGTGCCTTGGATCAACTTTTGGAATCCATCGAGTTACCTGAAGGTTGGACCGGATTGTTAGACCAAAACACCGGTGGTAACCTTAAGTTGACTGGCGAAGAATTGGAATTGATTAGAAAGATTCAACAGCAAGAAAGCACTGATGACAACATCAACCCATACGAACCTTATATTGACTGGTTCACCTCAAAGCAAGAAGTCATGCCATTAACAGCTATTCCTGAACCTAAGAGAAGATTCGTGCCATCCAAACACGAAGCCAAGAGAGTGATGAAGATTGTTAGAGCCATAAGAGAAGGAAGAATCGTCTCGCCTAACAAGGTAAAGGAACAGGCTGAAGAGGACCAGTTCAACTACGATTTGTGGAAGGATGAAGCTCCTGTTGAAGACCATGTCATGACTTTGAGAGCACCTAAATTACCACCTCCAACAAACGAAGAGTCGTATAATCCACCTGAAGAATATTTATTGACTGAAGAAGAAAAGAAGAGATGGGAAGAAATGGATCCATCTGAAAGAGAAAGAAACTTTATACCTCAAAAATACTCTTCGTTAAGAAAAGTGCCAGGTTACCAAGAGAGTGTCCATGAAAGATTCGACAGATGCTTAGACTTATACTTGGCACCAAGAGTTCGTCACAACAAATTGAATATTGATCCTGACAGTTTGATCCCTGAATTGCCATCTCCAAAGGATTTGAGACCTTTCCCAATCAGATGCTCAACCGTCTACTCTGGACACACTGGTAAGATACGTACCATTTCTATAGACCCACAAGGATTATGGTTAGCTACTGGTTCTGATGATGGAACTGTTAGAATCTGGGAAATCTTGACTGGTAGACAAGTCTACAAAGCACAACTCGTGGAAGATGATAATACCGACGACCACATTGAAAGCTTGGAATGGAACCCTGACAGCTTGACAGGTATATTGGCTGTTGCTGCTGGTGAAAACATATACTTGATTGTTCCACCTATATTCGGATTCGACATTGAAAATACCGGTAAGTTAAGAATCGAAACTGGTTGGGGTTACGATACCTTTGGTAACAAGAAGACCACCGAGGGCCTCAATGTTGAAGGCGATGAAGAAGATGATGAGCCAAAAGAAAAATCAGAAATCAAAAAGGAAGTCGCCAAGTGGTTCACTCCATCTGCAGAACAAGCCAAGTTGGGCATATCAGCGGTTGTTCAATGCCGTAAGACAGTCAAGAAATTGTCGTGGCACAGAAAAGGTGATTACTTTGTTACTGTCTCTCCAGATAGCAAGAACACTGCTGTGTTGATTCACCAATTATCCAAGCATTTATCTCAATCACCATTCAAAAAATCCAAGGGTATTATAATGGATGCCAAGTTCCATCCGTTCAAACCACAATTATTCGTGGCTTCTCAACGTACTATCAGAATCTACGACTTAGCACAACAAGTTCTCATCAAAAAATTAATGCCAGGTGCTAGAATGTTATCCAATATCGATATTCATCCAAGAGGTGATAACTTATTGGCAGGTTCTTACGATAAGAGAGTCTTGTGGCACGACTTGGACTTACTGGCCACTCCATACAAGACCTTGAGATACCACGAAAAGGCCGTCAGATCCATCAAATTCCACAAATCAAACTTGCCTTTGTTCGCCTCTGCCTCCGACGATGGCTCAATCCATGTTTTCCATGGTACAGTCTATGATGATTTGATGTCCAACCCATTGTTGGTACCATTGAAGAAATTGACTGGCCACAAAGTAATCAATAGCATCGGTGTATTAGATTTGATCTGGCATCCAAAGGAAGCCTGGTTGTTCAGTGCCGGTGCCGACGGTACAGCTCGTTTATGGACTACATAAATAGAATGTCATATTAATAAAGTACAATTAGTTAATTTAAGTATATGGTATTTTTGCCTGGTAGATAATCACAACTGATCATTTGACCATTTTGGTAGCACGTCGAGAACATATCATTTTCTTTGGCAGAAAACAAATGCTTCAATATCTCTGTAATATTACTAACTATGCCCAAATTGTGCTCACTTAATACCCAGTCCAAACTTTTCCAATCTAGTATTCCTTCCTTATCAAATTTGATGGGAGTAGGATATTTTTTCACCTCTTCGACACTGACCTCGGCAGTAAAAAGATACATTCCTCCGGTCCCTTCGCCTACAGTCCCGCTTTCGTTGTCGACCTGCCATAACATGACTCCCCTAGATACATATTGGGGCAACCTTAACCCGGTTTCTTCTTCGGTCTCTCTCACGATGCAGTCATAAGGTGACTCGCCCTCATCCAATTTTCCTCCCACACCATTCCAGCGTCCCATCCATGGTTTTTTCTCTCTGTTCAACAATAGTATCTCATTGGTTTCCGGGCAATGTATAATTCCGAGAGTGTATCTCAATCTAGGTTTCTGTTCTTTGGTCATTGCAATGTTGTAAGTCAGTTGATTTCACTACCATTTTATTTCACGCGTTTATCTTTAGTGAGAAAATAAGGGTGAGTCATTTGAGGCAGTAAGTAGCTTAATCAGGCTTGAGATGCAGGTGCACAGATATAGTACTATGTGTGTAGCAGACCTGAGTCTACTTAATGTCCATTCCACGTCTGTTCATTTGCAACCTCTATTGGGTAAGCTAGTTTATTTTTGGCAACCAACATTATTCGCAGTAATTCCAAAAAGTTTGAAAAATTTAGTAAAAACCTCGATCTCCCAAAATAAGCTTAGCTTTGAATATGCAAGACTTGCTTTGATGTAAGCACTACAACACACACACACTCTCTCCCGGGGTATCATTCACAATCTTTCTCTCCAGTTGGTATAAATCAGTAACTTCCATTTCCATTCAATCACGTGACCGGGATCTGTTTGAGAGTTGTTTTCACATTCAATAATATTTTGGAACTCTTGCAAATTGAAAGCCGGCTCTAGTACGGAATAGAATGGTCAACAGCACACTGAGCTTGCGGAATTACCATAACCTAGTACACAAATTATAATTTCACTACTTTCAACTAAAATTTGACCAAATCTATCTTATTCACAGCACCACATATCGAATCATCGGAGAACAATAGGACTTGACACAACAAATAAATCAGGCGAAAAATCAGTGTTTTACTTCTTCAATAGATAGCAAAAAGTCAAATTCCTTCAACGATACTCGTAAACTTCATGAGAAAGAGACTGTGATGACTCAATCCAACATGTCGGCAAAATCACATATATTTCCTCTACTCAATGAGCAGATGGATCTAGTCAAACAGAAAAAAACCATCAAGTTGAATCGAATAGATCCAGAACTAAACGTCACATTATCTGAAATAGTTGAGTGTATCCACGAATTTTTACACTCATACCAGCCCCCATTGAAGCTTGAAAGGCTTTCACTACAAGGAAATCACATTAGTGAATTACCTCCCAATTTTACTATTCTCGCTAAGAATTTGAGATTACTAGACTTACATTATAACGACTTGGCCGTATTGCCCGATTTGATAAGAGAATTCACCAGTTTGGAAATCCTTGATTTATCATCGAACAAGTTATGGAATTTACCTTCGATGGCGGTCTTTGGCTCGTTAAAGAATTTGAAGGTGATATCATTAAAGGAAAATAAATTCAAGTACTTACCTCCTGTATTGGGAGAGATACCAAACTTGAATTTGATCGAGGTTGCTGATAATCCCTTGATATTACCCTCGATCGATATTGTCAAGATCTATCAACACCAGCGCCCCGATCTTGACTGGGTAAGTGAATTGAAAAACTATTTGGTTACCAATAAAGCATTAATAGAATACAAGTTACAGGAGCAACAAGAATCAAAAATCAAAATGAATCTGGCATTACCTCAAACTCCATTATCCAACAATGCACCACCCAACCCCAACCAACCGCAATCACAAGTACCAAGCAACCCACCTCCTATCATCAGGTCGAAAAGTATTTCCGAAAGCAAATCGAAGTCATCAAAAGCTGCCAGAAGAATGGGTTTGATAATCAAAAAGCCTGATGAAAGCGCCGAAGCTTCGGCCTCAACTTCGGCCAATACGACTATGAACTCAACTGACGACAATAACGCAAATACCAGCTATGACACCAGCAATATCACCTCAGACTTGATCTCACCATTGAACATGCCCCACTCAGCTTCAGCAGTCGAAACTACATTCAAGGTGGGAACTCCTCCCTTGTTAAGTACTACCACGACAGCTACAACAGTTCCAACCACCCTGAGAAGCTCTCCTTCATTATCTCTGAGTTCCAAAACCATACCCTCAATTATCACCTCCAGCAATAACCTTAACAACGCCTCCAGCACTTCATCGAACGCAAGCTCAAATGCTTCCACGTTGTCTAGACCCAATAGCAGTAATAGATCGAGATCAAACACTATGAAAGAGATAGACAAGATCTTGGAAAAGAACGATATTGTTGATACTGAGCACAAGTCCGGGGCATATTTCAGAAGATTGTCAACTTTGCAAGAAAATCCAAGCGACGAGACTTACTCTTCTCATACCTCGAACCTGACACTTAGTAGTAGGCCGATCGCTAACAACGCAAGCCCTAATAACTTGGGTGGTCAATCACTTGGCGTGAACCATCACAGTCAAAACCAAACCTCGCATTCTCAAACCAAACCCCACGATGGTCAACTAAGACAACACCTGCTTCTGGTTCTGCATACGGCTCCAAGAGACGATGCTCAGGCCAAATCGCCTATAGGCGTTGCTACAGGAGCACCTCGTTCAGATAGCTTATCTTCAAACGAAGTATCTCCATCTAAACTTACACCAGTTGGAAAGAAGAATAGCTCCTATACAATTGTCAAAGTCTCTCGTAAGATTTTGTTCTCGTTCAGTGAGTTGCACTCGTCAGTGAGAAGGTTTACTGGATTTTGTGTGGACAAGAAAATAACTATAAAGATGGTATCATTCTTGTATACCACGAAATCTAACATCGATTATTTGGTTGAAAACTTGGAAATCATGGAAGAAAATGGCAACAATGTGGACCAAATTATGTCTGCACTTCATGCCTGTATTGGGTCTTTTAGGTCTATTATGAATTTGTTAAATGAGAACTTTGGATCATTTGTGGCCAAGATTGATGTCTGTTTTATACGGATGCTTTACCTCACCCTTTACGGGTCATTCAACGAGTTGTTAAATGCTTACCGTATCTTAGTTCCTAACAATACCAAATTCCCATCATTCAGTGCCCCAATGATCAGCAACACTTCTAACGAAGCCAAGCAGAAACTTTCTGTCAACACCAATGTGTTTTACGATACAGAAGACGTCGATGAGAAGTTGTATAGGTCTATTGAGATATCGACGACTAACGCACAGGTGGTATTTGGAGAACTTACGAAGGCCATCGGAAAGAGTGCAATTGCTAGTACTACGAGCGCACCAAATAACCCTGGCATAAGCCATGCTGTTGCAACCAAAGTGAAAGAATTGACCAATGTATGCATGAGTTCGGTCGACATAACGAAAAGACTCAAAACGAAGTTGCTTACTATTCGAAATAATGCTTCACAAACGACAAAACGGTTGTTTTGGGACGATATCAATTTGTTTTTGAAAGCTATAATCCAAACATTCTCATCAGTCAAGGCCATTATGAAAGATTTGCCCGTATTGAATGAAGTTAGAGCATCAATGGCAAATTTGACCAAAACTACCAAAGATGTTACAATTTTATTGGAAGTTTCGTCGTACAAGTCAATGTCTCAAGAAGGTAACAATGGACTGGGCCATCATTCCGGTGCAAGCAACCCACCACTCTTGGCATCTATTCCTAGTGTTTCGAACATCTTCACCCCCACAACAGCACATCCTTTGTCCCAAAACTCACTTTCGCTGGCCAATTTATCTCAATTGAGCCTGAATACCGCAGGTCCTTCGTCCAGAGTACCATACAATAGCTCAACCTCAACGGTTCAAGCAACCCAAGCACATCAAATGAGCCAAGAGGACAATCCAAGTAATCCTCCATTTTCATTTGCAACTTCTCATTTGAGCCCAGGTATAGGTGCTGGCAACTCTCACCCTGCACCGGTGACTGCACCTGCCCAGTCTACAGGGCAGTACTTTGCGAAGAACGGCATGAATCCGTTCGACGGATTGATCCTCGCAAACAGAAACAAAGAGAAAGATGAGAATGAGAGAATGAATACTAGTTTCAACCTATAGATATATAAACTAAGCTAGTGAATGTTGTTCAGGGATCCTAGATCAGCCGCGCCCAATCGTATTTTTCTAATGTAAGCATCAATGAGATGCTGCGTGGGGAACGTTGATCAGTCGTGCGTTTGCGTCATATCTCATCAGTAACTGCACATAGACCTGAAAAATCAAATCGAGTAATAGCAGCCCGGGAAGCGGAATTGACTCGCCAATCTTCGAGACATTATAGCTGTCGGTAGACAAGGATACCAGCTTCAATAAGACTAGCCGTAACTGGATTTTCTTTCCCGTATACTATAATCACATATCATGGCTATTGAATTGGAAGAGCCACCTGTGGCCTCTAACATACAGGTATTGAAAGATTTGGTCGGTGGAACTATGGGAGGAATTGCCCAAGTGCTTGTTGGTCAGCCTTTCGATACTGTTAAAGTTAGATTACAATCCGCACCAGAAGGAAAGTACTCGGGTGCATTAGATGTGATCAAAAGATTGCTCAAAGACGAGGGTCCCAAAGCTTTTTACAAAGGTACATTGACCCCACTTATTGGTGTTGGTGCATGTGTTTCCGTTCAGTTCAGTGTGAATGAGTCCGTAAAGAGATACTATGACCAAA
The DNA here is from genome assembly GCA_030568675.1 of Suhomyces xylopsoci. Taxonomy (NCBI): domain Eukaryota; kingdom Fungi; phylum Ascomycota; class Pichiomycetes; order Serinales; family Debaryomycetaceae; genus Suhomyces; species Suhomyces xylopsoci. Next base: position 308,902 of record JAJMGM010000001.1, read on the forward strand.
AATTGGGAGGTGCACCATTATCATTAGGACAGTTTTTCAGTTGTGGTGCCATCGCTGGTTTTGCTAACGGTTTCTTGGCTTCTCCTATTGAACATATTCGTATTAGATTGCAAACTCAAAGCGGTACCGAAAAGTTGTTTGATGGTCCAATTGACTGTGCTAAAAAATTAACTAAAGGTGGCCAACTCTACAAAGGTTTGGTGCCAACTCTTTTCAGAGAAAGTGTTGGGTTGGGTATATATTTTGCAACCTACGAAGCTTTGATTGCTAGAGAATTAAAAGGTACCAACATAGCCAGATCTGATGTCCCTGGTTGGAAGTTGTGTTTGTTTGGTGGGTTATCAGGATATACTTTATGGATTGGTATTTATCCAGTGGATGTTATAAAATCCAAATTACAAACCGACTCCTTGAAATCTCCAAACTACAAGGGAAGTGTTGATGTATTCAGGGATATCTGGGCCAAAAACGGTATAAAAGGATTCTACAGAGGTTTTATTCCAACCATATTGAGAGCTGCTCCAGCTAATGGTGCCACATTTGCGGTATTTGAGTTGACAATGAGAGTTTTGGGATAAATGCACCCTCATTAATTATATTGTATTCTGATATATTATGCTGGTGAGAACTGAAATTATTCAAAGATCCATAGGATCGTACATTAGATTAAATAGATTATTCCCGTTTAGTTAGATTAGATGTGGAATGCAATTCGAAGTCTGATACTGGAACATGTGAACTATCTAGCCTTTCGACAGCTTCAAATACATCCTCAGTAGGGTAATCACTTGGATTGATGTACTTGATGAATTCCATGAAATCCATCATGAATTCTCCATTAAATTCGTAGGTATCAGTGCCTAGTATTTCGACTTTTTCAAAATAGCTAAGACCATTGGATGTAGGCGATACATTAGATTCATCATCTTTTGGTGTGCTTTGCTCTCTTATTCTTCTGTTGAAATCTTTATCGATTCGCAAATGCAAACCTGGAATCAAATCAATTATATAGAGGAAAAAGCACGTCAAGACAAAAACGTAGGCACCCGCAACTACTGATCCCAATAACTGGTATGCAAATTGAATCCAGTGTCCTTGCACCCAGCCTCCAGGTGAATCGTACCTATCATTAGCAAATATGCCTGTGAGTAACGAACCAAGTATACCAGCAACGCCATGAATTGCGAATATATCTAAGGCATCATCGATGTTTAGATAATACTTGAGTCGGGTAGAAAGATTTCCAACGACTGCCCCAACTACTCCAAATACGAACGGCTTCCAAAAGTCGCTTCCTGATGCAATGTATCCTCCGGCAGGAGTGATTACCACCAAGCCAGTCATTACACCCGAAGAAAATGAAATCATGGAAAGCTTTCTTTTTTGTATAAAGTTGTTATCTTTGGTATCGTGCAAGTGCTGATTTATTTGGACTCCTGTTTGACTGATATGCGGGGCCAAGTTGTAGGTTACTGATGCCGTGGAGGACATAGTCTGATCATTTGAAACGGAGCCATCCAACGGAATAACTGAATAGTAGTAGTCTATAGCGGCCCACACTATCCCACTTACAAAAGCACACAAAATAGTATTGGTGGTGATGTATAGCGAAGTAGGAGAAAAGTTGAAATCACACCCGGTTATAAATCCTACCCATCCACACACCACAAAGAAAGAACCTATGACGATGAACCCAGTGTTGGAGTTTCTGTAGTCATACAAGATCTTGGGGTTTCTAGGACCCAATATATACGAATATGCCAAAGCTGTGAACCCACTTACAACATGAATACAAGTTCCTCCAGCAAAGTCAAGAACGGGAAGTTTATCGAGTTCAATAGAAAGCCAGCCATCTCTATTCCAGAACCAGTATGATACTGGATTGAAGATTATGCAAGACCAAAAGAACAAGAACACAAACATCGGGATGATTCTTCCTCTTTCAGCAACACAACCGGGGAACGTTATGGCTGCACATATGATTTTGAACATGCCGTTGAATAGTATATGGTTTATTGATAGTATATCTCCTCTTGAGGTAGAGTAGATGGCCTCTTCTGGATCCCTCAACTGCCTCAAAACTGCAAATTTCAAGCTCCCAATGAACGAATTACCTGAACTGGCATAACACAATGAGTATCCCCATATGAACCAGTCAATGAAGATTACCGGAGCGAGAAGAATTGGAAGGGTGAACATCGTCATGGACGATCTTCGCTGAGTTAATCCGGAGTAAAAGAAAGCGATCCCTATAACAACCAACGGCAATAGTGCTGTACAGAACAACATGAAGAATGCGTTCACCATGGTGACAGAGTCCAATGGTGGCTCTGTCATGGTAACGTATATTTTGGTGTAGGTATTAAAGTTGGAAAATCTTTTTCTTGTTCTTTGGATCAAGATCCTTTTTTTCTGTTGTAGAAGAGCATACGAACAATAGTATTCGCCCTGATTAGCTATGATACGGTTGCGTAATGTATGTGAGCATGACTTTGTTCTCAAGATGTAGAAAAAAAAAGGAAAAAAAAAAAAGAAAAAAAAAGGCCGTTATTTTTTTTTGCTGCAGAGATGGCTACCGGCAGTACTTCTGATAACACTTCATGCAAGTTTGAGGGATCTTGAGTGTATGGTTCTGCGTCGATTGACCTGCGATACCTAATTGAATGCGATCAAAATGACGTTTGAGTATAGCACAGTTGAGACACACGGAAAAGTTTGAGGAGTTTCTGTTGGTCGCCATGTTGTATCCGTTATGTAACAAGCCTGCCACCTCGCTTTTATTGTAGCTTAGTTGAAATGTAGAAGTATTCGCACTGTATCCGTAGTTTTCATTGGCAGTGTATACAATTAAGGGTGGGAGATACGTGTCAACGTCCTTTTGGTGCAATGTACGGTTCGACGTTTTTGGGCCACTATGGAATTTTGCATCCAGTTCCAAAATAGGATAATCGGAATTCAAATCACAGCCTAGGAAAATCGGCTCTTTGTTAAGCCCCAAACTCAAAATTTTGTCTCGGTCAGGTGCCCTGGGAAAGACAGATTTTCTCACTACTGTAGGCGGTAGTCGCGAAGAGTTTGAGCCAATACTGTAAGGTGGTTGCACCATGAGAAAGCTTGGAAGACTCATGGTGTTATTGCGATTGTGGTATCTGAGTTGCGAATTGTGGAGGGTGGTACCATTTGGGTAATTGTTGACATCAGCTGTCATGTCGTAAGCTAATATAACATCGACTTCTCTTGCTCTCACCAAAAATGACTGGAACAAAATGTTCTGGCCGTCATCACCTCCATCAACCAAGTACATGTGCTCTTTATTTGTAGTATCACTACTATTGACATTTTTGGAGTTATAGCCGTGAAAGGGGTTAGGGGATATAACAGCATAATCAGGATGCAAGTGTGGTAGATTGGAGTCATGGTAGTCAGCACTGAGTCCAAATGATTTCAAAATGGAGGAAATTGCAGCCGTCAAACTCAGTTGGCTGCGAAAAAGCATCAGATATACGTGAGCGAAAATATGATTGAATAACGACGATGAAGTGGCAGTGATGAAGCCAACGTTGTCAAAGCCAGTCGTACATATCGCCATACTCGAGTTTCCGATTGGCTTTTTCGAATACCCAGCATATAGTGTGGAGCCTAGGTACTTGATCGGAACAAATGCTGCCAAGTAGGAGTCCCAGGACCCGAACTCATAAGGAGTAAACTCAAATAATCTAGAGCTTTTGGAAGAGTTGAATCGACTGGCATTTGCTTCGATTGTTCCAATTATTGGGAACGGCTGTTGAAATTTCTTGAACGAATCTAGTTTAGTACAGTCGGTCAATGTGACACCAGGACTTCGAGCATTGATACCAAAAATTCTTCTGACTAGAGCTCTTCCCCAGTAGTCGGTGAATGATATATGGAAGCCCGCTATTCTCTTGGGTCTGACCTCTATCTGAAGCTCAGTGTAGAAGCGGAATACATCTTTCATGGATAGCTTGTCTTTGATGGTGCTCTGTTCGTTGGAGGGTTGACTCCACAACGGCTTGAAAACGGAAAGCAACCCGCCACCAGACTTTTTATCCTTTGACAAGGCTCCCTCTTCACCTTCGTTTGCATGGGATTTACCAAATTGAAAAAGCTTTATAATATTATCCAATATTCCTGGTTTCAGGTCCGTTGAGTTAGCCGCTAACGGCTGCTCTCGATCTGTTTCGAGGAATTGTCTAGGATCAAAACTAGGAACCCCTTCTAATAATTGACGATCCAAATCCCAGTATCGATTATCATCTTGCATAAGATATATGGGTGTTTGATCGTTCACAAGATTACTTATCACGAGCCACGATCCTCCGGAAACTCCTCCTATGTAGCTAGATGCTTGTAGTAAGCCACCTAAACCCAGCCCGGAAGTGCTGTTTGGCGTTCTTTCATCAAATGCAGTTAATACTCCGGCTCCCACTAGCATTGCTCGATAGCCACCTCCCGAGATTGCGATTGCAATTTTGGTTGATCTGTCGTTGGTCAAGAATTCATCCATATCAAAGCCCGCTATAGAGTTACGCTTTAATAACCCGCCAAGAGCTAAGTCAGTTATTTTGTTTCTATTGTTGATATAAGCTTGTTCTTTCTTGCATAAGGTCTATACTGTTAGTAATTGCCGCTATCTTTCAAACATGTTTTAGCTTACCAGATTTGATGCTCGAACAAGACAGCCGCTAGGACATATGATGTTATATGGGGCATATGAACTTTTCCAGAATAAGTTCTCTTTTTGAATCGGCGAAGTTGGAGCTGTATGTGATCGATTAACCGTGGTGTGTCGCTCAATGGCATTTTCACAATCTTCTTGGGCCTCCTTAGTTATACCAAATGCTAGAGATAAATACACAAGACGTAAAACCGTGATGAAAAAGGAAATCATTGCTAAAATGGTTGGTTATATCTTTTTCTTGTACGGTGGCTGCAAAATAATCCAATGATCAAAACCGCGATGCTGCATTATTTTTTATAGCACTTTTTTTTAGCGAGAGCCCAGTAATAAATTTGTACTTTCTATTATACATTTATATCACAGTTACAGAATAGAAGTAAAATATACAGGTGAGTTAAAATTAAGGCTATATTCAAGTTTAGTTATCTATTTAAGCGAACTCAAGGGCTGCGAACATTTCGTTGGATCTCATTCCGGCAATAGGATGTTCCTTGACAAGGGCGTCGATCTCAGCTAATTCAGCATCAGACAACTCGACGGTATTTCCCAAGTTCTTTTGGATTCTTTCCTTGGTGGAACCACTTGGAATTGGAATGATTTGACTTACCTTTTCAATTCCGCGATAGTTCTTTGCGCCAGAAACCTTAAGAATCCATGATAATGCCAACGACTCAAGGGTGGTTTGCTTCTTGTTGTGAGCATAGTCGTACAACTTTCTGAGCAAGACCAAGTTGTGCTTGTAGTTTTCTGGCAAAAACTTACCGAAGCTCTTTCTCATGTCATTTGGACTCATGTCTTCCAAAAAGGTGTCAGCGTTTTCGACTGTGCGGTCAGTCAAAAGACCTCTACAAATAGGAGAATAAGCAACAACTGGAATATCATGCTTCGATAATTCAGCGAGTATACCGTTTTCAAGAATATCTTGAGTGAAAAGGGCAAATTCCAATTCAACACACGAAACGGCATATACAGAAATAGCCTTTTGGATAGAGCCAATTCCAACTTCTGAGAGCGAAAGCCCGTCAATGACTCCAGCCTCAATAAATTCAGCAATATAGCCGATGGTTTTTTCGTAAGGAACACTCTTATCTACTCTTGCAGGCTCAAAGATAAGTTTTGGTCTTTGCGATTTTTCCTTAGGGAAGTAGGAGACGATGTTGTTGATTGATCTCTCAATTGACTCTCTGCTACCCTCGGGACTCATAGTTTGAGTGTTGAAAGCACCTTTAACAGAAATGATCAATTGAGATGCTTTTTCTGGGCCAATTGAGTTTACGAACTTCTTCAAGAGCTTCAAGTTAGCATCATCGGGACCATAGAATTCACCACCATTGATAAGTTTTGTTCCAAACTCAGGGTGAGAAGTTGCGAAATCAATCGACTCGACTGCTTGTTCAATTGCAGGTGGAAATTCAGTCCATGTCAATGACATGGTACCGTAACCAAATTTGCTGTTGCTGAGATCGATCTTGGACATTGTGAGATTAAAAGTGTTGTATTAGTATTGTATTAATGATATTAATGATTAAAAACAGCTCAATGGCGATGGGATGTGCCACTATTTATAATGCAGCTGGATACACCATTCTGGTGAACCAAACGTTTAAGCAGAGTGGAGTTAGCATTTAGTACCGTACTAAGTCCGCTTCGAGTGGCGAAGTTCTCCGTTCACCTGTGGTTATAACAACCATGCTGCTAACCGTTCAAGATTTACACTTCATCTGCTTACAACATTTTAGTAAAGCTGAAATTTGCAATGGAGTTTAGCATTTATTCCGCACTATTTCCGTCGCACGGCTTTAACATTTAGATTTTCCGATTACAAGGTTATAATAAATTAATAATAATATTCTCAGCTAAATATGAAACAAATGTATGAAGATGATATAAACAAGGTAAGAAGTAATAAAAAAAACCAAAAAAACCCGGTATCCTGGGGAATAGACTATGTATCAAAGCCTATTTCTTTTCAAAAAAAATCGGTTAGTCTAAGCACACCATGAAGATGCATGTTTGGGCACTTTCGGCTGGATTCTATATTTCCATTCTAGGCTCTATCAACTTAAAATTCTTCATCAGAAGAAACATAGGCGTCACCTAATTCCTTCTTCTTCTTCATTCTTTCCTTCTTCTTCTTTCTTAATTCCGCAGAAGATAACTTAGCCTTCTTCTTGGTAGCGGCAATCTTGTTACCCATAGCATCGAATTTGTCTTCTTCATCTTCCTTCTTTTCCAATCTAGGACCGGCACCTTGACCTTGGACCCAGTTGTGACCAGATGGAGTCATCTTACCGTCAAGAACGGCCCAGACTTCTTCGGTCAAGTCCTTGGTGAATTCAGCAGAGTGAGTAATGATAACAATACCACCAGCGAAAGCCTTCAAAGCCTTAGACAAAGCTCCCAAGGAGTCACGATCCAAATAATTGGTTGGTTCATCCAACACAATTAAATGAGGTCTTTGCCAGGTACAAGCAGCCAAGACCAACTTAACCTTTTGACCACCAGATAAACCTCTGATTCTTGAGTGAGAAACTAATTCAGCTTCCAAACCCAACATGGCACAGTGTTCTTCAATTTCCTTTCTGGTCAAAGGTCTGAATTGACCGGAGGCCAAAGCTTCCTTCATATCAACTTCAGCAACCATCTTGGAGTGGGTTTCCATCAATTCACCTCTTGGCAACCAGGTGTTGTCAACAGACATCATTGGGACCCATCTTTCGGTCTTCATACCAATGTTGTCACCCAATAACCAGGAGATTTCATATTCGTAAGAGTTCTTGAACTTTCTTCTGGCGTGGATACCGGCAATTCTTCTTGGGGTACCTTCGACCTTGAAGATCTTGTTCATACCAGCTTCATCATCTTCGTTGATTTGTCTGGAAGCTCTGTCCATGGTTTCTCTATCTTCACCGGTTTGGAATCTCCATTGAATATATTCAGATGGAGTTTTGTCCAAGTGGTTATCGATGTGGGCGAAAGCATGTTGCTTGATGTAAGCGATACGACAGTTTTCGTGGACGTAAACTTCACCTTCAGTTGGCAATAATTCACCAGTCAAGACGTTAATCAAGGTGGACTTACCAGCACCATTTGGACCAATGACGGCAATTCTGGATGACAAAGAACATTGGAAGTTAATGTTTTGAATTTGAGGCTTGGCAGTACCTGGGTATTGGAAAGTCATGTTAGAGACCTTGACAATAGCCTTTTGCTTGGTCTTAACACCTTCCAAGAAACCTGGTTCTGGGAAAGAGAATTCCAAGTCGGAGGCTCCCAATTCGTAGTAAGATTGAGCGGATGGACACTTCTTGACGAATTCGGACAAGTTACCCTTGTACTTTCTCAACTTGAAACCTTCGTAGTGGATAATGTATTGACAGACATTGTCCAAGAAACCGGAGTCGTGGGAAACAATGATGGAAGTAATACCACAGGTTTGCAAGTAGTTGACTAACCAAGCAACGTTGACGGTATCCAAATGGTTAGTTGGTTCATCCAATAACAAGATATCGGCGTTCTTCAAGACAGCTCTGGCAAGAGCCAACTTCATCTTCCAACCACCAGACAAGGATTGAATTGGCATAGCAATCATTTCTGGAGAGAAACCGAATTCCAATAATTTGTCGTTGACGGTTTGTTCAGTCAAACCGACTTCACCATCGTCAAGGACGAACTTGAGGACAGAAGTTTCAGCTTCAGTTCCGTCAATGTCGTGTTCGACGTAGACGGTCTTACATTCTTCTTGGGTTGGGAAACCTTCGACTTGACCGTTGGCAATAGCTCTCATCAAGGTAGATTTACCGGCACCGTTAGGACCACAGAGACCGTATCTTCTGTTTCTCTTTAATCTGAATTGAGTCTTGTTCAACAAGATCTTGGCACCGTAAGCTAACGAGAACTCACAGTTACATAAGTCTTCACCTTCATCTTCTTCATCTTCGAACGATGGTGGTTCTGGGATGTTGTCAATGGCTCTCTTTCTGAATTCTTCAATAATTTCCTTAGCTTCCTTTTCGTGCAAGAAGATGGTGGCGAAAGGCAAGATAGAGTGCAACCAGGATTCAGGTTGGATGTCTCTTTCGTCAACCAAGTCACCGGCAATAGCAGCAATGTACTTGAGGGCAACTTCGAATCTTTGACCAATCTTCTTACCTTCCAACAACTTGTTAAGTTCGTTCAAGGTGACTGGGATATCACCAGCAGTGGAGACTTCTGGGATAACGTCATCAGCAGAAACGGCACCGACTCTCTTCAAGGTGTTAAGAGCTCTTTGGGTGACTTCTCTAGCTTCTGGGTCAGCAACGGTGGCGAAGTTAGCCTTCAAAGCTGGCAACAAGGTGTGCAAGAAAGGAGCAACAACTTGAGGGTCGTCGACCAACTTACACATGTTGTCAATAATGACAGCAGCCTTACGCTTGATGGCGGTGTCACGTTCAGCCAAACCTCTGGACAACAATGGGGCCATGATGGAAAGAGTAGCCATGGTAACTTCGGAAACGAAAGTGGTGGCACCCAAAAGGTGGACGGTTTCTGGAACTTCAGTTGGCTTGGCAATACATTCAATCAACTTAGGGATAAACTTTTCGATATCCTTGTTGTCAATGGTTTCAGTGGACTTGGTCATGGTGCTGGTGGCAGCTTCCTTGACTTCTCTCTTGGTGTCCCACATGGTTTCAGACAAGACAGGAATCAATTCCGGCATTCTCAAGGCGATTTGGGCCTTGGCGGTGTCAACCAATTGGGAGATGGCTCTCAAGATAGCGGTCTTTTCAGTCCACTTGTTGGTGGAAGAAAGGTTTTCCAACAACTTTGGTAAGATGGCCTTGACAGCAGTTGGGGTGATGGAGGTGGCAATGGCTAACAAAGCGTCGGAAGCGGCGGCTTGGACTTCCTTGTTCTTGTCACCAGCGAGAGCGGCAACATCTTGAACTAAATCAACAATGTATGGCTCGACACTTGGGGTGATACCGTTTGGAGAAGCAATGTGAGCGTAAGCGGACAAAGCAGCAAGAACGGTTTCGGTGTCCTTCTTGTTGGCCAACTGCTTCTTGAAGTCTTGGAAGAATTCTACTGGAACATCGTGCTCAATGATAGATGAGTTTAAAAACGATGAAATATTAGCAGCAGCTTCTTCCTTATTGTCAGCAACCTTAAGGTTGCCCAATAATTCGGAAAGTACTTCAGCAGAGTATTTGGATTCACTGGCAGCAGACATTTTCCAATGTTGTTAAAAAGAAGAAGAATTTTTTCCTGAGAAACGTTTCATATATAAACTTTTGGTTGAGATAAAAATTTTCATGCTGATGGGATGAGTGGTTACCCGGACACACGTTTTGATGGTTGTAAGCAGCAAAGATCCTGCACGTGAACATTTTTTTCTTTTTGGCGATAAGGGTGGCAAGGCACGGGTCCCGTGCGAGGGCAGGTGACCCGGAAGCCCGTGATCAGAGGGCTGCTGTGCAGGTGCAGGTGCGTCTGCTGGATCAATAGCGGATACACCGTTGCGCGATTAAAGACACTACCCTTATTATTTTGGCACATCACATGTTTATGGTTTAAATAATAGGGCCAACAAAGCCCCTGTGTTCCATAAGGCGAATCGTATACATGCCGGATTTCTTTCCGCTGTTTTAGTTTTTCTTCGGGTGTGTTTGGTATGGACCCGGTGGGATGCTGATTTGAAAGAGGGCCGAAGTTTCAAACCAAAACCCATTCGGTACACTCGGCTGCATATAGATTTGGGTTGATGCAGAGGCTGAATCAGAATGGTTTCTAATGCGGATGCGGTCCAAAGATTTTCAGAGATCGAACTACACTAATTGCGCTCAAGGTACTAGTCCAACGCGTCTAAACATTTGCTAAACACAACCTCAGTCTCGAGTTACTCCTGAGTGTCTTGATAGTGTATTTATTTTTTTTTGTAATTAATTAATTATTAAGTGTCGTCAAATCCATACAGTAAATTTAAATTTTCTCGTCTAGCTCGTTTTTGTGCAGCAGTTTTCTGTTGGTTATTTGGGTTCTCTGCATTTTGCAATGTTTCGTATCCTTGCTTCTATCCCCACCACATAGTATTCGACTGCACTATTTAGCACTTTCGGCACACCAACTCGTCTTCATTGGCCAACTTTATTTCCACACCTGCCAAATACTTTATAATCAGATTTTTCCCCAGAGATTCCAAATCTTTTTTCTTATTAGTCAAGCACTAGAAATTACTTGATGCCAACAATGATAGATAAAGAAACCAAGTATGATCGTCAGCTACGGTTATGGGCTTCAACAGGTCAAGCCAACCTTGAAAGCTCACACATTTGTTTGATAAACGCCTCCGCTACTGGGTCCGAGATCTTGAAGAACTTGGTTTTACCTGGCATTGGGGAGTTCACAATAATTGACGACAAAATAGTCGATAGCACCAATTTCTCGGGCAATTTCTTCTTGAAGAGAGAGAATTTGGGCCACAACATAGCAAAATCCATAACAGCCAATCTCTTAGAACTCAATACCGATGTCAAGGGACATGCAATTGACCAGCCTATAAGTCAAGTGTCACGGACTGCCAAGCCTCAATTTTGGGACCAGTTCAATGTAGTCATCATATCCGATTATACCCCCGATCTTGATCTTATCAAGAATATTCTTTGGGACAAACAAATCCCATTACTAATTGTCAACTCGGTAGGATTCTATGGCTCGTTAAATTTGATCGCAAACGAAGTGACGGTTATTGAAACCCACGATCCTTCGAGACTTTACGATCTTCGAATCGACTCTCCATGGCCAGAACTTCAGCAATATGTCGACTCAATTGACTTGGACTCATTATCAGATCAGGACCATGCTCAAGTCCCATATATTGTCGTCTACATAAAAGCTTTGAAAGCCTGGAAACTTGAGCATAATGGGTTGCCACCTCAAAACTACACAGAAAAGAAGATGTTGAAGTCATTAATTGAATCATACTCCCGCAACATCAAGCTTGAACAAAATTTCATTGAAGCATCCAGCTCAATTCATCGTGCATTACAAATAACCCAAATTCCTAATTCCATTCTTAAGTTGCTTGACAATCCCCAAATCAGTGACGAAAATCTTAATAGCAAAACACCTATCTTTTGGATATATATCAAAGCTTTGAAAAATTTTGTGCAAAAGAACAACAATCAACTTCCCTTGCCCGGTACTTTACCAGATATGTCCTCTGACACCAAGAACTATATCAAGTTGCAAAACCTTTATCGTGAAAAAGCATTGAAAGACCAGCAATTGTTCACAGAGGAAGCCATAAAAATCCTAGAATCAGTGGGAAGATCAAAGAATGATGTTAATCCGGATGCAATTGCCAGCTTTTGCAAGAATTCTCAGCTATTGCACGTCAGCCAAGGCTCAAAAGATCTCTTCGGCCCGGGCTTACTTGAGGAACTCTTGCATTCTGACTCCGCAGCATCACCAAACTCTTCTGCCGAAGATTATAACGCATTGAGTGTCTATTTCACCATCCTTACATATAACTACTTCATAGAGAAGTATCATCATAAACCAACATTACAAGACTTTGAAGAGTTCAAAGTGTTATTTTCCCATATATTCGAGGTCAAAGATTTGAGCATGACTCCCCCATATTTGATGTCGACATTCCAAGAAGTCTTGAGTCACAATACCCAGTCATACCATAATTTAAACAGTTTAATGGGCGGAATCGTAAGCCAAGAAGTGTTGAAGTTGGCAACTTCTCAGTATACCCCTTTGGACAATCTCTTTGTATTCGATGGGATCCGTTCCTATAGTGAAAAATGGAAGATCTAATACACCATTTCCCATTTTCTTTCCATTACACATGTGTCCTACGAACTGTTAATATCATCTTTACATCTTTCGTACATAGGCTGTTAATTTAATGATAATTACCATACCAAAATCTATAAATCATCAAAGGCCAGTATACCGGTATCAACCTTCTTCTTCTTGTTGGACTTTACAATATCCTTCCAGTCTACGTTTGTTTGTTCGTCTTCAGAATCCTCTTCCATGATCTGTTTTTCAATGGCTTCTCTCTTTCTCTTCATCTTTTCTTTACGTTCACTCTTCGTTTCCTTTTTGTCGGTTTTGGTAGACCATGCTTCGTTTTTAGCTTTAAGTTCTTTCCTCTTCTTAGCATCAGTTATCTTTTTTAACTTGTCAGCTTCCAAGTTCTCCACTCTAGACTTTTCCTTTTGTTTGTCGGCATATTGATACTTATCCATGTCAATGGCTGGTCCTAGCCACCCATCTTCTGGCATCTTTTCATTGTCAATGTATTTTGCTTCGGGCATTTTAGGCAATCTCATTAACCCGTACATTTTTGCTATGCCAATGTAATCCAAACTTTGAAGTCTGAATATAGAACTTGCCAAGTGCTTGGAGTAGTATCTTATGAAACCGACATATGCCTTGACACCTAGCTCGTGTCTTGATCTGTCTTGAAGTTGGAAGTCTCTGAACTTCTTCTGTAATGTGTCGTGGTCCGAAACTTCGGGACATGTCATTTCATTCATCGCCACACCTTTGATATCCATAAAATCAATATAGTCTTCTTCCCTAGTACCTTCGTTCAACATAACTATGGCTTGGCCCACTTTATTAGCTCTTCCAGTACGGCCACATCTGTGCAAGAACACATCAGGGTCAGTAGGAGGATCAATCTGGATCACAAGATCAACATCGGGAATATCTATACCTCTTGCGGCAACATCAGTGGTCATAAGAACAAACTTTCCTTGAGTAGCGTCACCATCAGTAAAATTCTTTAACGTCTTGAGTCTAGGTTTAGATGCAAGTTGTCCGTGTAACGAGAAGAACGTGAGATGATCTTGATCCACCAACTTATTAAAGACGGAGTAGAAATATTTCACAGACGTACACGTTGGGAAATATACAATGGCTTTTTTGAATTTGTAGTCTGATAATAATTTCAACAACACGGATAGTTTGCGTTCTGCCTCGACGAACATGTATGAAATCAGTAGCGAAGTTGGAGCAGCGTTATTGTGAGTGCCTTGTGATTTGACTGTAACTTTGACCGGATTGTTCATACCGGTTGTGAAGATAGCGTCACCTGCTGATGAAATGGTAGCTGAGAATAACCCTGTACGTCTCTGTTTCGGCAATTTCTTCAAAATATTCACCACATCATTTTTAAATGAGATGTCCAATAACTTATCTGCCTCGTCGAGAATTGCGATTTCGAGTGAGCTGGTTTTGACATATGTAGAAGACAAGAAATCCAACATTCTTCCTGGTGTGGCGATTAAGATCTGAGGTTTGTTGGTCAAGAAATGGTCCAAATCTTCTCGTACACTGGAGATGGAACCAATTAATAATTGCGTTTTTATGGGAATCTTGTCTTCAGGCAAGTATTGCAATACCGATTCAAATACACTTTGGATTTGGCTAGCCAATTCTCTGGTCGGCGATAAAACCACCGCCAACATATGGCCCTTTTTGACATTACCGTTCATCACACCTTCCTCATCGACGGCATACATATAGTCGGATACTTTTTGCAACACGGGAATTGTGAATGCCAAAGTTTTACCAGATCCAGTCACCGCTTCCACTACCACATCCTTGTTACCACTTAGTAAAGGAACAGTCGAGGCCTGTACTGGAGTCATGGTTGGAAACCCAAGCGAGTTGATGGCATCTTTGATCCATGGATGCAACTCACATTTAAGGTTGTCCCACGACAACGAACCTTTCTTTGTTTCCAAGGTCATTCTATCCACTAATCACCCAGAAAATGTAGTACACGATAAACGTAGTAAATCAAGGAAGTATGTATGTAGATTAGTCTACTTGGCGATGCGATGATTTTGATAAATTCGCGATGAGCGAAAAATTTAGACATCAACCAGATTAAAACAAGAGGGAGTATCGAGTGCGTAGGCAGACTATACAGATTACATGCTAAGATTCACTTCGTCGATGTTGAAAAGAACCTTCAACCTTATGAACAAAGCTGAAGGAGGGGAATATGAAAAGTGGACCAAAGAGCAGTTGATAGCCAAGGTCAAAGAGCTCGAACTGCAGCTTCAACCATCACAACTGGCATCACCATCCCCACTAGCAGTTACAAGTCTGGTGCCTGAGACGGTAGAGACAGAAGAGGGAGCCCCAAAGAAGAAAAAGAAAAAGGCATTTGACTTTAGCCAGCACAACACCCGGTTCATAGCATTGAGGTTTGCATACTTGGGATGGAACTTCTCGGGGTTGGCGTACCAGTTTGAACCCACACCCAAACCTACCATAGAAGAAGAGCTCTTGAAAGCATTACACATGGCCAAACTTATAGAATCGCCGGATCCTGCCGTCTGCAAGTTCAGCAGATGCGGTAGAACCGACAAAGGAGTGAGTGCGATGAACCAAGTCATATCATTGAGACTTAGATCCAAACTTACAAATGAAGAGCAACAAGATCCTGCTACAGACGAACAAGAAATACCCTACATCAGTATACTAAACTCATTATTGCCACAAGAAATACGTATTACGTCTGTATGTTTACGGCCCCCACCCGACTTCGATGCCCGTTTCAGCTGCAACTACAGACACTACCGTTATCTATTCAGAAAGCAGGACTTGGACATAGACTTGATGAACGACGCCGCCAAGTTGTACGAGGGCACCCACGATTTCCGCAACTTCTGCAAGATCGACGGATCCAAGCAGATCACCAACTACGTCAGAAGCATCAAGAGTGCAAAGGTGGAAAATCTCAAGGACGATTACTACTACTTCGACTTGAAGGGAAGTGCGTTTCTCTGGCACCAGGTGCGGTGTATGATGGCTGTGCTATTTTTGGTGGGCCAAAAGCTCGAAGATCCACAAGTCATTAGTGAGCTTCTTGACTTGACCAAGTTCCCTACCAAGCCAACGTTTGAAATGGCCAACGATATTCCGTTGATATTGTATGATTGTTCGTACGACGATATACAGTGGAAGGATGCTATAGAGTTCAAACAAGACGCCAAGTTGCTCCGGTGCTACTCGGCTTTTAGAGGGTTGGCCACCGACTACCAGATAAAGGCCACCGTTGCAACCATCATGGAAGATATACTCTTGAAAGATGCCGACAAAGTAACGAACCTTACCGGGTGCGGTACCATGAACGTGGGTAACGGAAGTGGCAGAAACTTCGCCAAATACGTCAAGTTGAAGGACCGTGACTTGGGAGAGTCGTTCGAAGTGGTGAATGCAAAGCACAAGGCCAAGAAGCGCAAGAGAGCAGAAGAGAGAGCCAAGCAAGCCGCCGAGGAAGCAGCAGGTCTTCAAAGTATAGAAAGTAGATAGACTCAAGTAGCAGCCAGTCTCCAAAACATAGATAGATTGTAGATTACTTGGAGATCCATGACGGCTCCCAATACAAGTTTCCGTCGGCCTGCGAGTCCACCCAGAGTAGTCCGTTCAGAATCATGTCGTCTATGACGGTCTTGCAACGCACACTGTCCCAGTCGTAGTTGTCGCGAAGTAATCTATATGATACATACCCTCCCATAAACCAACACAACTCGTATATTTTCTTCTCGTCGTTGGAGATAGTCGCCCCCGACGACCGGAGCCACTTCTTGCCCTTGATATTGAGAATCTCAAACCCTTTGCCTAGACCATTAAGCACCTCTATCGACGCTTCTATCTCCGATTCCTTAACTGAAATCGGCACATTGTTGGACTGGAGGATCGATATGAGCTCGGGCAATGCGATCAACCCGCCATTGAGATCTCGCGTCTGGTGCGATATCTCGACTATGCGTACGCCCAAGGCTATCTTGAAGTTGCTACCCGCACCTTTCCCAAGCACCAATTCCAACACATCCACTCCTACAACCTGGCACATCTGGGTGAACTTGCGCCGGAACTCAATATTGGTCTTGATCTCTTCTTCATGTTCGTTAGCAAAGTTGACCAATACCGACTGTATCACGCTTAGCTGCGTAGACAACTGATCGTGCTGCTTTTCTTGCAACAACCGGCCCAATTGTTGGTACGCATCCTTGTCGTTTCCCCACTTGCTCATGATATGCTGGCGTGCCTAACCGCGGGTTTCTCACTTTTTTTGTTGGCTACTCCTCTGCTCGCTCGCGCGCACATGCCTACCTAAAAGAACTTTGGCTGCCATAAATAAGGTTGAGACCCTTTGTTTCTGAGAATCACGTTGTGCTCTTTGATAAATTAATGATTGCAAATCAAAACTGCTACTTGTTATTTTCTATTCAACTATAATTTTTTTCCATCGCTATGAGTCTCAAGGTTACAGTTCCCCCACCTAGAGAGATCGAGGTTACTTTAGGCAGAAACGTTTCGGGCACAATTGCAATTCCCCATTCGGTCGATGCCGAGAACCCGTACGCTGCCGGATATGCTCCCGCTACCCACAAAATGGCCCTCATTCTTCATGGACAAGGTGGCCACAGAAACTACTGCTACCAGAAGTTTCTTGCTCATAGACTCGCTGCTGACTTGGGGATTTATTCCCTTCGAATTGACTTCAGAGGTTGCGGTAATTCGGGCCCCAATGAATATGATGAGAGGGGCAGGGTCTTGGAACAGGACATGGAAGATATCCAGGCAGCAGCAGAGTTTATAGCCGATGCTTCCAAAAACCCGTTAGAGATTCCATTTACGCTTTCTAGTATCATCGCACACTCACGAGGCGCAGTAGCCATGTTCGAGTGGGCACTTTTGCAGGATCTGATTGCAAAGTCGATTGATTCGCACAAAGCTATAATCGTTCCTAACTTGGTCAATTGCTCGGGTAGATTTGATTCAAAAACCGTACATGATAGATTTCCTAAGGATCTCGACTTGAAAGATGTTCTACACACTGAAACTCGCCACGGCAAACAAGTACGTTCACCGTTCCCGATAGTTGAAAGAGACTCTTTGGCCAAACCGGATCTCACCAGAGTACAAGATTTATCTACAGACTGGTCTGTCCTTAGTATATTTGGCTTGAACGATACAATCATTAGAATCACCGATTGTGCCAACTGGGCCAACCACTTGAATCGCGGCCCATATTCTCATACATTAAACGTGGTCCCCGATGCAGACCACAACTTCTATGGAACAGTGGAGATCGAAACTGAATTAGATAATGAAGAGTACAACCCCCACAATTACCCAGTCAACCACAGAAAATTGGTTAATTATAACTTTCACGTTACAGACTTGATAATCAACTTCCTCAAGCCAGAGGAAGAGTTAAAGAGATTTGCTCTTAGCTCTGTGGATGTTGGATCGTTGCCTCGTTGGAAAGTTGTTGAAGGGGTAAACAACTTTAGAGATATGGGTGGCTGGCATATCCATAGTCCAAGGTATATTCTTGACACTCCCGGTCAAGCATACTACGTCAAGCCTCACACACTTTTCCGCTGTGCAAACATGTCGGATATCACCGAAAATGGGTTAAAAACATTGAACAGGCTTGGAATTAAGACTATATTCGATCTTCGCTCAGATGGCGAGTGTGAAAAAGCCGGCATTCCGAAAAACTTGGAAAAATACGGAGTTTCCAGAATCCATGCTCCAGTTTATCGACAGGACGATTATTCTCCACAGTCAATTGCATTGAGATACTCCAATTTGATGACTAGTTGGTTTACTTACGTGAATGTTTACGAGGGGATGCTAGAAAACGGAATACTTGCATTTAAGACTATTTTTGAGTACATTCGTGATGACAATCGCCCTTTTGTATTCCACTGTACAGCTGGCAAGGATAGAACTGGAATCGTGGGAATGCTCATATTACTCCTTGCGGGTGTGGACAGTAACACTATCGGTAAAGAATATGAATTGACCACAATTGGCTTAAAACTGGAACATCCCGTTTTGAGGAGAAGCTTTATGGAGGCGGTTGAAAAATTCAAGAAAAATCTTGGTGAATCAAGTGATCTCGAGGAATTGATCAGTCAAGGAAGAAAAGGTTGGACGGTTGAAGAAGATGGGTTCCAGAACTTGATCAGCTCACGATACGAAGCCATGTTGGCTACTATTGCCATGTTCAACGCAAAATATGGAAGCATCGTGGACTATATGAAAAATGAATTGAGATTCAGTGAGGAAGACATATTGAAGATATATAAAAATTTGGTAATTGTTGGCGATAACTTCAGCTACCAGTCCTCACTTGAGTGGAAACACAGAACCTCCTTGAAACCCAAGTTTTAGATAGTTTACATAATAGGCAAGGGTCTCTGTTTAAAGACTAATTTTTTACGTATGACATCGACAATTTGTATCCCTTTATCGCTAACATTTTCACCATTTTCTTGTTGAAGTGGCACTTTTAGCACTGCCAATGGAGTATCTAAATCTACCATGGAACCAAGTAGTCTCTGCGATTTTCCAATAAACAATGTGATTTTTTGAGGATCTTTGGTGTCGAACTCAAGATTTCCACACTTGACTGCATGGCACGCCTGATCGACGGTTATAAAGTTTTTGACGTACTCTATATCTTGATGATCTGTTGAAGGTGCATGAGTGGGAAGGTTAAGCTCACCCTGAATCTCAAGTATTGACAATCCGTATGGTGTGGATACTACACCATCATGCTCAGTACCCGATGAAGGCGCGTCTTGATTGAGTATCTCGTGTGCCTTCAGGTAGTCTATACGAGTAGTAGGCATTGGCACAAGACGTGTTTTAGTTTAGACAGCGAAAAGTTATATCGCAAATCACGTGCGGACGAGCTTTTTTAGACCAAGACCTGGCATTGTTCAAGAAAGGTATCAGCCACCATTATTTCATGTTTAGTATGAAACGAGCCACTACGAAACTATGAGTAAACGATCAGTATGACCAGCCTCTATTATAGCCATTGGCCTATATGTCCAGTAAGAACTGAGCCTCAATCATAGTTTGATAGGATACAAGATGTACTTCGATTTTGCAGTATTTAAATGGTTATCTGAGTCTGCCAAGATTCGGTAGTTGTATTACCCACAATTTACATGTGAAGGAAGGTCGGCATAACAAGGCATCCGGCCGGTCCCTGACCTTCGCTTCCCAATTAGGAATACGTAAGTAATCTACCTGACCCATTTGGGCCTCTAATTATTCTGCAGCAATTCGCTTAGTCGCACCACCTATGCAGTGCACATGTAATTAATCAAGATTTCCTCTCTTGCGCATCAAACAAAAGTTCAAAATTAAAATTCAATTTAGTTTCCTAAATAGGAAGTTTTGTTCTTCGAGACCTCTTACTTATGTCCGAATCAGGCAAGTATGGCAACGGCTGTTGCAACTTGTTTTGAATTGAGTAAGTATGATTGAGTTATAAATTTTTACCCACAAAAGCATGAAGTATTCCATAAAAGCTAGTTTAAAACTCAAAGAAAATATCATTCTTTGATTTTTTTGTCCATCCCAGAATTTTGAAGGAATTAGCATGGCATTCAACAAAACGGAGTTCGAAAGTTATACTGCCGTTCGCGGGGTAATGAACTTGTTACTATACCAGAATGATGCTCCCATGAAGGGGACAGGAGTGAAGATCCTTTACGAGCAATCGGTGAACTTACTAGGCTCCCCTCCTCCAATATTGACAGACTTCAACTCGCATTACCAAATCAATTTGTTCGGTAACTACCCTGACAAGACAGATGTTGCACCATCTGCTATTTTCGCCGCAGCCTTCGGTATAATCATGTTGTTACACTTGGCAGTCTTTTCCATCAATGCATCGAGAGGCCACTTCTTTTGGTTGTCTCTTTTATTCGCCTTCTACTCAGCTATGAAAGTTATTGGTTTCACCTTAAGAATCTACTGGTATCCTCAATTATGGGCAACGACTCTAGGTATAACAGGAGAAGTGTTTTTGATTCTATCGTCCATCTTTTTGACATCATTGAATTTGATTTTGGCCCAAAGAATTTTTACTTGGAGACATCCAGTTGGTGGTTCCAGAAGATTGTTCTGGAATCTTATGATCTCATTTTATGCATTCGTTGCGGTAATTGTGGCCATCACCGTTTTGGCATCTGCAATTCCTTACGTGCACTTTTTGTCAGAAAAATCATTTAGAAATTGGCAAAAAGTGGTGCAAGCTTCGGCTATTTTGATTGTTTTTTACTCTGTGACATCTACTTGTTTGATTGGTTTAGCCTACTTCTTCAAGCCAACCAGAAAGGATGAGAATTTGTACACGTATCAAGCTTGGTGGATTGAAAGTTTCGCTCCGTTTTATTTCGTCAAACCCGGTGCAGCTCGCGAAGCTGAAGAGACTTTTATGAAAAGAAACCATAACCACAGATACGCCGTCAGAGTCATTGCAGCCACTCACCATCATTACAACATGGTGGAAGGTTTAACTAACCAAAGAGGTGACTTGAAACATAATTTGTCGATTGGAATTCTTGTTGTATCTACAGTGTTGATTCTCATTGGATCAATCTTGAGATGTATTGTCGTTTTCCAAGGAAGACCCACTTATTTGAGTGGGCCAGTGGCCAAACCTGTTGCCATGTACATCTGTTGGGGTCTATTTGAAGTCATTATTAATGCTATCTACTTGATCGGGAGAGTCGATCTTAGATTCTATAGACCAGACAGATTACCCAAGAAGGTCAGAAATATCATCACCGCTGAACAGTCAGTGTTTGTTTCTGATAATGAGGAGGAAGAAACTGAAGAGTACGAAGATTACGAGGATGATTTCGAAAAAGAATTCGGCGCAGACAAAGACGTCGAGTCGGGCGATTCATACGATGGACAGGACGATATACAGTTCAACCCCAAGCCTCCGATCTACGACTTTGAAGTCAAAAATAACCGCAAGAATAGCGATGAATTCCACTTTTAAAATTATCCATTTACTTCTACAACCATTTTAACCGTCCTAGAGACTACTACCCACTTGCATACACTGCTTATACACTAATGACTAGATATATACTTTTTAAATACCAAAGATATCCATTTCGAGTAACTCGCGTAGTATGTACTATCAAATACCACCGTAGAAATTAGAGTCGATTGTCTCACACGTGATCTCATCAGAAGATAAATTATTTTTGATTCATCAAGTCTTCTCCAACCAAGCAAAGTAATATGTCTAGACCTGAGCAGATAGCACCTCCGGAGGTGTTTTACAATGACACCGAGTCACACAAATATACCACGTCTACACGTGTGCAACACATCCAAGCAAAAATGACCTTAAGAGCCTTAGAATTGTTAAATTTGGAGAGCGAAGAGCCTCATTTCCTCTTAGATTTAGGATGTGGTTCTGGATTATCGGGAGAGATTCTTACAGAAGAAGGATACGACTGGGTCGGAATGGATATATCTCCAAGTATGTTGGCTACTGGGTTAGATAGAGATGTGGAAGGGGACCTTTTCTTGAGTGATTTGGGAAATGGAGTTCCATTCAGAGCCGGTACTTTCGACGCCGCCATTTCAATTTCAGCAATTCAGTGGTTGTGTAATGCCGATACTTCTAACGTAGACCCAAAAAAGAGAACCTTGACTTTCTTCAATACATTATATGCCTCGTTGAAAAGAGGAGGAAAATTCGTGGCACAATTCTATCCTATGAATGATGCCCAGACAGAGACCATATTGAGTTGTGCTAAGGTGGCTGGATTTGGTGGTGGTTTGATCATTGATGATCCTGAATCTAAAAGACACAAGAAATACTACTTGGTGTTAACTGCTGGTTCCACAGAAAGAAATATCAACTTGGCTGGTGCCGAAATGGACGCTCCAGAAACAACCAAAAAACCAAACAAGAAGATGATGAGGAAGATGGAATCAAAGAAAGAGTTCATCAACAGAAAGAAGGAAACTATGAGAAGAAGAGGTAGAAAAGTTGCTCTTGACTCCAAGTTCACTGGTAGAAAGAGAAAGTCTCGTTTCTGATTACTACAATTTTTCTTCTTTAATTTATTACCTTTATAGCATACTGTATATTAGTACATTTAATTCATAACTAGTCGTAACAAGGAGTCGTATCGAGCTGCAGAAATCAAATAATAGGTGGTATAGATGTAGATCATAAATGGTGAAGAGCGTAATTTGTGGAACGACTCTGTAATTTTAGGCACCAACGTTTTTTCACTCCGAAAAAATCATCAACCTGCTTAGACTGGTCAACTAAACTAAGGCAAAGATGTTGGGTTTCTTAAGCAGACAACTGGGCTTGCTGCGCAGCATACCGGTCAATACATGTTTACAAAGTGTCAGAACCTTTTTCCCATTGAAAAAACGTAAGTATTGGTGACTTTTCGAAGTGAAATATCAGCATTTCTAACACAAGCAGCCGTCGCAACGGTATATGAACCATTACCAAAGAAGCGTAATGGACAAGATGCCGTTTCATTTTTACACAAACAACTCCTTGAAAAGTACGATCCTACAGGAAAAAGAAGAGCTTTGATCGACTCAAAAACCGGTTTACGTGCCGGAGATATCATTAAAGTTACTTATCTTGATAGAACTGATGTCATTGGAAGAGTTATAGGTATAAAAAGAGGAGTCAACAACGTGGGAGCCAATATATTAATCAGAAACAAAATCAACAGAGTAGGATGTGAAGTAAGAATCCCCGTTTTCTCACCAAAGCTCAGAAACATCGAGATTGTCCAAAAACCAGAACAGTACTTGCCTAGAGCCAAACAATACTATATCAGAAACACCAGACTTGATGTCCATGATATCGAAGCCTCCATAAAACGTCAAAACAAAAAGGAAAGAAAGGCCGAAGAAGCCAAGTGATCAGCATTAGTCTTGTAAATATATAATCATATTTGTTGAATTGAAAGTAGTTTATTTGTAAGTTCAGAGCCGAATTTATCGTGAAATTTGGGGTAAACTTTGGTCATTAGCGCTTCAAAGGTTTCCTGATATGCACTCAAGTCATTTCGATCCTTAAGTAGATGCCAGCCCTTTAAATTGACCGAGACTTCAAGGGTCTGTCCATCGAACGTGGTTAACTTCAAGTAAGAACTGGGGTTCTCAGAAGCACGATAGTAGGAGTTCAGTTGTGACTTGAGCTCAGCACTTTCAAAGTAACTGGAATATTCCTTGAGTATGCGGTCAAGTTCAACACGTTGCGTGTTGTTGTCCATTTTCTTTAATTATATTGATCGCTTGACGTCTGCGAAAATAATCCTCTAGTTGAATCGCGTAGGTAGGCAAGAGTTTTGATGCGTCCGTTGAATTTATTCCTTCTAACTAAGATTAATTTTTGACTTATTAGGAGGTTACAAAGAAAATCGACACTACTGATTACGTATTTAGTCACAACTGATTCCCAATATTCCACGAAGATGTCAATATCGGGCGCCCAGAAACGTGCTCCAACTTAATGGTTGATCTACGCTTTCATTCACCTTTGAACTCCAATCAACCTTACAACAGAAATGTAAAATCAACCTGTCTATGGAGAGTGAATCTGCGATTGATGTTAGAGTTCGAAGTGCCATAGTGGGAAAAATTCAGTGCACTTTATATGATCCGAATGGCCGGGTAACACATTTGCATCTGCCCGCACGACCACTCTCTACTTTACCAGGGTAAGTAAAGAAAAGTGAATTGCACTAGTAGAGATGTCAGAGGTAAAGTTAGAGCCCAAGGCGTTCATAGGACTGAAATTGAGAATCAAGCTCAATGATACGCGCGTGCTTGATGGTATATTGACCGTGATAGACCCCTTTGGCAACATCCTCATATCGGACGGGTACGAATATTCGGTTGATAAAATCAATCCAGCCAAGGTTAACAAGAGAGAAGTTGGGTTGGTTAGTGTTCCACGTGAAAGTGTTGTGAACGTAAGTGTGGACAAAAAGACCCATGCGCGTTTATTCAAATAAATGTATGGATTAATTAGCATTACGGGCGGCCTGCTCGGTTTAGGCTCGAGCCAGTTTGGGCCTGAACCAGTAGAAAAAATATCGATAGCACGTTCACAAAAATGGACAACCAAAATAATGCTAGGCTAAGGTGAAACCTTATTTTGCGTCTAGATTTGGGTAAGGATAGAGCTGCTGGAGGCGTGTGTCACCTCCGAAGAGATACTAGAATTCGAGGGTGGATGTGGTAAAGTGGCATGGTCCGTAGAATGCTCAATGCATGTTCCCATGAAATGGTCTCTCGAACTAACAAATTCCCTATATGAGCACACGTCTGCGAGACAACCGATTAGAGTGTCAGCCTGCAGACACACACAGCTTAGATCCGCTTGGTTTTTGGGACACGATTTCGCCACGACATTGACACAACTCAAGAAACAAGCCGGTGGCGTACTTGCAACCACGCTAATAATGCACGCAATTAGAATATATACCCTGTAGTCACCAGTAAACATCTTTAATCTCTGTTTGTACCAGTTGGCTGCAATTTCGCACCAGCCAAAAATAGCTATTGCCTAAAAATTTCAGTATTGGCGCGGTACTGATCGGGTTACGTAATTCGCTCGGAAATCGTACACCCAATTCAAACTTTTTGGGTAATTGGTCTGTTTTTAGTCCAAGCATGATCTGTAGATTATAGTGGCCAACCTTCTACAAACATACCCTCAGACTAAACTCGACATCTACTCAACCTAATAACCACACCACCTTTTGAAATAGCCACGAAAAGTTTCGTACTTGTCTACCTTGCCCCACAACAAACTCGATCATAATATGCAAGGAACTTATAGAAACAATGGTCTTCCAAGACCGTATTATATGAAACCAAACTCAAAAAGAAAGTCACCCTATGACTCGATCAACAGCTCATCCAATATCTTCAACAATCCCAGAAGAAAAATACTAGGCTACATGTTTTTGTTGGGCATGATTGGAACCATTCTCTATTGGGTTTCACAAGATTTGAGACCCCAGCCACCCAAAATTTATGAGATTGTCAAGGATCCTGTGGAAGCTTCCGTGAACAACATCAAAAACAACCACCCTAATATCGACAAAATAGCAAATTCCGTTGGTTCGAAGGCCGACAAAGAGAGCGATAATGTGGACTTGGCAGGCAATTTGGCCCAAGGCTCCAAAGGTGAAAAGGGCGTAGGCGTTGTAGAAGCTCCCAAGGGAGGCATGGCCAATGAAGCGCCATTAGTTGGTACGGACGAAGAAAAATTGGTTGGAACTGGAAAGAAACCAAGTCCCAAGAACGTCGCTGGAGTTCCACCTAAAGATACAGTGAAAAACCCCACTAAGGGCTACAAGGCAGACAAAGCGTCCGAAGAAACTGCAGCCGCAGCCGAACTCAAAGACAAATTCAAAGACAACGCTAAGAAGATCGCCGACCTTTCTAAAGATACTTAATGGTAACTTTTACACGTGATTGTTAATATTAGTATATATGTTTAGTTCCAGCATTATTACGTGATACATTCTAATTAATATTCGAATAACTTATACCATGTTACACTTGTCCGGATTTGCATCCTTTCTTTTGAGCTCACTGTATTTTTCTTGGTCCCTTTCTTTGAGCTTTTCCTTGACCTCAATAGGGAAATACTTTTTCATCATTTCCAACACTTGCAAGTCCAAATTTCTACCATCAGCCTTGACAATTGCGCCTTCGTTTCTACATATAGGGCAATTTGTCTTCCCCTGTTGCTTGAGCTTGACCAAACACCTTACACAGAACATGTGGCCACACAATAACTTGATGGGTTTGAATGCAATGGACATACAAATTGGACACGTGTAGTCATCGAGCTGGGGCAATAATCTCAAGATCGATGTCTGAATAATGTAACATATCGATTGGGCCAACGAACCTCCTTCAATAAATATGTGGTCTCTCGAAATAAGCTCAGGAAACCTGGAGCTGATTCCAAGTGCAGTTCGTTTGTCAAACTTCTTCAAGATTTTTCTGAAGGCTTCAGTATTTATAGACTGAAACTGTAGTATTTTGAGCAAATGATTATTCATGTTGACAAACTGGTTGAAGGTAGCCAACGACTTTTTGTTTTTGAACTGAGTCAAGATTCCAGACTTTTCCACATTCTTGTTGAACGCATCTAAGTTCAGTTTAATTTGTTGGGAGTTCCTTTCACTGGTGCTATTTTTGGTTTCGTTATACTTGAAATAAACCTCTGAGTCGAGATATATCTTGAACAACTCCCGCCACTTGTACAAGTCGGAATTCTTTAGCTTACCCTTGGGGTCCACCAAAGTTGTTATGACTTGGGCGATTTTTTCAACTTCTTTGGTTAGTTTTGCTTCCTCGGACATTTTTAAATTGTCCAAGTTCTTCAACTCATCATTGAGCATTTTGAAAAATTTGATGTCTGAATTAAGCAGGATATAGATTTCATTTTTACGGGTATTTTTAGCTGGTGATTCGAGTACTTGATCCAAAGGCGCGGCTGGTACCTTTTCTGGAGGTGGTGAGCCTTCTCTACTATTTTGTCTTGAAGAAGGAGGAGATGTTATCTGTAGCTCATTGTTCTGTTCTGTCAACTTGATCACACGTTCATGAGGTGAAGTCAGTCTTGCTCGCACCGGTTGTGGGGTTTCCACGTTGAGGTTCAACTTTTCTAAGTCTTCAATATCTTTTGCTTTCTCCTGCTTATTTTTACCCTTTATTTGTTGGAACACATTCCGTAAGTTCTCATCTTGGGGCTCATCTTGAGTCTCATCGCTATCTTCATCGAGTAGCGATTCTATTCTATGCTTTAGTTGCAAGCCTAACTGGTATATATGATCATCGGAGTAATCTGGATTGGAGTAATCCAAGGTGATTCTCAATGTTGGGTTGATGTTGTTTGGATCGGCGCTTTCATCAACTGATTTCGTCAAAGAGTATTCGGCGATGATAGGATTGGTTGGAGAGGTCTCTTTCTCATCAACCTCGATAATCTTTTTGTTAGTGGGATCATTAAGTAACAACTTCAAGTCCTTTTGTTCCAAACCCAAAAACCGGAGCTCGTTCACAACTTTGGTTATACATTTCTTGAGTGATTTATATTGAATAGCGGCCTCGACCCATTCCTGAGGAATATCCTCCTCTATCAAGGTTTGCTCGAGTACCTTGGCGAATTTCATACTAGCAAAAGCTCTTCTTCAAATTCCATAGTGATTATATCAATATCACAAAACTCAAATAGTTCTTTTTTCTATTCTTTCCAATATCGAGTTTATATTTGGCGTGTTTAATTACTCGCAAAGATTTGAAAAAGTGTCCCGGATATATAAAGAATTCTGGTTGTAAATTTGAAGAGTAATTTGCACTTTAAGTAACTTTAAGTAACTTTAAGGTGACCTCAACACAAATCCGCGAGTTGTAGTCACGACGCTGTTAAGCGTGGTCCTCTGATTATATGCGAGACTCCCCGCCTCTCAAAGCCGTATTAGTGCATGCCGCGTGTGGCCCATCGCGACCAACGTGATGCGGGACGGTCACACGCGAGGCACGTGATTTCTGGCCCCGGTGTTTTTCATGGCCTCGAGATTAGAAGGCGATAGAATCTTAGCATACAACTATCTACAGAATGGACTTTGAACTTGAACCTACGTTGGAATCGATTGTGCAACAGGATACCTTGAAATGGATCTTCGTTGGTGGTAAAGGTGGTGTAGGAAAAACCACAACCTCATCGTCGATTGCCGTGCAATTGGCCTTGAATCACCCGAATGATGAATTCTTGTTAATCTCCACTGATCCAGCACACAACTTATCTGATGCTTTTTGCCAGAAGTTCGGCAAAGACGCTCGTAAGGTTGAAGGCTTATCCAACTTATCATGTATGGAAATCGATCCTGAAGCTGCTATGAGTGACTTGCAAGCACAGGCCCAGCAATACAACAACGATCCAAACGATCCTTTGAAAAGCATCATGAACGACATGACCGGTTCTATTCCAGGTATTGACGAAGCCTTATCTTTCATGGAAGTCATGAAACATATTAAAAACCAGAAAGCAGACCCAGAAAACAACGGTGAAAAGACAATCAACTACCGTACCATTATCTTCGACACTGCGCCAACCGGTCACACCTTGAGATTCTTGCAATTGCCTTCTACTTTGCAGCAATTATTGAGCAAATTCCAATCGCTTTCCGGAAAGTTTGGCCCTATGTTGAATATGTTGGGAGCCGGAGGTGCTGGTAAGCAAGACATATTCGAAAAGTTGAACGAAGTGCAAAAGAATGTTTCTGAAGTCAACGAGCAGTTCACTAACCCAGATTTGACCACCTTTGTCTGTGTGTGTATTTCCGAATTCTTGTCGTTGTACGAAACCGAAAGAATGATCCAAGAATTGATGTCTTACAACATGGATGTCAACTCTATTGTGGTGAACCAGTTATTGTTTGCGGACGATGATGAGAAGCCATGTAAGAGATGTGTCAGTAGATGGAAGATGCAAAAGAAGTACTTGGAACAAATGGGCGATTTATACGAAGACTACCATTTGGTCAAGATGCCATTGTTGGGTACCGAGATCAGAGGTATTAATAACTTGAAGAAATTCTCCAAGTTCTTGTTAACTCCATACGATCCTAAGAAAGACGGAGGTATAGTGACAGAGTTAGAAGAAAAGTAAATAGTAATGAACGAAACAAAAATGTAAGTTTAGGAACAAAATATGTAATGGAAAGATAATCACAGTGCTCGTGTGGCTACTAAAATTTGGATCAATGTGCTAAATATATCGTATTTATTATTTCTGTCAGGTGCGATTGTGTCTCGCAGATATCGGATCTGTGGGTTGGGAACATTTGACGATTCAGGAACGATTTCAAGCAAAGGCTTTCAACCAGATAACAGAGACGCTCGTGTGCACGCTGGTATCAATGTGGTAAGTATCTGGTCGCAGTCTAGTCTTTCTTTTTCACGCGCTTCCTTCTGATACATGCTCGGTGCTGCAATTCAGTGAAAAATCGCAGTGGAATTTTCCAGTAAGGAAATCCGATTCCGCGGAAGTTTATTGTTAGATTTGCCCTAAATATGTAACGGTTTTAACAATAGTAGCGAGTTATGCGTCAAATAAATAGCACTACAAACATGACTAAGTATTGACCATGTTTCCCAAATACCCAACTCTTGCATAGCCCGCGATTCTCAACCTGCTTTTCAATCTGTTGAGCAATCTCCAGGTACTGCTGTGAATTACTCAAAAATTCGTTCCAATGCCTTCTGCGAAGCTGCCCTCCCCGCAACGAAACCACTTTCAAGTTTACAACTCTACTTAAAACCGGGATACCGACTCCTATTTCCACTCTTCAACTCGTAACGCTAGAGACTTTTTCGTCCCCTCGTTCGTGCGCACCCGCCTCTTTCGCTGTGTTCTTATGCTTACCCCCTCCCGCCCCTCCTTTCACTCACAGCTGAAAAATGAAATGATCCGGTATAATTCCATGATCCCGTATATATGAAGGCGCGAAAATCGTAGGTGCCGAAATCGAACAACTAATACTACCTTGAATTATGGCTAGAGGAAACCAAAGAGATCTTGCTAGAGCTAAAAACATCAAGAAACAACAAGAGGCCTCTAAAGGTCAAAAGAAGACCGGTGATCCTAAAAAGAGAATGGAAAGTGATGCTGATGTCATGAGAAGAAAACAAGCTGAAGGTAAGTAGTTGGATCTATGAGCCTCATGAAAGAGTGCCAACAAAAGTTTTCAAGTGGCTTTCTACAATTTCACAGTACTAACAACACAGCTGATGCCAGAAAGGCACAAGGTTTGGGCAAATAAGACTTGACCTACTACTAGGGTGTTCCTTCCGCTCATTGATATCTCGCCCTAGTTCAATAATTGCATGTTAGAATTATATTCTGACCAAACCCAAACTACACCTTTTGTTTGTAGGTTGTTTTATATTACAAAGTTCACTCCTTGCTTTGGCTGCCATCATTTATCACCAACTTTACATTCTACATAATAAGTGTACGTTTTTAATTTATTGTTTCGTGTAGAGTTAGACCAACTACGGCGATGCATGACCTTCATTGTCTGCATCGTTTAGACAACACAATGGCTATTTTAGATCACATCACTGGTCTCCATGTGATGGGTGCCAAAACCTCGTTCATGTCGTGTTTTCCACAAACGTTAGTATTAAAGTAGAACCTACACTGTATGAGTGTAGGGTTGTTAGTATGTAGTACGTAACTTTACCTCAACATGACAACATCCCAACATCCCAACATCCAAACTTGGTAACTTTTAGGGCCACCGTAGGTACCGATTAGGGCCATATCGGTCCTTCGTTCACGTGCGCATATCCACTCTAAATTTAAGGTTCGGCCATTATCAACCCATCAGCACCATGTTGATTGAAGAAAGCTACCATGATGTGGTCACATCATATGGAACCACCATGAGACTTTTTGTTTACCACCCCAAGATCATCAATTATCCAAACGTCAAATTTCCAGGGGTGGTTGTCTACAGTGAAATTTACCAGGTCACCGGACCAGTCTCCAGATTTGCCAAGGACATTGCAGGCCAAGGATTCATTGTGGTATGCCCATCAATATATCATAACTTTGAAAGCTACGAGGCATTGGCTTACGACGTTGAAGGCACTGACAAGGGAAATAAGTACAAAATTGAGAAAGAAATCAAGTCTTATGACGAAGACAATAAATTGGCCATCAACTACTTACAATCTTTGAAAACTTGCAATGGCAAAATCGGCGCTACAGGAATGTGTCTTGGAGGACACTTGGCGTTCCGTGCCGCATTAGATCCTCGAGTCAAGGCTGCCGTATGTTTCTTTGCCACCGACATTCACAACCATGCATTGGGCAAGGGCCAAAACGACGATTCCCTCGCAAGATGTGGAGAAATCAAGGGCGAGATCATTATGATCTTTGGGTGCAAAGACAACCACGTGCCTTTGGAGGGAAGAGATCTCATCAGGTCAGAGTTGCGCAAAGCTAATGTAGAGATGACCTTCATTGAAATCAATGATGCCCAGCATGCTTTCATTCGTGACGAAATGAGTAAAGGCAGATACGATCCTGCGACTACAAAGAACTGCATGGAATGGTTATTTGAGCTTTTTAACCGCAAGCTCAAATTGGACTATGGCGAACACGACGGAAAGACCGTGGCGGTAGAAAACGTATGCTAGAGAAAATTTCATAGACACTTCTGTTACAGTCATCGTAGTATATATCGAGTTATCATGTATAGTAGGGCCTCCATCAGTAGGATGATAATCGCACGACCTTTGAAAAAAATGATGAAAAATTTAATGTGAATTTGGCTACAGTAACGCCAGCCGATACTCTATACTACCCTAACAAGATGAGACCTATTAAGTTGATGGGACATGAGCGTTCCTTAACCCAAGTCAAGTATAACAGAGAGGGAGACTTGTTGTTTTCCGTATCCAAAGATAACGCCGCATCCATCTGGTACTCGTCCAACGGTGAAAGATTGGGTACTTTGGAAGGACACCAGGGTGTAATCTGGTCTATTGATGTTGATCCAGAAACCCACTTGTGCGCTACCGGAGGTGGTGATTTGGCCATTAAATTGTGGAAGGTCGAAACAGGTAAATGTGTTTTCACCTGGGAAACCCCATCGCCATGTAGAAGAGTTGCATTTTCCACCGACGGCAAGAAATTGTTGGCTATTGCTGACCAGCTTATGGGACATGTCGGTTCCATTTCCGTTTTCGACATAAATCACGACGAAGCTACATTAACCAACCAGTCAGCTACCCCATCCTTAGTCATAAAGACTGCTGAAGGAGGATCCAAGGCAAATGTCGCCGACTGGTCTTACGATAACAAGTACATTGTGGTTGGACATGACAACGGTTACGTTTCTAAATACGACTCCACTACCGGAGAATTAGTCGATTCAGTCCAAGCACACGGAATCCATAACGAAGAAAAAAACGTTTCCATCACCGATATACAGTTTGCTCCAGACAGAACATATTTCATCACCTCATCTAAAGACAAATGTGCAGCATTGATTGACTTCGACACCTTCAAGATCTTGAAAGTCTACAAGGCCGATGCGCCAATGAACACTGCCGCTATAACCCCAGTCAAAGATTTCGTTATCTTGGGAGGAGGTCAAGAAGCCAGAAACGTTACTACTACCGCTGAATCTCAAGGTAAATTCGAAGCCAGATTCTACCACAAGATCTTCGAAGACGAAATCGGCCGTGTGAAAGGTCATTTCGGTCCATTAAATACAGTTGCAGTTCACCCAGACGGTACGGGTTACAGTAGTGGTGGGGAAGATGGTTTTATCAGAGTACACACATACGATAAATCATACTTTGAATTCCTCTTTGATGCAGAAAGAACCGAGAAGGCAAACGCCTCCCGTACTATTTAGCATACTTTATAGATATAATCCTATAACGATCGAATCCTCGTAGCAAATTAGCAGCAAAGGCAGAAAACCTGTAGCGAAACCGGTAGCGAAACGAGAAGCTGTTAGCACGTAGTCCCGCGCGGACTTGTGAGAGCCTTGTGAGAGACGGATTTTTTTTTTTTTGGCGCGATGCTCTAGAATATTCCGCTGGCGAGGAGAATAAGCTGCGAAAATCTCTGGAACCTTCTACGATTTAGGCAGGGTGGTATAAACAGGAGGCAAAATGTCATCGATATGATTAAGTCAGTATCAAAAATGCTTATGTATTATTCACATATACCATCAAACCCCCTTTTCGACATTACCGAAGATGAACCTATGCGTATACCGTTGGCCAAGCGTCAACCATATACCAAAAGACATAGTCAGCCAGTGACAAAACAGATTGAATCCAAATCCCATACATATATCCAGGTCATAAAACCCGGTGGCGATTTCAGCACGTACCGTATACGATTAAAGAAGAAGTCGGGAACATACTTGCTAAAAGTAGATTCAAAAATCGATGAGTACAGCAAGGTGTTTGAACTTGATAAGCATTACTTCGATGTTAAGAACATAGTGTGGGATAACGCACAATCTACTCTAACTATAATGGTGCCTAAGAAAATTAAGACGCACTCTAGGAAAGATCGCACTGAAAAGAAAAAAGACAGAAGGATGCAAAAACTCAAGCGCAGGCAGCTTAAAGAACAATTGCATTCGGCTGAACCAGACTCTGATTTGAGTAGTGACGACGCCAATGCAGAGCCTACCATCACTATAGAAACTGAGACTGTGGTTGCCGATGCCGATTCTGGCTCGGACTCTGGTACCGATACCTCTGGATCCCTTTCCGAACCGTTTGATTCTCTTCACACCTCGCTAAGACACAAGCCGTTACTAGAGGAGGTGGAAGACGAAGAGTTTATAAACAACCGCAAACTTTTGCAAGCTTATAATGCCTTATGAATACATGATGCCTTATGATCGTAAAATAATTTATTGTAGATAACGTAGCGCGGTCACGTGCCGCATCCTATCGCTTTTTGCAGTTAGTATGATTGCCACTAGATCAGCAAGAATTTCAGGCGCCATCACAGACCCAGGATTCATACTCTATAACATGGCACCGACACGTCAAGATAACTCTGGAAGCGATGAATCAGAGATAGAAGCCGGAGGTTTTGTCGTCAACGATCCCGGCTACAAACCAAGACGATCCAGAAGAACCAGAGCCAATACCTCGTATCAGGAGCTGTCAGATGATGAAAAATTAGATACTGATTTTGCCACAGTTGAAGTCCCAGCAACCAGAACCACCAGGTCGCAACCTAAAGCCAAAAAGAGAAAAACAAAGCTGGAAAACAACGGAGATGCCGAGTATAACTTCAAGATCATCGATGAAGATGACGATGATGAAGATGATAAAATTAGTAATCATGGCGATATTGAAACTATAGACGACAAGAGTTTGGTCCGCACAGGCACATCTGCGGATCAGGCTATAGACTTATCGGAAGACGAAGATACAACGCCGCTTCTGAAACGCGGTCAGGGCAAGAAGAAAGCCACCAAGAAAGCACCCAAGAAGAAAAAGGAACCTAAAGTCAAAGTTCCATATTTCACGCGTACAACCAACAGATTATACGAGTTTCATCCTCACTTGAAAGACGTGTTTCCGTACTTGGAATCACTACCCCCGATCCCGGTAGAAAGAGCACCGCAGCCGCCTGGAATGACCATCAAGTTATTACCGTTTCAGCAGGAAGGTCTCAACTGGTTACTCAAACAAGAAGATGGTGAGTTCCAAGGAGGTGTCTTGGCGGATGAAATGGGTATGGGTAAAACCATCCAGACAATAGCGTTGTTTATGAACGACTTATCGAAGCGTCCTAACTTGGTGGTGGGACCTACTGTTGCTCTTATGCAATGGAAAAATGAAATAGAAAAAAATACTGAGGCTGGAAAGCTCAAGGTTCTTTTGTTCCATGGAGCCAACCGTGCTTCCAGCGCAGAAGAGTTGGAGAAGTATGACGTGATTTTGACTTCTTATTCGGTATTGGAATCTTCGTACAGAAAGGAAAGGTACGGTTTCAAGCGTAAAAACGGGCTTGTCAAAGAAGACTCTCCCCTTCACAAAGTGCAGTTTTATAGAGTTGTGTTGGATGAAGCGCATAATATCAAAGACAGGACGTCAGGGACTGCCAAGGCTGCAAACAATCTTAAGACTTATAGACGATGGTGTTTGACTGGTACACCGCTCCAGAATAGAATCGGTGAAATGTACTCCTTACTTCGATTCCTAAAGATTGAACCCATACATCTTTATTTCTGTACCAAATGTGAGTGTCAAAATGATGAATGGAAGTTTACCGACTGGAGACACTGTGACTTGTGTGGCCATTCTCCAATGTTGCACACCAACTTCTTCAACCATTTCATGTTGAAAAATATCCAGAAACATGGAATCGAAGGCGATGGGCTTATAAGTTTCCAGAATATCCGGCTCTTGTTGAACAACATCATGCTTCGAAGAACAAAGCTCGAAAGAGCTGACGATCTTGGCTTGCCTCCGAGAGTGGTGGAGATCAGAAAAGATAGATTTAATGAGGAAGAAAAGGATTTGTACACTTCATTATACAGTGATTCCAAGCGGAAATTCAATGACTACGTCGCAGAAGGTGTTGTTCTCAACAACTATGCCAATATTTTTACATTGATCACTCGTATGAGACAATTGGCCGATCACCCAGATCTTGTATTGAAGCGTGTTGGTACCAACCAAATATCGAACGAGGTCGAGGGGGTGATTGTGTGTCAGCTATGTGACGACGAGGCCGAAGAGCCGATAGAGTCAAAGTGCCACCATCGATTCTGCCGTATGTGTATTCTGGAATATACTGAATCGTTTGGAGGTGACGAGAAGAAGCTCAAGTGTCCCGTATGTCATATTGGATTATCGATAGATTTGGAGCAACCAGCCATAGAAGTTGACGAGGAGTTGTTCACCAAGGCTTCGATTATCAATCGTATCAAAATGGGATCCCACGGAGGCGAATGGAGATCGTCCACCAAGATCGAAGCATTGGTGGAGGAACTCTACAAACTCAGAAGTGATAAGCATACAATCAAATCCATTGTGTTTTCGCAATTTACATCTATGTTGGACTTGATAGAATGGAGATTAAAAAGAGCCGGTTTCAATACCGCAAAACTACAAGGTTCGATGTCGCCTCAACAGCGTGACAACACCATCAAGCATTTTATGGAAAACACCGAAGTCGAGGTGTTTTTGGTCTCGTTGAAAGCAGGAGGTGTTGCGCTTAATCTTTGTGAGGCCTCTCAAGTGTTTTTGATGGATCCATGGTGGAATCCAAGTGTGGAGTGGCAGTCTATGGACCGTGTGCATAGAATCGGACAAAAAAGACCTATCAGAATCACCCGGTTCTGTATCGAAGATAGCATAGAACTGAAAATCATAGAGTTGCAAGAGAAAAAAGCCAACATGATTCATGCAACCATAAATCATGATGATGCTGCTGTAAATAAATTGACTCCGGACGACTTACAATTTTTGTTTATGAACTAAATTATACCCCTAGAAAGAATAATTAGACATTTCTATATTTAATAAAGCATCAGACCTTTCTTATACGTATAAACTCGTATCTCTAGCATTTTTCATCTGTACAACTCGCATCCATCTTTCCCATCTTGGCTTGCCGCAATATGTCAAAATGAAATTTTCCACGTGAGGCGGCACTCTGAGTCATATGGAACGGCGAACTACCATAATCTGGGGAGCGGAAAAGTTTTCGCAGCACAACCAGGTATCAGGCATAAATAGATATAATCCGAGTAAACCTAGCAAGTTGGAATTGAACTAAATTAACAACTTTCCAATATTCAATAATGTCAGACTTTTGGGTGAATTATTTGGAGACACCTACGTTGTCGGTGTTACCACACGATTTCCTCAAGCCTACCAATAATCAAGCAGAAGAAGCAGTGCATGAGTTCAACTTGCCTGAATCATTGCATGGCGCCGACTTTTCGGTTGGGTTGGCCACTTTCGTCGCTTTGATCTACCGTCTCACCGGAGATGACGACATTCTCATAGCCACCGATGCACCCGACTCTGCCGAATTTATAGTCAGATTGAACGTCACCCCAACTGTTTCTTTCAAAGAATTGGTCGAGACTGTTTCCAAAGAATATAACCAGAATCTCCAAAGAATCAACTACAAATCTTTGAGCGAAGTTGCACAGCAAATCAAGACCAAAACGGATTCTTCTACTGCCCCTGGACTTTTCAGACTCTCGTATCAGTATGCCATGCCAGGGCAAAAACTTGCCAGTGATGTCGAAGGCTCCACTAGAGATTTGGCTGTTTACGTGGATCCTAACCACTCTAAAGTATCTATCTATTACAATGCTTTATTGTATAGACAAGACAGAATCGTGGCTTTGGGAGAACAGTTTGTTCAGTTTATCACTTCAGCCTATGCTTCAGATGCCCAAAAAATAACCTCCATTAGTTTGATTACCGAGTCTCAAAAGGCTCATTTACCAGACCCAACTTTGGATTTGGACTGGGCTGGCTACAGAGGTTCTATTCAAGATATATTTTCCAGAAACGCTCAAGCTCATCCAGACGCAACTTGTGTTGTTGAAACCAAGTCATTCTTGAATCCAGAAACAAAAACTAGAACATTCAACTACAGACAGATTGACCAGGCTTCCAATGTTGTAGGGAACTACTTGAAAGAAGGTGGTATTAAGAAGGGTGACATTGTCATGATATATGCGTACCGTGGAGTGGATTTGATGATCGCCGTGATGGGTGTTCTCAAAGCCGGTGCCACTTTCTCGGTGATTGACCCTGCTTATCCTCCTGCTAGACAAAATGTGTATTTGCAAGTTGCCAAACCAAGAGGTTTGATCGGCTTGGAAAAAGCGGGTGTATTGGATGACTTGGTGGTCAACTTTATCAAGGATGAGCTCGATGTAATTGTGACTGTTCCTCAATTGAAAGTCAACGACGATGGCTCATTAAATGGTGGTAAGCTTCCAGGACAATCTGCTGACTGTTTGGAGTCATTCGATCAGTACAAAGATACTACAACCGGTGTTGTAGTTGGCCCCGACTCTAACCCAACATTATCTTTTACTTCAGGTTCCGAAGGGTTACCCAAAGGTGTTTTGGGTCGTCACTACTCTTTGGCCTACTACTTCCCATGGATGGCCAAGAGATTCGGTCTTTCCAACAAAGACAAATTCACCATGTTGTCTGGAATTGCCCACGATCCTATTCAAAGAGACATGTTCACTCCTTTGTTCTTGGGTGCCCAATTGTTGGTGCCTACTTCTGACGACATAGGAACTCCAGGTAAGTTGGCTGACTGGATGGCCGAATATGGTGCCACTGTAACCCACTTGACTCCTGCTATGGGTCAATTGCTTAGTGCCCAAGCCACCACTCCAATTCCATCATTGCACCATGCCTTCTTTGTTGGAGACATTTTGACCAAGAGAGATTGTTTGAGATTACAGACATTGGCCGAAAACGTGTTTATTGTCAACATGTATGGTACTACCGAAACGCAAAGATCCGTGTCATATTTCGAGATCAAATCAAGACATTCTGACCCAAATTACTTGAAGAACTTAAAGGATGTTATGCCAGCTGGTACCGGTATGCAAAATGTTCAGTTATTAGTTGTCAACAGAAACGAAACTTCCCAAACCTGTGGTGTTGGAGAGATTGGAGAGATTTACGTCAGAGCTGCTGGTTTGGCTGAAGGGTACAGAGGATTACCTGACTTGAACAAGGCCAAGTTTGTCACCAATTGGTACGTCGATGCCAAGCAATGGATAGAAAAGGATGAAAAGAACGCCAAGCCAGAGGAGACTTGGAGATCTGAAGGCTGGTTTGGTCCAAGAGATCGTTTATACAGAACCGGTGATTTGGGTAGATACTTGCCTGATGGTAATGTTGAGTGCTGTGGTAGGGCCGATGACCAAGTTAAAATCAGAGGTTTCAGAATCGAATTGGGTGAAATCGACACTCATATGTCGCAACACCCATCTGTAAGAGAAAACATCACTCTTGTTCGTAAAGATCCGAACGGCGAACCAACCTTGATCAGTTTTATTGTACCTAAGGACTCGATCGACCCTAGCTTCAAAGAAAAATCAGGTGTCACTGACCCTGTAGTAGAAGGTTTGGTCTATTACAATGATTTGATCAAGGATATCAAGGCTTACTTGAAAAAGAGATTAGCATCGTATGCCATTCCTACCATCATTGTTCCATTCCAAAAGTTACCATTGAATCCAAACGGTAAGGTTGATAAGCCTAAGTTGCCTTATCCTAGTGTTGAACAACTTACGCAGGTTTCCAAGTTCATTACCAGTGATACTGAAAAGTTGAGTCCATTGGAAGAGCAAATCAGAGACTTGTGGTTCGAAGTCTTGCCCAACAAACCTGCTTCTATCTCCAAGGATGATTCTTTCTTCGATTTAGGTGGACACTCGATCTTGGGTACCAGAATGATCTTTGAATTGAGAAAGAAGTTGAACATTGATATTCCTTTGGGAGTCATTTTCAAGCACCCAACCGTCGAATCGTTTGCCAAAGAAATCGAAAAGGTCCAAAACGAAGAGAAGGGTGAGGATGCTCAGGCAGTGGATTACGCCAAGGACGCTCGTGAGTTGTCGGAACAACAATTGTTGAAGTCTTATGAATCATTAAAGGAACTTGACTTCAACAAAACAGTCAATGTATTTGTTACCGGAGCCACTGGCTTTTTGGGATCGTTTATCCTTCGTGACTTGTTGACTGCTCGTCAGAACAAAGCTTCATTTAAGGTCTTTGCCCATGTAAGAGCATCTTCTAAGGAAGCTGGTTTAGAGAGATTGAGAAAAACCGGTGTAACTTATGGAATCTGGGACGAAAAATGGGTTGAGCATATCGAAGTGGTTTTGGGAGATTTGTCCAAACCCCAATTTGGCTTGGATAACAGTGCTTGGGGCGAATTGGCCAACACCATTGATGTGATTATCCACAACGGTGCCTTTGTCCACTGGGTCTATCCATACTCTCAATTGAGAGATGCCAACGTCATCGGTACCATTAATGTTCTTAACTTGTGTGGCCAAGGTAAAGCCAAGTACTTTTCTTTCGTTTCTTCAACCTCGACTCTTGACTCCAAGCACTTTGTTGAGTTGTCGGATGGAGGTGAAAAGGTCCAAGAATCAGACGATTTGCAAGGTTCGTCGCAAGATTTGAGTGGTGGTTACGGTCAATCCAAATGGTCCGCAGAGTACATCATAAGACAAGCTGGACTCAGAGGATTAAGAGGGTGTATCACCAGACCAGGATATGTCACTGGATTCAGCGAAACCGGTGCTTCCAACACAGACGATTTCTTGTTGAGAATGTTGAAAGGAAGCATCGAGTTGGGCTTGTACCCTGATATCTCCAACACCGTCAACCAAGTGCCTGTTGACCACGTTGCTAGAGTGGTGGTGGCTACTGCATTACACCCTCCATCGTCTGACGAGCTCTTGGTCGCGCATGTTACTGGTCACCCAAGATTGAAGTTCAGTGAATTCTTGGGATCTTTGAAAGCATACGGCTACGACGTTGAAAAAACCGATTATTCGCAATGGAAATCGGCTCTCGAGAACTTCGTCATTAGAGACGGTAAGGACTCGGCATTGTTCCCATTACTCCACCTTGTTCTTGACGATTTGCCATACAGCTCCAAGGCTCCAGAATTGGACGATACCAATGCTGCCAAGTCCTTGAAGTTGGACACCAGCTTGACTGGCCAAGATGTCAGTGAGGGTAGAGGTGTGACTGAAAAACAAATGGGCATATACATTGCATACTTGGTCAAGATCGGGTTCTTGGCCGCACCATCTGAAGGTTCTATTGCTCTTCCAAGCATCACCTTAAGCCAAGAAACCTTGGACTTGATTGCAGCCGGTGCTGGTGGCCGTGGTTCAGCAGCTGCAAAATAATTTCATAGATAAAAAAAAGACACATTTTTCCTGTACGCAATTGTAGTCGTGTCTCCTCAAAACCTAAATAGTCTTGGAGAACAAGACATCAACGCATTGTAGGTTGTAGTGTCAACTGTATGTAACATCCCCTCACGTGAAGCGGTAGTAGGGAGATGGATCAAGGCACCAGAAAGAGAAATGAAGAACAAAATGGACTTGGACAAACTGACCGAGGGTCCCGACTCAATTTGCCAGAAGCGAACCAAGGGCCAACTGATACGAATATAGACGGAGAGAAAGACCTGCCAATGATTAGAGCGTCACCCAAACCGGGAGTTTCTCGAGAATCTTCTTCTACCAATGTCAATAGTCTTTTCATGAGAAAGCTCGACGCCACGCCCAAAGCCAGTCGAGGAGGTCTCAGTTTTCAGTCGCAGCAAAGAAGTCCCCATGTCATGAACGAAAGTGGCGCCGGCGCCCGTACGTTCGTGATAAATAGTGGTGATGTCGACAAAAAGCGGTTGGTGGACCAGTTTTATAATGCCATCAATGAGAGTGCTGCTGCGTCCAGCACAGATGTTACTAAGCGTGGAGTAAATGGTTCAAATGGCACGAATGGAGCAACGCCTGGTATTAATGGTATGGGAATGAGTACTGAAGGGATTAGCCATGGCATGAATGGGTCTGGCTCTACAGGTACAACGACCCCTGTTGGGCCTGTTGGGCCTGTAGGTATAGATACCCCAATGGCAAGTAAAGTCCAGTCGCCCACTACGGAGACCTTAGAAGATAGAGACGATTTTGATTCACCTAACATAATACGAGATGGACTCACTGACGATACGTTCAATGAAATAGTTCGAAACGGTGGGTTTGGGTACAATGCGAGAAACAAGTTGGTTACCGACGAAGGATTGACCAACTACTTACTTAATATCGATACTATAACGGAGGACATAACGAAACGAGACTTTAGTGGCAGGCCCCTGTTGGAAGCATTGAGTCAGATCACCAAACGAGTTGCCGATGGAGTGCATCAAGCACACCTCGAGCATTTGCAACACGCAAAGGAAGGAGGGGTGGACGGCCCGCTGGAATCACTCGCACAGCTAAATTCGCTCTCAGCATACTTGGTGCAGCTTCATAAAAGAGCACAACTATTGACGGACGAGCTTACCAAAGGTCGCCATGAGCTAGCCACAGAATACAGAGCTGATATCAATGGCAGTGTATCAAGACTACAAGAGTTATTGGAAGAGTTGAATTTACTAGAAAGAAGACTCACTGGCATCAAGAGTCGCATTCAGCTCAACAAGACGATCATTTCGGAAGAGATGCTTGAAAAACTCGAAGTCTTGGAATTGGTCGACAACCGGTTCCGTGAGTATTCGCGTGTTACAAGAAATAGAAGGTTCAAACAACTTAATATCTCTCTAACGGTGGTGGTTTTGCTAGTAAGTATGTACCTAGTCTTTTTATGGAACTGATCACGTGAGTCGCTGTCACTATACTCGTGATCGGAACGTTGAGATAGTTTAGTAGGTCCGACGACATATTTCCGTGTTTCAGTCTCGAAACTAGTTGATTGCTAAAATCTGAGATCGCGCCTACACCTCAAAACCACGTAAACCTTGGGCTATTAAACAAGATCTTTGTTCAGTGCATCACAGGAAGGAGAAAAATGAAATAAAAGACAATGCAATAAAATAATGTAGATAAAATAGAAGAACAGAAATTTTGGGTGTGTAGGTGCAGAATCCCTAGTTTCTGTACCCACTCCAATGTCTAGTGAAAAATTGAGTTACGATGAAGATTGCGCTCTGTCAGTCTGCGGTCTGTCAGTTCTCATCTAATTTTGGGTATTCTCCCAGGTCATGTGATGTTTCACCATAGCTAGTGTTGCTGGAGACCTCAGGCCACTATGGCCCATCGCACTTGACGTGTCTCGGAGGTAGCTCAGAGCGGTAGTCGCCCCCACGCGGGATCGCTTTGTATCCCGGAAAACCGAGTAAAAAAGAAATGTGAAGAACAAGAAAAGTAATTTATGCGTTTTGGTAGAATGAAACCTAGAAAGACAAAAAAAAAAGAAATTTGCAACGGTCCGGTACATGCACGCCGTATGACCCAGATAAACATATTTTTGAAGGGTTGTTACTACAAGCAAGGAGTTTTGTATTGAATAAGTTTTATAGAGAAGAGAAAAGGAAAAACTAATTAGACTCTTCTCTTTACATTTTACCGTATTGACTAGGATCTGAAATTTAGCGCGTTATTCCGAAACACTTCATTTCGATTCACATAACTTGATTCCAATTCTATATCAGAGGCGTGGCCCTCATCGCATCATTCCCAGTATTATAGTGGATTGTTTCACGAGTTACAGAGCTGTTTCCACTTTGGATCAACACCACCAACCATTAGCCAAGCAAGAGCTAAGCAAAAGCTAAGCAGTAGCAGAAGCTAACACTTATTAGTAAGCCATCCACCAGCATTATCTACGAATACTTTTAATATGACTGAAATATTATCTATAGGCGATCCGCCTAGCAGCTATCAAAAGATAAACTACGAAAGCAGTGTACAATTTCCATCGTTTGTTAAGTTGATAACCAATTTATTTTCCCGCACCAAAAGTGAATTTGATACCAACCATCCAGTCATAATAATACTTGATAAGTCGACCCAATCTCATGGAAGTAAATTGGGCCAGTTACCTCATAAAGATAAAGTGTTACTTCTTCAGTACTTCTTCAACCACTTGAATCTTATCATCATCGAAAGCGAATCTCTTGGTGACGCATCGATCATAGAGCAACTCAACACCGTCACTGCCAAAATCAACCACCTCATTTCAAATAGAATATCCAGAATACAAACATGGACCGGTACGGGAGCGTCGATCATCAACGATATTTTCAGCCAGGGCAACGATCAAGAACGGTTCTCCATAGAGAAAATTATCTGTACCATGTCATGTACATTGAACATTCATGCCAACAAATCGCAAGCAACTACCCAACACTTGGCACATTTGAAAGATCTCATGATGGAGGAAATAAATTTCACGTCATTATTATCAAACTCATCTCCACAGCACTTGTCCAAACTCTGTCACTTGGTAGGACATTGGTCATTTCCAGCACACGAACTCACCAACGACGATTTGGTATATTGTGTCTACTTGATGCTCAAATATGCATTAACTCAAGCTGAAAAGTATATTAATTCCAGTAAGGAATTTAAAAAGGAATTTGAAGACTTGCACATTCTTTCTTCCAATGAGTTATTAGGGTTTGTATTCAT
Source organism: Suhomyces xylopsoci (assembly GCA_030568675.1). Taxonomy (NCBI): domain Eukaryota; kingdom Fungi; phylum Ascomycota; class Pichiomycetes; order Serinales; family Debaryomycetaceae; genus Suhomyces; species Suhomyces xylopsoci. The sequence goes on from JAJMGM010000001.1 coordinate 353,236, forward strand.
GATGAGAGATGTATATAGAAACGGGAACCCATTCCACAACTTCCGTCATGCAGTCGATGTGATGCAAGCGTGCTTCCACTTCCTCATTAAATTGGACTGCTTACCACCATTTGCACAGCTCGAGAACGACCCCAATGCTGACGAGCTCCACTATGTCAATATGGATGAAAATGAGTTCAACGAACAGACAGAATTGGTGCCAAAATCCAACTACAAGCATGTTCAACCCGTCCATATGTCGTCGTCCATATCGTTGGCATCGTCACCTTCATCTTCTAAATCCAACTCTGTCTCAAGTAGCAACTCGATGTCGTCAATGAGCTCGATATCTAACTCGGTGACCACCATAGTCCCTGCCTCACCCCACACTACGCATTTAAACCCATTACAAACATTGGGAATATTGGTGGCAGCACTCGGCCACGATGTCGGACATCCTGGATTGACCAATGCATTTATGATCAAACACGAAGCCCCAACTTCGCTAGTATTTAACGAGAGATCGGTTTTGGAACTGTTTCATTCGTCGGTGTTCATTAACAAAATTCTTACAGTTAACTGGCCCTCATTACTCCTGGTAACCATCGGAAACGGCGAAGATGTGCCTCTTCTGATCAAAGACCTCATCGTTTCGAGCATTTTGGCTACTGATATGGCCGAGCATTTCGAGTACATCTACAAATTGACTACTTTAAAGGGAGATTCTCGTCGTGACAACAACATGGTCAAGTTGATCTCATCGCTATTGATCAAGTGTGCTGATATCTCGAATGTCACAAGACCATTACGGGTTTCGTCGCAATGGGCTATGGTGTTGGCAAGAGAGTTTGAAGAGGTCGCATCGCTTGAAAATTGTATTATAAATAACCAGTCGCCTAACAACCAAGAGGTGGGGTACCTGAAAGTGCCAGTAGAACTTTCCGAAATATTGAAGTTGAACCCTGAAATCCACAAGGGCCAAATCTTCTTTATCACTACATTCGCTGAAAACTTGTTCAGCAACATCGCTAAGTTATTACCGGAACTAAGCTACACCAGTACTATAATTAAAGATAATAAGGAATTCTGGTTAGGCCAGGCTAACAATATATAGATATTACGTTGAATTGATGAATAACAAACAAATTACCTCCACATTTCCAAACTCGACACTGTATGCTCTACAATTAAACACTTCTCACTCATCGCGCCAGTTGTAATGCAAGCTAACCCTAGATGCGTCATGGCTATTTGGCACTCATCTCGAGTCGTGGCGGGCCTACAAAAAAAAACAGTCACTATTGTGGTCAGGTGAGAGCGCTCATGCCTATACCTGCCAGCGGTCTAGTGCGATCGTTTCAGTGGACAGACAATAATGGCTGTAGATCTGCCACGATCGTTGCTGCATAGCTAGCCTCACCGTAAGGTAATTCGTATTTGGTAGCCGGCCTTTGTCCAGCAAAGGTCTAGGCCACGCGCTCTGTTTCTCTACTTTTTCCCTTCCGCTTCTTTGCTTGTCTTCGCGCGCGCTCTTCGATCCTCCTATTGTACCTCATCGAATCTCTCACTAGCTCGTCACTGCCGGCATCCCATCACAAAATTTTCACCGCGTGGCAGTCAAACTAGCCATCAAAACCAGAGTAGTGCTTGGACAACATTATACTTTTTGAAATATTACATATTCAGTTAATAAGTCGCTTCCGTATTCTTTCGCTTTTGGGGTGTTTGAAGTATTGGTAGCTATATTGAAAAGTATTTCGACCATCTGTACTGTACTTGACTATGGGCACTGAGAAAACCTGGGAAAGGCCCATCATGTTGTCGTCACCTCCTTTGGAACTGCATCTCCAACCGCAAAATACTCAGCATCTTCAACAACAACAACTTCAACAACAACAAATGCAACAACAGCAACTGCAGCAGCAACAACAACTGCAACAGCAGCAAAATCCGCAACTCCGCCAGATGATCTCCAACCAGTATCCTACCAACCATTCGCAGAGACAACTCAGTGTTGGCTACAACTTGCAACATGAGTTTGAAACCTTGACCGCAGACTTGGACTTGGACTTGAAAAACTACCCCAGACAGGGCTCCGATCTGCTTCCTGTCAGCAGTTCAAGCAATCCACCCTCGTCTGCCGGTGCCACCACCAGCAACGGCACCTCTTTGTTGGCCCCATCGGCTTCGAAGTACGGGTTTTCCGATCTTCTTGGAACTGGCGGCTCTGGAACCCCACTCACCAGTTCAGGTACTCCTCTAGCCAACTCATTGCTTCGCGACAATGCGTTGTCGCCCATTCAAACCCTGGTTCCTACCAACAACTTGTCGTCGCTCTTGGCCGGCAACAACAGTGCTTCGTTCTTACCACCGTTGGCATCCATTCCTGACCGTCCTCAGAGTGTGAATGACTTTTCCAACTACTTCAACCGTCAACTGCAACAACTGCAGGCTCTGGAGCAACAGCACCTGCTCTTACAGTCGCAGTCGCAGTCCCAACAATCCAACTTCTACCTGGATTTATTAGCATTTACCAATTGGATTGAAAACTTGAACCCTCAGGATAACCTCACCATGATTGAATACTTGTGTGGCAACTTACCATTGGACATTTTGCTTACTTTCAAGTCGAAGCTCGATGCCAATTTGAACCACCAGGCTACAAACAAGCCGTATTTGTCTCCGTACCATGAAATCTACAATGACATGGACAACTTGAGCTTGGGCAGATCGGATCCTCAGCACCTGTCGCAGTCCCAGCCGCAGCTTCACCAGCCAAAACCAAAACTCAAAAACAACTTTGGCAATCTGTACTTGTTCTCTGAGCAAAAGAACCCCAGACCAAAGAGTGCTGAACCCAGCATCCACAACAAGGCACACGGACAAAACCAGCAACCTCAACAGAACCAACCGCCCCACCACTTGGAGCGGACCAGGTCTCCAACCAGCCACTTGTATGAAAAGACCAGTTTTCTTCAGCAAGCGGCTGCAAACCCAAACTCCCCGTTGCACCACCAGTTGCAAGGAAACTACCCACCACCGCAGCAACAGCAGCAACCAACCAAGCAGCATTCGCAGCCACCTGCCGCGCCCCAGACCTCCCTGGCCGATGACTCCATGGACATGTCGGCTCATACAGCATTGAAACTTGGGGCTTTGGCTACAATTAATTCCAGGGTTGCGTTGGACTCTAATAGAAAATACGGCTACGGGCCTTATGCCAATGGCAACGGCGTTGTTTTCCAAGGTGGGCGCCCTGGGCACTTTGAAGATGTCATTAATCGCAACGGCACATCTTCGGTCCCACTTCCTCGTAACATGAATGCCAAATCTCCAACTTCTAAAGGCGGCAGCGGACTTGGAAAGAAATCGTTAGAGCAAGAGCAAACAGGATTGAATCGTGAAAATTTATCGGGAATAAATTCTCCCACCAATTCTTCTTCGTCCAACTCGTCTATGCCTGCTGATGTTTGTAACCTCGAGTTGCTCAACAACATCCCAGCGTGGTTGAAACTCTTGAGATTGCACAAGTACACCGACTACTTGAAGGACATTCCATGGAGACAATTGGTAGAGATGAGCAACGAGGAGTTGGAGGCTACAGGAGTGGTTGCGCTTGGCGCCAGAAGAAAGTTGTTGAAGGCATTTGATGTGGTTAAAAAGGAACGTTTATAGTGATTAGTTATTAGCTACTCGTTATATTAGACTTATTTGATATAAGTCTATAAATGTACATATTACATAAGAACGCAACATGAATTGGTCTTCTTGGCTTGCTTGTAGAACATCCTGGAAGAACTGGATAATGCTTCGGACTTGTCGACCAACGAATCCAACTTTTCGCCTCTTTGCAAAACACTTTCGATCGTCTTGTGCAAAACAATCTTGGTTTCGTCCAATTCCTGTTGAACCTTCATGATCAGATCCGCTTGGGTGGGGTCTTGGTACTTCTTCAAATATTGCTCCAACTGGTCAAAAGTCAAGCTGGAGTTGGTGGCGTCTATACCGCTCCATTCCAGCGAAGGATGCAATGACAAGTATTCTTCCAAGATCTTGTTGATTAATGTGTACGCAGGACGGACAGGGTATTCTTTGTCGGTGATCACCACACATGCCAAACCTTCTGATCTGGCATATGTGTGGCCAACATAGTTGCCTTCTTCGATCGACTGTCTTTGTCCGGCCTGTGTTCTTTGCGATACGGTCTCAGAAAAGAAGGTCATGAATTGCGATACCCCGGTTCTTTCAAAGAACGAAAACTGGCTCAAGTCACGGGCAGCGCTAAGTTCCAACGCCTTGCCACCGGTGGTTCTCAAGATCCCTATGTAGTATATCTTCATCGTGATTGAATTGTAACAAGTCTGGGTATGTTTGTATCTGTAAGCGGCTGAAGCTGACAACGCGATTGCTGGATTTCACTCATCTTGACAACAAAGATGATATGGGTCACGTGTAGGTGCCCCCGAGCCATCTCCCACAGCCTGGCAACCGATTTCCGTTGTGGGGCCGTTGGGGGACGTCCGATTTGCCATTTTGGGTCCGTTGTAGATCAGGTAGTGGCCAAGCCGTTTGCATGATCATGCCATATTGGTACATCCCACCTCCCTTTCTTTCTCTGTGGGTGTGAATTTTTGCTAGCCGAAACCCTCCTCTGCTCCTGCACACTGCTCGATCTGTTATCGTCATTGTGCACCAAGACAGTCAATACTACAATACAAAGGTGGTGCAAGAGGAGTTATTGGGCATTCATAGCGCAGTCTACATTGACGAGACCGACGGGTATTATAGAACAGACCGCTAAATGCCTACTAGTTCTAGTCCTACCAAGCAAACACCCACGTTGAAGGTAGTACTCTTGGGCGAATCGGGAGTTGGAAAAACATGTCTACGATCACAGTTTGTACATCACGTATTCACCAATGCATACAAAGCCACCATTGGTGGCGACTACCTCACCACCACCGTTGAAATCCCCAACCCATCTCAGCCAATGGATACTTCCGAGACCATGAACTTGACCCAAACAGCGCCAGAAGTACTTAAAGTTAACTTGCAAGTGTGGGACACCGCCGGCCAAGAACGGTTCAACTCAATCTCACAGGCCTTTTACCGTGGAACTGACGTCTGTGTGTTGGTCTACGACATCACCAACTACGAGTCGGTGCTCAGCATACGTGACTGGTTCAAGCGGTTCATGGACCATTGCCATGTGGACCGACCGGGAGTGATGATAGTAGGCAATAAACAAGACAAGGCAGGTGACCGGTGCGTGGATTTGGACGAAATAAGAGAAATATTGATTGCCAACACCAGTGTGAGCGTAGATCCATATGTGGTTGACTGGACCACGGACTTGCGAGAGGTGTCGTCGAAACGACTAGATATGGTGCAAGACCTCTTTGTGCGAGTGGCCCAATTGGGTATAGAGACGTTAGACGATAGCGGCAACAGGCCCGCGGCCCCAAGACGAATACAGGGCTTTGATATCGATATAGAGCCTACGCTGGCATCCTCCAGTTGTGCTTGCTAGTCAAACTTTTTTATTCTATATACATACTTTAATACTTAATCGTTGTGCTTTTTTAATTGGCACCGGCTTCAGCAGCCTTGGTCTCCACAATCGATTCTTCTTGGTCGTCTTCGTACAATTCTTCCTTGTAGTGTTCAGGATGTTCTCTGAAACAGGATCTCATGTTTTCAAACTTCTTGATGCAGTCAATTCCCTTTGGTTCGGAGTCGGAGTACACGAAACATGCAAAAGCCTCCTTGAACTCTTCACCACATGGTCCGTGGGCCATTCCTCCGAGACATGGACAGTCCCAGTTGATTTCACCGGTCTCTGGGTTGTAAGCAGCTTCACCAGCTCCGCTTTCCTCAGATTCTGGCTTGGTTTCTTCTAACTTGTCGGCCTTCTTGGAAGCTTGAGGAAGGTGTTCCTTGGTTTCGGATCCGCTCGACTTGGCGCTCTCGGATCTTTGAGCTACTGGGTCTTCGGCAGTTGGTGCGGCATTTTCCAATTTCTCCTTGTTGGAATTGGATTGCTCGGCCTTTTCCTTCTTAAGTTCGGCGGTCTTGTCAGAATCGGATTTTTCGTCCTTTTCAGCTGGTTCTTCCGAGTCGGATTCAGGCTTGGTTTCTTCCAACTTGTTGGCCTTTCTCGAAATCTGGGGAAGGTTTTCTTTGGTGGTTTCCTCCTTGGTTGTGTCTCTTTCCTGACCTCTTTGAGCTACTGGGTCTTGTGCAGTAGGAGCTTTCTTGGCTAAAACTTCCTCATTTTCTTTGGAAGTGTTATACTTATCTTGCTTCAATTCAGCGTTTTTCTTGGAGTTGTGCTTTTCTTCTTCGTCATCCCCGGCTACGACCTGCTTGAGTGCATGAGAAAGCGTTTCAATTCTCTCATTGTCAATTGGAAGGTTTTGAACATGCACTTTGTTGAATAAAGCGTAGACAACAGTTACAGGCACAACCGCGGCTGCAATAAGCAAGTTGCGATTGAAGCTACCAGAAGCGTTTCTGGTACTGTATTGACGGCTACCAGCTCTTTGAACTTGGCGCACTAATCCTGATCTTCCTAATCTAAACATCTTCTATATTTTTCTTTGTCTGGTTTTATAAAGGCAAGTGATTACTTATATATATAAGTACCGAAATTTTTCAGGATGACTAAGCGTGCGTGCTTATGTAAGACAGCAAAGGTCCCAGATTGGCCAAAGCCATATCGTGGCAACCACCCTTCATACTTGCTACTCTACACACTCTTGTCTATTATCTATATACATATCTCTGATGTCATTCCTGATGTCAAAATTCATCTCGGAACGTCCCTTACATCTTTGCTCAAATCCATCAATTCCTCCACAGTTACTTCTTGTGGTTCAGTGAATGTGCTGGCCCAAGCAATGGATCCAAGAACAACTGCAACGGATATAACGCCAATACGACGCATATATTTCAAGGTGACTTCTGATTCCTTGGACTTCTCATCTCCGATCTTCTTAAGTAACTCATTGGCATCCTTGAGTTTCTCCCCCACCGAGTAGTGCCTGACGGCTGTGTACCTGTAAGATGGGTTTCCCCACACGTGTGGTTGCAATCCCTTGCTAATTGTACGGATCATTCCTCTCTTGTGTTGCTGTAAATAGCTTCACATCGTATTTAACAAACATTTGCCGTGAGTCGCGTGTGAGTGGGCGTGGGCTGCTCGAGAATACCATGAGTGCTCAAACTGTCTCAGATTTCGAACTTTGAGCCGTTTCTCCACATGACTAGATAATATCTCGAGCAACCTTAGGTGGTCATATTTTCGTGGCAATGTAGCCAATTGCTTTACGAAACTTTCTTTGGATGACCCGGTCTGTCTCAGTCACATTTAGTTAGAATAGTCAAGAACGATGGAGCATTCAGCCGCTCATACTACCCTCTATGGTTGACGCACTCATTTCTTATCATTTATGTAGATGTAGATAAGAGTTGTGCATTCTCTCCTAATTCTGTGCGGCTAGGATTAGTTAATTTCACGCATTACTGCTCGGCACAGCTATAAATGTTTACTTCGAACTATCCACCAGATTTACGTTATCGATAGGTAGGCGTTAATTCATTATCTGTACTTAAAGGTCTACTTTCTCTAAGTTAACCGTTTCTCGAGGTTATCTAATGCTATAGGAGTATACTCGGAGTCTTGCACCAAAGACACCCAAAGAACGTCTTCGCTAATGAACGCCCATATCCTCTTGTTGTTTGCTTGGATTTGAAAGAGCGGGTGGCCCAACGTAGCATGGAATAAATTGGTCAGTGTGAATATAAGTCCATTTTGTGAACAATACGTATTAACAACATCACGAAACGTAGTTACAAGTTTATAGGACGGTATGCCATTGACATTTTTGGGTGCGGATGTAGTGAAGGTGCGGCTGGATTTTAAAACTTCTCGTATTTCTTTTGCTCCAGGACGGGTAATTCCGTTGAGCGAAGGGAGCTGCGTTGAAAAGTTACCTGTATCCAAACACTGCAACGCCAAGTTAAAGTACCAGGTTGCAAGTTCTAGAGTAGCTTCTATGTTACCGTATTTATGTGCTTGGCTGACCCACAACTGATGTTGCTCATTAAACCATTGAGGTACCATAGATGGAGACTCCTGGCACAACTTAAAAAGTTTGGTTATCCAAGGATTGAATACTTGAAATTGAAGCATTAACTCGACATGTTCAGAATCAACCAACTCGCTGGATACCACGGCTAGAAAAACCTCTACTGCACTTGTAGAGTTTGCCAAATAATTGATAGCTGAATCTGTTAATATGCTAGTCAAGTTCTTGATTGTTTTCTGTCCCATGTACAGCCCAAACACCTCGAACCATATCTTTTTAAGTCTATTAAGCTCTGTCGTAATCGTTTCCTGTGAGGTCGTCCATAAGGAATCTTCACTCGAATAGTCCAAATATGTCACGTATTTCTGCTGTATCAAGTCCAAAAGACTCATAAATACTCCGGCGTCATCTGGATTGAGAAGTAAGATGTAGTCAATAAAATATGAGGGCAAAAACTCAGTGTTTTGACCAGGTGCCCATTGGTTGATTTTCTGGGAAAAGTATGGGACCAAAACTTCCTGGGCCAACTTTATCTGTAGAGATAGTTCTGGATTTATAAAAATGGGTGAACGAAGCCATGTATTGAGAATATCAAGCACGTCAGAGTTGTGGTCTTCGTCTAATGTTCGTGAGTTCAAAAAGCTCCTTAAGCTGCTTGAGAAGAGCTCGTACAATACAGAATCAAGTGCTCCGAGTTGTTTTGTGTTGGGCTCTTGAATATCCTGATATAAAAGAGACCAGCTGCTGAGGGTAGTAATGAGTGGGTTTGTTTCATCAGCGCTTGTCTCGAAATGTTCAGTAAACAACGAGGGTGCCACCTCTTTGACCACAGATGCGAATATACTTTGAATTGAGCTCAAGTGCTTGCACGGCTCTTTGGTCAATGAGGAGAGTACTTCCAGGGTTTCGTCGATCGAGTAGCTAGAGTACAGCTCAAGTACTCTGGAGATTTCTAGTGCCGCAGCAAGTTGTTTTTCATTCAGCTTAAGACTAGTTTCAGCAGTTTGGGCCTGGTAGCTCAAAAACTTTTCTTGCTTGATGGCTTCGTCCCATTCACGGCAGAATGTTTGTAGTTTCTGGGTAGCCTCGTCCAATTCCGCTTGGCTATGTCGTATCCTTTCATCCCATAACTCTTTATATTTGATAGGAACCACCAAATCTTTGGATTCTAGTAGTGTAATGCAATCATACAATGAAGTAGACGGGGTCTGGCGATGTGTTCCCTCATCGTCACTGGAATCCACGTCCATCTCGTCCTGTTTCTGTGGTTCATTTGTACTCACTGCACCTACACCAAGACCTTTTGGAAGCATTTTTGTTTCAATGGGTTGCACTATACCCTTACTATTGAGTCCCAATCCTTTGCCTTCCTGATACCCCATCTTCATCATCAACTTGGCTCCAATCCCGTATTTCTGGACATTACTGTTGCTTTCACTGCTTTTGCCAACATCTAACCATGCATGTTGTGCCATGTTGTTCTGCCCCGTCGTCTCAGGCTCTTCCTCTTCATCGTACTCTTGGTCAGACCACTGGCTCATGGCGGCCATTTTCATCGTATTCTGACCATTCGACGTGTTGTTTTCTTCAGATTGGCTAGATCCTCCCTTAGTGAACGAAAGACCCTTTCCAATGCCATACTTTGACATCTCAGTCCCGCCATGTACTACGCTGCTTTCATCTCATTCTCAAACATCATCATCTGCGACTGCAAAAAAGGCGTGCCTTTACCAATCTATACACTTTAGAGTACTCTACCTTAAAGACGATATTAGCCTTAACAACTCGGTCTCTTCAGGCAATTCTATTTTGGGTTCGCCGGCCTCGTTTTGGATCTCCTCAAGTCCCTCGGTGATCACTTGTACGATCATCGGCTGGTTTTTATCACCGGGCAAAGCGAGTTCCTTGGGAATAAATTCTCCATACTTGAGTAGCCAATTTTTGCGTCTCTCATCCTCCTTTATTTGTAGTTGGTGTATCGTATCATTAAGAAAGTCAGTGAGATGACCCAAGAATTTACGTGGGTATGTATACTTTTCGTAGTGCAATTCTGTCAAGTACTTCGTACGATATACATCCAAGAATTGGGTATAGTGATAGGTCAACTGGTCCAAGGTTTGGATGTAGTGCGCATTTCCTGAGGCAATATCGCTTACTGCATCGCATAGCACCATTAATTTGGGAATTCCATGCGACCTTAATTTTCTGTATGATGGTAGTTGGGTGTCTTGGATTTGTGATATTGTCTGATTTATCAAAGGTAGGTAATTGTTAATAAGCTTGGAAGATCGACGCTCGTTATTGAACACTATATCGCAAACTGTGTTTAATTCCTTGAGAACCTCTGAAAGCTCGACAGCATCGTTTTCAAGCACACTGATGAGCTCCAACGTTTCGGTACTGCTGCCTCTTCCCGATCTGATCAATTGTAGTCCCTGTGTGCATTGGTCATAGTGATTGGTAAGCATTTCCAAGATGGAAACTAGTTCGTTCTCTAGTGACGAGTTCTCTTTTATAAGGGTGTTGATCAAACTGTGGGGCTCGCTGCCGGGCACAGCTGGCCTGAGCTCAAGCTGTAAAGGAAGAATCTCCTCGTACTGCTTGGTAATTCGCGTATATCCTTTTGCGCAAATTTTGAAAGGATTATGTATATGTTCACGGAACTGGTCCTCGAGCAATGCCACAATCTTTTTGGAGTTAGCTAGTTGTACGTCTATTTCTTTTTTAAGGTGATCTATCTCCTCCAATGATATGAAATCCTGTAATGTTTTAGGCATTTGAGCCATTTCTCCAGCTCCATCTTGGTTTGACGGCACCACCAACGAATTAGGAACCTGCGTGCCTCCAAGCTGTAGTATTATCTTATCTAAATTCTTCATTGAGGGTTCCAATTCGTGCTCCCATTTGGTGAAATTATCTATAGTGCTAGCCACAATTTCCTTATTCTTTTCCGTAATCTTTGCAAGCCCATCATGTTGACGCTTCATGCCATCAACCAACGTAGAACACTTGCTGAACATCCCAGGAAGGTGTTCCGTAAGTTCATATGCTTGGCTCTTTAACAGTCCTTCGGCCTCTGTACAAATTTGCTGCGCTTGCTTGAGCGTCAATTGAGCCTGGTCGGTCCATCGCTTCAAGGTGGCTTCATTCATATTGTCCAGCAATAATGAATATATCCCTTCTAGTCCTTGTAAACTGTTTAGTCTCTAACGCTGCAAAGGTGTCTCTCTAGTCATACCCCGTTCTGTGTGCAGGATTTTGATATCACCAAAAACAAAAGTCGTTGGAAAGGTTGAAAAGTCAGAGCCGATCGTAAAAACCAAAGTTCCTTGAATATGTCGGGACCTTTAGCGATCAAGACGTTGCATGACACGACTGTGAAAGGCTCGTCCATAAAGTTTTTCAAAGATGGTGAAGAGACCCAATCTATAAAAGAGGCTACCCAAGTCAAATTGGGAGATTCCCAGCTCTTTGACCTTGACTTGAAAACCAACTTCTACAACGAGGACCAACCCCAAACACTCAAATCAGTGATCTTCTGTTGGCTTCACGACAAGTCGTCAATTGTGGATTACAAAAATGAATGTTTGGAAAATGGCATACCAGATTTCAAGTTTTTGGTCAAGACCGAATTGAACACCTGGTTAAGTGGTAATTCAGACCTGTGTACATTCGTAAAAGAAGAAAAAATCGACGATGCAAAGAATGGTGCGGGTGCCGCTAATGCGGCTGCAACTACCTCAGACACAACAGCCAGTGCGACATCTGATGCTCCCAGCAAAAAGCATAAACTCGATGACCCTCAAATAGAGCGAATTTCCAACTATGAACGAGAATCTATAGATCACAATATGGCATTAAGAGGCTCCAAAAACGTGGATTTTGGGTATTTGGTTTCAGATGCCAAGAGACTTATCAACCAACTAAAGAGATCGAAGCCCACCAAATCTGCATCCAATAATTCAGCAAATGCTTCTACCAAGAAACAACCTATAATAATCGTTTCTCCCGCCACAACCTCGTTACTCTCATTGTCAAACATCAAAGAGTTCTTTGAAGAAGGCAGATTTACCGAACCAGACCCTACACACAAGCCAGGTCTTGTGACTTTGACCCATAAATCAGACAGACTTATACCTGCAGCCCAACAAATAATGGTGGTGGATAACGTGGAAATGTTCACCAAACCCGAATACTGGGACAGAGTGATAGCTATCTTCACCACCGGTCAAGCCTGGCAATTTGCCAAGTACAAATACTCCAAGCCTGAATTGTTATTCCAAAAATACGCTGGTTTCTACGTAAGTTACCAAGGAGATCCAACCCCATTGAAGATCAAAGAGTGGAACGTCTCTGAAATAAAAGTTGATAGAGGTGAAAAGAGGTTCAGAGATAGAATGATTGTGAAGGACTTCTGGTCTGATATCGATAAAATCTTGATAGCCAAAGGGTATGGAATCTAGTGTGTATTATTTATATTAAGTAAGATTAAATTATTCTATTTACAGTTACTTGTAATTTTTCTCTAAATCTATGAACATTTGATAAACTTCTTGGCTTGTCATATTGCTCACCTTTCGGTCGTCACGAGATCTGATGGCTACGGTGCCATTGGCAATGTCCTTGTCTCCCAACATTATTACATATGAGTATCCCTTTTGTATAGCCTCTTTGATACGGCTTCCCACAGTTTCCTTTCTTTTGTCAACATCGACATAGAAATTGTAGCCTGTCATTGGGGCAATCTCGGTGTCGTGGTTTACGATATCTCCACTCAATTGTCTCTGTAACTTTTCGGCTTCAGCTACATTGGTGTCGTTCACAGGAATGATTATTGCTTGTCTTGCATTAAGCCAAAAAGGCCACTTACCTTGGTAGTGGTCCAAGAGAATAGCGAGGAATCTTTCCAACGATCCAAAGACGGCTCTATGGATTAAAATTGGCTGGCTATTACGGTTTCCTTCTTCGTTGACATACTTCAAATCAAACCGTTGTGGAAGCTGGAAATCCAATTGAATGGTACCTACCTGGTGCTTCTTTTGGAATGCATCTGTCAATAAGACATCGATTTTTGGACCATAAAATGCACCATCTCCCGGTCTGATTTTCCAGTTGCCTTTACCATTGATATCGTCCAAGACCTTGGTCAACTGTTCTTCAGCACTACTCCATGTCTCAAGATCTCCAATGTACTTATCTTCCGGTCTTGTACTTAACAAAAACTCGATTTCTGTTCCCTTTATGCCAAATACCGAGTAAGTATCTTTAATCAAGTTAATGGTATTGGCTATTTCTTGGTTAATTTGCTCCAACTGGCAAAATATGTGGCCATCGTCTTGATGAAATCTTCTTACACGGGTGAGTCCAGATAATGCACCGCTGGCTTCGTTTCTATGTAATGACGAAAAGTCTGAGTAACGGATAGGAAGCTCGTTATAAGACCGGTCAAACTTGGAATATATAAGACAATGCCCAGGACAATTCATAGGCTTGAGCCCGTAAATTTCGTCTTCAGGGTCTTCGTGATGGTGGTGACCGCAACCTGAGTTCTCCGGGTTGTTTTCTGCGCTGTTTTCGACTGGAGTTTCTGCTTCATTGCCTGTCACCTTGAACATATCTTCACTGTAATTATCCCAATGACCCGATTGTTTCCATAACAGACTTTTGTAGATTAATGGTGTTATGACTTCCTGAAAGCCGTACTTTATCTGCTGATGCTTCATAAATTGAACTAGCTTGTTGAATATTCTAGTTCCGTGGGGTAGGAAGAATATAGAACCTGGTGTGAGTGGATCCGTGGTGTACAATAATTGCTTATTTGATATGGCATGATTTGATTGTGTAGAAGATTCTTTGGTTACATGACGAATAGCACTCCAGGAGGTGCCCTTTATACCTCTGGGTATCCGCCCAAACCTATTCAATATCATTGATCGCTTAACAAAGGTCTACCAAATTTTTCAGTCTCTCATTTTAGCGCGCTTGGTACGTTTTCTTTAGAAGGGCTACATAAGACTAAAAATAATACAGCGAACTCAAGGCAAAATGTCGTTGTCTTGGATTCGACATCTATGACTTTCTTTAAACTGGTCATTCTACTCTAATCAGTATTTTGTTGGTCTAATTTTTTCCGCTGCTTTTTCATATCTATTTGTTATTTCTTTTCATTCTATTTTACATTATATACGGTCAAGCTTCAGATCCAATTTCTGGGGCCTGAGATTGAGAGTCTTCATCTTTCATTACTTCGTCAGTTTCTGCATCTTGTACGTCGGCATGATCATAAGAAATGTACTTGACTTTGAAACCACTAAATGTCTTGAACTCCCTGGGTTTCTTGACCCATCTTTTACATGGATTTCCCGATTTATCCAACGCATAAAGTCCATTCGAGATACTGTTCATCGTTAAACCAGATGTGGAAGATTCTTTCAAACCAGAATTGATTTTGAAGTTACTTATGGCTCCTTGGTTGGCGGCATTGAGTCCAGGATTTCCCGTAAGTTTTGATTTATTCAGCTTGTTTTTGGAGTCTTGTGCTGGTGATGATGCGGATGAGTTTCCTGATTTGCCTTTCGCTTTGGCATTGCTGGTAAATGATGTTGGTGTTGGTGGAGGTAACTTGCCTTCGGCGATTTTCTTTTGTCTTGATTTTGATATGGGCGTAGGGAATTCTGGAAGTGTCTCCAAGAGCGACGGAGGTGCTTTAACAGTCACCCAATATCTCTTTGCTGCCACCATCTAGCTGGAGTGTGTTAGAGAATATGTATAGCTTGGTACTCAAATTGATATATTTATTCTGGGACGTGCGCGAAACACTCCTGCCAGTATCTCAGAATTTAAATTATATGCGTGTGTATTAAATTCAAGAGGAGACGGTGCATATCGCACGGGATGAAATAGGACACAGCTGAAGAATCCGAAAATCAGTGTGTATCAAGGATATTGCAGATTGTCACGTGACGCGACCCTTAAATTAACAGCCCCAATAATACTCAACACCAACTATGTCTCCTCGTCCTGAATTCAGAGAGAGGTTGCCCTCCAGGCTCGATGTATTCGCAAATAACTTAAAGCTTGATATACGGGCCCACCAAAGAACTTACGAAGGTGCTTACACAAGAAGTGCCATTGGGTGTTTATCTTTTTCGATCTTGATAATTAAACTATTTTCTAAAGAGTTTTTGCCGATTGGAGCAATATATACAGCTTATGGATGCTTTCTTTACTTTTTTGGAGTCTACAAGGCCAGTACGGTAGACTTCTTTTATAACCCCGAGAAAGATATGGAAATGTACAAGACTTCTGGGGATACAATTATAGCGTTGACCATTATCAGTTTGTTCAGTTATTTGGCATTGTTGGTATTGATTGCCAGAATGTAAATCACGTCAAAAAGCCTAAACCGATAACCATAACTTGGAAGAGCAACTGAATGGACCAGAAACCGATTTTCTTCATTCTAAACAAGCGGGCTTCTTCGTTCGCAACGTAATCGACGAAATTATCATACACTTCCTCCGAAATGTCGTCCATCAATAACGAATCGTAGATTGTCCATGAGCCGCTGAAGTCCTCGATATTTTTGACTATTCGGTTTTTGATTTCGATAAAGGTATTTTTGGAGTTGATGTATGCCACAATTGGTCTGATCAACGCATAATTGATATAGCTCAACTCAGGTGCTTGAAATGGCACCGAAGCTCTGACATTATTGAGTTTAATAGTCAAGTCGAGCACAAAGTATTTCAGTATGTCATTGTAGTCGTTTGAGGTAAGTCTCATGTGTTGGTTTGGATGTTTTTCTTTGGTTACTTGCGGGTTCTTGTACCTGCTTGCTTCTTTCTTGATGGACTCGGCAATAATATTTAACAACTCGGCCATATTCACTTCATTTTCCTGTGGTACCATCACGTCTCCAATCATGTCAACTTTTCCGGAGGTGATCCAACCAAAAGGTCCTTCTAAACCGGTATTTAGATGGTCTATATTTAATGAATCCACTCTTAATCGCGTGACTCTTTTCCATTCACTATGAGCCTCTTGTACATTAGTTTGGTTGTTTTCAGACCACTTGTAGTCATCCAATCTTTGCTTTTTATGGATTGTAAAGAGCGAGTTATCGTATGAGCCACTCATTATATTGGCATTCAAGAAATCGTAAAAGAGCCAGTGTTGTCTCAACTTTCCGAGCTCACAATTATAGATAGCAACATCGAACTCCCTAAAGCCTCCTGGTTGTTTCAATTTGAACAACACATCTTCCATTTTAAAGTCTTCAAACTCGAAATCTCCAGGTCTCGAGATGTTTTTATAGTTCGTGGCATTGTCATTTGGATCCCACCTCACATGGGTTCTATCAACTACTCCTCTCATACCCTTTATTTCCATAGTCTCTATGATTCCTGTACCATTGAGCCACTTGTTCAAAGAAAGCGAAATGTTGGCTTCTTCTATGGTAAAGTCGTACTGAGTATAGTTTCCATCGTCTTCGACTTCTTCTACAACTGCACTCAGAGATGTTGCAGCTTGATATGCTTCTGCCTGGGATCCTTTGATAAACTTTTTGGTACTTTTGGGTCTTCTACTGACGAAACACTTCTTGAAACTGATCTTTCCATCGGACCAGCCAGGCACAATGGCACTTTCAAAAGTGACCGTGAGGTTGGTGTTTTTGGTTATAAACTCACCAAGTTTCCGCGCCACAAACTCTTGGGCAAAGACCGTGTTGGCAGTGAAGATCACCAACGAAAAGAAGGTGGTGGTAGCCAAAAAGAATAGTAACACATTACCAACCACCAACCATGAGAACATGGCAGAATAATCTTCGGAATTGAACGGACGGTTCGACCTTTTGAGGAGCCATTTGAACCTGATTTGCAATCTGGCAAAGAAACTGTTAGCTTTGGAAAGCAATGCCGCCTTCGCTATCCGATTGCGTTGTACTAGGTCGAGGCCCCGTGGGGGGGCATCAGACTGTTTGATCAAGTCCTTTTTATCTTGGGAGTTGGGTGCATTACTATATTGTCTTGTTATTATGCTATGCGTAGGGTACCTGTAACCAAATACGAAATTTTGGCCCAATGTGGGACGGGTTTGGTGTTGAGGGCGTAAGATAGTTTGATTCGCTAGAGCGTTGCCACCTACCTTGTGCTTTTCTATGTTTCTTCCTATAAGAGATAATATAGGAGGCGAACGCCTTCCTATACCAAACATTCTTGAAGCAAAGTTCATCTTCACCTAAGTTATGTCCCCTCGTGTTCCATCGACTATTGCTTGGTCTGCTTGCTCCACACTCATGCACAGTAAATTTTAGTTACGTTCCTGCAGACAGTGCCTGGCTGTGGAGATGGGATGGGAGGCAATGACATCCTAACTAAAGTACCCAATGTTGATCACATTGGGTGAGCATTATACATCAGGTGGGTCTTATAGCTGGCTTGCTAGGCAGTATTCAATACATGGTTTGTATTTTTCCAATTCTAGTGTCGCCACTCTTTTTGCAGCTATAATTGACAAGATTCGCGGAAATTTTACGAATTCTTGGTGAATTTAGTAACAACTAGAGATTTTTAATAGACTCATTTTAACTTGCGTCATAATTGGGAACCAACGAAAACTCGTAAAGACAACCTATGACGTGTCTTTCCTCTTGGCTTGTCTTGCCTCATAACGTACGGCATTCCCTACGTTCGACGATGTAACCATTTGAGTGCTAGAATGTTGTGCTTAGAGTATGCAATGGCACTACAGGCAATGACCTAAGACTTTCAATATCACGTACATGTCACTATACAATTCTTAATCTTTAGCTTTCGCAGACCTCGTTCAGAATAAAATCTCCTCCACTCTCCTCCACTCTCCTCCACTTTCGCACTATCAGTTAGTCACCTCGTAATCAGTTGCGGTTAGGAACCCGCGGCTAGGCACGGCCAAGGTCTAGATATTTCCCGATAAAGCGCAATAGGGCTGCAACGAGAACACTCATCCCCGATTTGACTAATGCCACGTCCTAACATTCCTATTCAGGCTTAGTAATATTGTGAATCATCGGTAACTGTGACTCTTCCAGGCTGTTCTTCTTTAAGTCCAACTCCTTTTCGAGTACATTTAAGTACCGTACGAAACCTGGCTTAGATTTCAGGGTCTCACATTAATCAATTGTCATGCCAGCTCCCCTTGTACCCTTTGGTAAGCAATTCCGTGAAAAGTACTTCACCGCCTTTGATGAAGGAATCACTCCTGTCAACAATGGTTCATATGGTACGACTCCAGACCCTGTGTTCGAAGCATACCTCAATGCGGTGAAACATGAAGCCAAGTATCCCGACAGATACGTTCTCTTCGAACAGCAGCCTCAATTTTCTAACTCGCTCAAAGCCGCTGCTACTCTTTTGAACACCGAGTACACTAACTTGGCGTTTGTGGATAACGCAACGACTGCAGTCAATACTATTTTGAGAAGTTTTCCCTTCAAAAAGGGCGACAAGATTGTTTATTTGAGCACTATCTATGGAAGCTGTGGTAACACCATCAAGTATTTGGAGAAAAGCATTGGCGTTATTGGTATCCAAATCGAAATAAACTATCCTATTAGTGATGCCGACTTGGTGCTGAAAGTCGAAGAGGTATTCAAAGCTGATAAGCCCTTCTTAACCTTGTTTGATACCGTATGTTCAATGCCTGGTATCAAACTTCCCTTCGTAGAATTGACCAAATTGGCCAAGAAGTATGATGTGCTTACTCTTATTGACGGTGCCCATTCAGCAGGTCTCATACCTATTGATTTAGATTCGCTTAAGCCTGATTTCTATTGTTCCAACCTCCACAAATGGTACTATGTTCCATCTGGATGTGCAGTGTTGTATGTGGACAAAAAACACCACAGAAATATCCACACTATGCCTATTAGTCATTCGTATTTGGACAGCTCTGTTGAGTTGGAACCAAGCTTGGAGAAGACCAGATTGGTCGATAGGTTTGCATTTACTGGTACCAAGAAATTCGCCCAGATTGCAGCCATCCCTGCTGCGGTCAAATTTAGAAACGAAGTTTGCGGAGGCGAAGAGGAAATCATGAAGTATTGCAATGGATTGTCACTCGAAGTTGGAAAGTACGTTTCTAAAAAGTGGGGCACTTCATACTTGGACAACGAAACCCATGATGCAGTCACTGCGATGGTGACTGTTGAAGTCCCATCGGAGAAACTTGGCCTTAATTTGGCGGTTTTACTTCCAAAATGGAGCCAAGTTATAAACTTTGTCTACGGCAAAATGTTCTTCGAGCACAAGACGTATGTTCCAATTAACATTCACAACAACAAGTTGTGGTGCAGATTCTCGTGTCAGACATACAACGATCTTGATGACTACAAATACGCTAGCAAGTGCTTGTACGAGGTACTTACTGAGCTAGCAGCCGATTCTTTGAATAAGCTGGATTAGATTTTACTTAAGTAATAATTTTATTAAATATGATATATCGAACTAAAAGGAGTGTCGTAGAAAATGATCAGAGCTTTTTTTTTTATGTCAACCTAGTTTGGAAAGTTACATTGGTTAGGGAACTTTCTCAGGTCTAATGGTTGAGGGAAGTAACCATTGCTAGACAATCTCTGGAAATCCCATTCAGGGGCATTTTCGGTCTTCCAGTTCCAGAAAACCCAACCTCCAGTTTGTTCAAATGCATCCAACTGTGCCTCGATGTACTTACGAACATTGGTCTTGTAATCACTTGGCCAGTTCTTGATGTCAGTGTAAGGAGCGCATGATCCGTATTTTGGAGAATTGTCGTAGTCACCAGACCAACGGGCACCACGTCCTACACCGTTCAACCAAAGAGCACAATCGGTCAAGGCAGCAGACCATTCACCAGCAACATTCCAGTGGGATTCTTTCTTGGCGTCCCAGCCCCAAGTACATGCGATTTGAATATGTTTGCCAATGTCGTAAGAAACTTGTTCTGGAGAGAAAACCTGGTAGTGGTGGTGGTCCACCACAACGTCCCAGTAATCACCGTTTTGGACAGTTAATTCGTTGTTCCAGTAGCCAAAGTCTTGGAAAGCATCGTGGATAATCACAGGAGTATAAGAACCACCTTTTCTCACTTGGTCGTAACCATCGTAGTAGAATTGCTTGAGCTTGTCCATATCCAATTCAGGTCCCAATGGCTCGTTCAACAACTCAATTCCAATAACTACATCAGACCAGTTACCTTGACCGTATTCTTTGACAATTTGACCCAAAACTTCCAAGGTAACATCGGTGTTGTCACCTTGTTGGAATCCGATGTGATCACGTAAACCAGAGTTGTCGAAACCGTTTTGAGATTCTGGAGCACCATGTAAATCTATCCATGCTTTAAGATTGTATTTTCTACACCAGCCCAAAGCACGATCCAAGTACTTTGTTTGGCCCTGCACGTAAGGGTCGTTTGGCAAGAGCTTGAAAGCCCAGTAACCAATTGGGATTCTGACGAAGTTGAGGCCCAACGCTTGCATGTTTTCAAAGTCATCTTCGATGTACCAGCCGCTCCAGTGTGCGTCAAGTCTAGAAAATGCCAAGTCTTTGCCCAATTGCTTAGTGTAGTGGTACTCATCTACAGGAACATTAGATTGGTCAGATCCGTCTTCGAATGCTTGGAATAATGTGGGGGTGATGTAAGGTTCCAACACGAACCAGCCACCTAAGTTGACACCTCTGATTTTATCATTTTGGTAGTCCCATAAGTCGCTTCTTGCTGTGAGTATTTTAAGATTGCCATTTGGTTCCAAAGGGTTCGCAGACGCAGCCATAGGCGCAGGCGCAGCAATAGACACTACCGCCAAGGAGATTGCAGCCAAAAATTTGGTAAGCATTGCTAGGACGTGAATTCCTTTTTTATGATTTTAATTGAATGGTAAAATTCAACGAAAGACAGTTGTTATACGACTGGTTTGGTATTCTTCAGTTTGTGCCGAAGAATTCAGTAGTTGAAAGTAATGTCTTTCACAAGCGAAGGTGGGGAAGCACGTCTGTGTCTAAGGAAAACCGTGCGTTAAAATAGAAATGTAACCCAAACTAATTTAAATTAGAATAGTTACTATATTATTAACAGTCTAAAATCGGTCGATGTTATAGACTAGTATTGTTGTTGGACTCGTGTACTCTATAATTATCAGATGGCTATTAATCCGATACTAATTAACCCGAGTATGAAAAATCTAAAGTCTCGAAATATGAACCTTTGAATCTCGAACACGATATATATCAAGTCTACAATCTGCTACGTTCACTTATATATAAATACATTTATACAAATTCACAATATGTAAGGAGTCGCAGGGATGAAATTAAGTTTACAACTGCTTAAGCCGCGATTGCTGGTTTTCTCATAATTTACTGCACAGAGTTATGAGAATTCTAAAAAAAAAGTAGATTGTTTGTGTTTACTTTATGGAAGGTGGTTTCTATTATCTGCAACAACGTAATATCGAATGGGTAAATATGGTTACTGCTACCGGCAAGATAATGAACTCTGGGGCACAATAGTGTGGTTGGGACGCAAATACTACAACACTCCATTCGATACAGTAACAATAAGGAGATTGCGCATCTATGTAGGTACCCCAAATCTTACAAAAAAGGGTGTGGTTCATAACTAAGATGGTCTTCTCTTGCAAAGCTTACATAACCCCTAACCCCTTACAAATCTGACCCACGATTTCAAGACCGTTTAAGATATTCGAAGAACCGCATATAAGAAATACCACCTAGCTATGCATCAATTGTGCAACTGAGACGTGACTAGTTCGAGGCTTCTTTTTCTTGTCAATTCAGTTTATTCTTGGTGTCATTTTACTAATTGGCCCCGAACGGTAATCTAGAACAAAACGGCAGAAGTGCCAGCGACTTGCGTGTTTTCCGCACGCGGTCGGGTATTTTATTATTGGGCGCAAAACTAAGTTTGGGGTTTGAGGTGTGTTTGGATCAAAATGTTATGAGCTGGCTCTCCTAACCATTTTTTTCCGTGCATTTTTTTAGTCACGGTCGGCATAAAACTCGTCCGCGTGGAGGCGTGGAGGGGCTTACACAGGGTTTCGGAGAAATAAACTCTGGTATACTAAAATAACTCTCGATTGTAAACATATGACACAACACACCCATGAATTTCAATTTTGCCCCAATGGGTCCAGATTTCACCAGATATCCTCCGATTCGATTTATTTCTTTCTGTCCCACCCATTCAGCTCAATTTCTGCTGTTTCAGTCATAAGCTAGTTCGAGCGAGTACAAGCAAAAACAAGTTAGGTTCAGTGGGTGTAACACTGTTACGTCGTCAAATAGGCGATTAATCCGTAGGCTACTATTTTTTCTTGGGCTAATTGGGAGTTGGGCTGTGCGAATACCGGCCCCACAATAGTTACAGTCGAGGGAGTTTACCTACAAAAATCCCAGCCGAACGAAAACACCAATTAGGAACTCGCGCTCTTATTACCGCTTTGGGAAATACCCATTGCAATTTTCGATTTAATGCTTGGGGCAGACGTAACATTGCTCGCACGTCAGCTTCAGTTGAGGTGCGATAATTGACGGAATTCATGTCTCGTCGTAGAATACATAAACAGTTGCACGCGTAGCCGGACATTGTATAATTCCTACTGAAATCTCTACACAGAAAGTTCTACGTCGAATCTCGACACCTCTAAATTCATCTCTTGCGCTGGTCAATTCGATTTCCGTGATGTGCGCATTATACACTAGAGCGTCGGATTCGCAACTGATCGATCAAAATCTCCTAATGGAGTTACTTGTGACCCATTTAATGGGGTAAAGACCTTTGTTAACGTCCCCTCACTTAGTGCTTTCCCCATTCAAAGCGCATGCTTGACTGGAAGAGCACTTTCTTACTCTCTTGTAAATCCGTCGAGAAAGCGGGTCTCACTTTCCTAAATTTCGCAGGGCCCCGAGACCGATGGGCGTTTTCGACCGAGTCTGATAACAACTGGCAATTGCGGTTCGCACACGACCAACTCTTATCTAATTGCAGCCAATTTTCGCTCAGGAACTGTCGAGCCGTTATCAAATTGAATATTGGTGATAATAGGCAGTTCTGATGCGCGCACCCGATCTGTTAATTAGGATACCGTCATAGCTAATAGATCATCGGTAAAGATACATGGCATAATTACATGCATATATATATATATATATATATATATATATATTTCACATATAACCGTCTTATACCGAGTCTTCAAAGCCTCTAGCTCCTTACAATACAGACAATATAGATCTGAAAAATGGACGATAATTCAATAGGAGCGATCCACACCAACGTTGAGATAAACGATAGAAACAACGAGGAGTTCATACCTGGAACCTTGAACATCTATTCCAACTCATACGATAAGAATGAGATCGATACCACTACAGGATTACAGCTAAAGCGCCGAGGTAATATTATCTTAGTCCCTCAACCCAGTGACTCACCAAATGATCCGTTAAATTGGTCTACAACCAGGAAGGCTATGAATGTATTTATACTTGCATTTATTACAGGGTTCACGGCTGCGACCAGTAACGATGCAGGTGCTACGCAGGACGATCTTAATGCCAAGTACGGAATCTCATATGCATCCATGAATACAGGGGCGGGTGTGCTATTTGCATCGATCGGGTTGGGTACATTTATACTTACACCCTTGGCCTCAATCTACGGACGAAAATTGTCGTATATCATCTGTATTTTGATGGGTTTAGGAGGTGCTTTATGGTTTGGGTTTGCCAAGGACACTAGTGATACTATTTGGTCTCAGTTGTTTGTAGGAGCTTCTGAATCATGTGCTGAAGCTCAAGTGCAGCTCAGTCTCACTGACCTTAGTTTCCATCATAGGTTGGGATCGGCATTGACGATCTATATCATGGCAACTTCTATTGGAACATTCTTAGGTCCATTGATTGCTGGTTTCATCACACAATATACCAGTTATCAGTGGGTTGGATTTATTGCCGTGATCATCTCAGCTGTGTTACTTTTAGTTATCATTTTTGTCATGGATGAAACTTATTTCGATAGATCTGCATTCCAAGTTGAATGTCTTGATGCGTATTCTAGTGATAGCGACTCACCGCAGCAGAATCTTTTGGATGAAAAACATCATCTGAACCAAGACCAAATTAAGCGCATTTCGTCGAGCGACAACCACAACGATTTATCTGCGATCGCTACAAAAGGAGCCCATGACCCTCGTAAATCATACTGGAAAAGAACCCAAATCATCACATTGGCCACAAACGTAAAAGGAACCGGGATCAAGCAATACTTTGTACAGCTCAAAAACTTGTTCAAAGTCTTTATGTATCCACCAGTCATATACAGCGGACTTGTATGGGGTGTACAGGATGCATTACTTTCATTTTATCTTACCGTTCAAGACGACATGTATTATGATCCTCCTTGGAATTATAGTGACACTGGTGTTGCTCTTATGAACATTCCTACCTTGATTGGAGCAGTGATAGGATGTTTCTATGCTGGTACGTTGAGTGATTATTTCACCATCTGGAAAGCAAAACGGAATAACGGTATCCAAGAAGCAGAATCTCGTTTGTGGTTTCTTGTTCTTCCAGGGGTCCTTGCTCCTATTGGATTAGTGCTATTTGCATTGGGCACCGATCGTTTGTGGCATTGGGGTCCTACCTATTTTGGTCTTGGATTAGTCGGATTTGGGTTTGGTTGTTCTGGTGATGTAAGTATGTCATACTTGATGGATGCTTATCCTGATATGGTTATTGAGATGATGACCGGTGTGGCAGTTATAAACAATTTCATCGGTTGCATTTTCACCTTCACTTGTTCTCCATGGCTTGATTCCATGGGAGTCCTCAACACCTTTATAATCCTTGCCGTGATCGAAGCTGTAATCATGTTGGGTTGCTTAGTAGTGATGTACTACGGTAAAAGAATCAGAATTATGACTAAGCCATGGTACCTTAAGTTCTGTGAAACTAGAGATCAAAGTTAAGTCTACGCTCGTTCATAGCAACTCTTCAAAAAATATCGCCAGGCGCGATTTTTCACAGCCATTACTTAATCAATATAGTCAATGTGAAATAAGAACTTGTCATATGACTTACCATATATTAGTAGAACATATTGTATTCAGAGTACAAGAAATACACAGATGCTCTGATAATTAAGAGAAGATGTTGAAACATGCTTTTGCTAGCAGAGAGCATCCTAGCATAAACTGCGAACGCATGATCAACATAATCGATAGTGATTAATGTAACCAACTTCTCATCCAGTACAGATAGTTTAATGTAGGTCGGATTGCAATGCAAACATTTGCAACCGGCTACTATCATTCCACAGTATACCAAGTTCTTGCAGAGGGGGAGCGGTCGCACTCACGTGCGTACTCGGGCTATAACCCTAACCGATCCTGCACTATATCCCCTCGCTTACGTAACTGCACTATGATGGCTCTCGCATTATGAACAAAACTTTTCACACCAACGAGAAAACCTTTTTCATTCACCAAACTAAGAATAGTCTGCCCGAATTTTGGAAAGCTTAAACTGATTATCTCTAGTTAAATCATAATGTCCACCGAATCCGCTTTATCTTACGCCGCCTTGATCTTGGCCGATTCCGAAATCGAAATCTCCCCAGAAAAGTTGTTGACCTTGACCTCCAAGGCCAACGTTGAAATTGAATCCATCTGGGCTGACATCTACGCCAAGGCCTTAGAAGGTAAGGACTTGAAGGAATTGTTCTTCAACTTCTCTGCTGCCCCAGCTGCCTCTGCTGGTGCTGCTTCTGGTGCCGCTGCTGGTGGTGCCGCTGAAGAAGCCGAAGAAGAAAAGGCTGAAGAAGCTGCTGAAGAATCCGATGACGACATGGGAATGGGCTTATTCGATTAAATAATTTAATATTTAAACCAACTGACAACTATGTTGTTGGGTGTATAGATAATAAAATTAAAAAATTGATTAATATAGTGTAGCGATGAGATAGTTCTCACATTAGTATGAGATCAATAGTGCACTAGGTTGGCAGCTCAGCTTATCTAGAAAGGTGAGCATACAAAGAAATGTAAGAGTCTGCAGATTTCAAAGTAATAGACTTAATATTGTAACCAAATAAGTATACGGGTTCATGTATCAAGATGAGTTCACCTTTTTTGTTTGTTTGTCTGCAATGGTACGAGCTGAGTAAAAAATTAATTAGTCACATACCAGATGCGATGCCACAAACATAGCTAGGATGGTTCGATATGAGTAGGATATTGGTCATCTCATCTCATCGCTTACAGTAATACTAATACATGATTATATTATTCATATACATACTAGATAAATGTACATTTATGGTCAGAATCAACTTAATTAGTTTATTTCTTCTTCTTGTCAGCTTCAGCTTCAGCCTTTTCCTTAGCACGCTTTTCTCTGATACCCTTGTATTTCTTGTCAGATTGAGCCAATCTCAAAGTTCTGTAAGCAGATTGTTCAGGTTGTTCAACGGCTCTTGGGGCGGATTCAATGGCTGGTTGGACAACTGGGAAGACAGCACCAGTGGAAACTTGTTCGTAAGCAGCAGCTTCGGAAGCCTTGGTCTTCTTGTCAAAGATAACTAACTTGGACTTGTATTCTTGTAATCTGGCAACGTTAGCGTCGAAGGTTTCTTGGGACTTGTTTTGTCTTCTGTGGTCAGCAGCAATACCGATGGTTCTAGCGTACTTGGCAGTCAAACCAGCAGCCTTTAATTCGGCCAAGGTAAAACCTCTACCAGCTCTAACCTTTCTGTTGTATTTGATAGTTGGAGCTCTAACAAGTGGTCTTAAAGCATCTAATGGTCTTGGGGCGATCTTGGCAGCTTTGCTCAATCTAGCTTGTCTTCTGGAAGCCTTCTTACCGGCTTGGTCAAAGTGAACTTTGACACGTTCTTGCCAGTGCTTTCTGAAGTGATTCTTCAATAATGGTAAGTTCTTAGAGATAGCCATCTTGCTTGTGTGGTAAAAAAGAAGTCAGGTCCAAGTATCAGATAATAAAAAATTTTCAATATATTGTTGATGGTGCGCCAATACTGTGAGTGCGAAAAAAGAGCCAACCTGTAAAATAGTAGATTACTAGCTAATTTGCAGCTTGGCTTTGGTCTTCGCTGTGAGAAAACGCAGTCACTTGGCGTTCTCAAACTTATGCTTTGCGCGTAGGTATCAGAACACGCTCGCCAGTTTGTCTGCAGTACTCACGCACTCAATTTACTCGTTCCTCAACGGCATCACACCGGCACGCGATGGTCACGGGGCTGGCCCAGTGCCAATGCTCACAGTAGTGCGGCTAGGATTTTCTTCGCATACACACCCCTACCGCAGGCCATTCCCAAAATTTTCCACCGAGCGTCTGAAAAAACCAGACAGAAAATTTTTAATTTGTTATACTTCTTTCACAACTCAATAAGCAAAGATGTCCACTCAATCTGTCCAAGTATGTACTGAATACTGAGCATGAACAAACAATAGGATATTGATCGAGATTCACCAGAATGTGTAAATATGAATCAAGTTATGAAGTCGAAATGGTGGAATGAAAAATTATCAACCAAGTCGAAGTCTTCAAAATGGTTGGTGAAGAACTGGATCAACGTCCTTGAAATTATCGCTCAAATTATTTTGCACGAATTATATACTAACATTTAGACTTTTGGTAAAAAGAAGACCGCTACTGCTGTTGCCCACGTCAAAGCCGGTAAGGGTTTGATCAAGGTCAACGGTTCCCCAATCACTTTGGTTCAACCAGAAATCTTAAGATTCAAAGTCTACGAACCATTAACCCTCGTTGGATTAGACAGATACCAAAACATCGACATCAGAGTCAAGGTCACCGGTGGTGGTCACGTCTCTCAAGTCTACGCCATCAGACAAGCCATTGCTAAAGGTTTAGTCGCTTACCACCAAAAGTTCGTTGACGAAGCTTCTAAGAACGAATTGAAGAAGATCTTCGCTGCTTACGACAAGACCTTATTGGTTGCCGACTCCAGAAGAATGGAACCAAAGAAGTTCGGTGGTCGTGGTGCCAGAGCCAGATTCCAAAAATCTTACCGTTAATCCTCCCATCTCAAAAATCAAAGAGAAAGTGTTATCATACATATTTTCACATTGTCGTTCGGCATATTTTATGACGAGCCTTGTTTATTAGTACTAATCTTGGGTTTTTAATACAACGCCACAAATATCAGAAATTAATGTAGATGTAAAATAAGAATGGGGTTGAGTGCAAACCTGTTCGAAACACGTAGAACCAATATCATTAAATACATTGATATTATCGGCAATCCGAGTAAAGCATATCTAAAAGAAGTAATAAATTATTTATAACTTAATGATATCCGTGCTTACAGTTTATGAGGAGAAATAGAATTCGTAGGGTGGGTCGGGGGACTTAGCGAGACGCAGGTATTTCACACCTCAGCTCCTTTACCGGAACGATCAGTACGTCACCTCGCTTAGAATTCAATAATAGCCCTTTGCTGCTGCAAATCGTATGGATCAGTGATGGAACAAAAAAATTAAAAAGCAAAGATCGGGGCATACTGGGAATTGAACCCAGGGCCTCTCGCATATTTGGAAACCCAAAGCGAGAATCATACCACTAGACCACACGCCCGTTCTCTTGTTAACCGAAAAACTCTGCACAACCATAAGTTCAAGCAGTACATTCACCATGTCGATTTGTACAATTGCATACGTTCGAGAAAGACTTTAGATGAAGAAGAGTGATAAGAGTAATGCGACATATATGCTCACTTTTCTGAAACGAATCACCTCGAAAATTATCGCTCATAGCTCAGCGTTTCAATATCCGCTAAATTTGCAGTTACTCGCTCTGGTCATCATTCCAGCGTAACAATGGTGACAGCCACTTATATGGTAAGTTTTAGTTCGTAGTATGCACCCACTAGCACTACCCACTATTTACTGTGACCAGCTCATAGCTTTGCTGTACCCCAAACTTCTTCCCCACCTCCGCTTACATAATCAAGATTCTTGGTCTCACTTGTTTATCGAAAGTTGACCTACAGGTGTCCTGGCCAACAATGACTTGCGTGGGTTCCTGTCCCGAAAAGCTGGTATCGCTACCTTCAGACGAGCCAATTATCAAAATAGTTCACTTGGCACATACGTCATTGCTCATAATACTCACCAATTCCTCGGTGCACCTCTTGAATCAGCATACGCTTCTACCAATTGCATCTCATACTAGAACTCCCGAATCGATCGAGCAGCTTGGAAGAAATACCAACGTTAAAACAAAGCATGTGTCTGTAAACACAAGTCAACTACAGAAACTTAGCAATTCCAATTTGTTTGTTCAAACGGATAAGAATGACGTAATTATCTACCAGGTACTGATCAATTGGGGTAATTCATTATACGAACTTACCAACTCCAAAAACGACCAAATACTACAAAAGGGCCTACCAGTCAGTCTAGCATCGCAAAAGTTCACTCTAAGTACCATTTTTAAGAATGCCGCTAAGATAATTCAAAGTGGAGAGAAGCCTTCCATTAATTTGGAAAACATTGAACATAAGAATAATGCCGCATTGGAGGACGAATTAGGAGGATTTGAGATTGAGTCCGCAAAACTTTCGATCTTCAAGGTTCTCAAGATCAAAATCGGCTTGGAGCGGTATTGGTTGAAGTCAAATAGCCATAACTTAATCATCTACAACGGACAAGATCTGGACGAGGAAAGAATACAGAACAGTTCAAAAGAAGAACAAAAGGAGATAAATAGCTTGGAGGATACCAATGGAGCAACAGGCTCAGACAAAACAAAATCAGGAATCAATGGAGAAACACTCGACGACCATGAGTTGATCAAGCAAAGTCACTTTCAAATCATCAACATTCAGACCTTCAAAAATTCGGTTCTATCCATTTTCGATTGTGATTGGTATGCCGAGAAATCTAAAATCAGCTACATAAATTACAACATTTTCCACAATTACTTCATATTTATCAACGAATTACAAGAGATATGGAGTCTCCGGTTCGAGGCAGATTCTCAAAGTGGAGAGATCATACCCGTAGGAGTTAAACTCAAGACCGATTTGAAAAATATAACAAATCCTCAAATTATATTCAATCCCCAGTATGATCTAGTATTGGCTGTTTCAGATAAAAAGTTGCGTTTGTACAAGATTAATCTTGAGAGAAATACCTTGGATCTCGTTAAAATATTGGACTCTGTTAGTGGTCCAGTTCAAATAACATGGTCATCTTGTGGTGACTTCTTTGTGGTCGTGGATTCATCGAGTGGTCTTTGGTCAATGTACTCTAAGTTTGGCAGCAGATCCTTTGATTCCAGGGAGATATTGAATGAACTTGAAGATAGAGTCGATGAAAACCGCCAGTTTCTCAAAGCTTCGAAAATCCTTATCAGTGCTAACTCAACATGCTTGTACCTCATAAACCAAGATGAGAGCAAGTTGTATACGGTTAATTTATTCACTCAATCGAAACAATCTCAATCGCAATCCACCTTTTATGACTCGAATTATCTTGGAGTTATCTATGGTGACAAGTCGTTCGCCAAATTCCCGCTCTTGGCAAAGTTCAAAAGTATTATTAGCAAAATTGAGGGATTCAACGGTACTATTGACTCGTCACTGAGAAGTTTCACAGGTAAGTTGGTCATCTCAAAAAATAGCTACAATCAATTTGCCATTTCATATGGCGATCACATATCCATTTCAACTCCATTTACCAGTGTATCTGCTGACATCCCACTAAAAAGTGACAATCTTGAGGAAATAAATTCTGATATTAATCATATTTTGTGGTTCAACTTCAAAAACTTCATATCTGAATCGATGAATATTGTCAATCATTTTTGGTTCAAGGATTACTTGGTTATAATAAATCGAAAAATAAGCGAAGATTCTGGTGAATCAGAAGAGACCTTGATCGATGAAATAATTGTGCTCAATACACCAAATGCTAAGTATGGAAATGGGGGCGAGCACTTTTCATTTGACAGTGATATTATTCTCTGGAAATATGACTTCAAAACCACTTTTATTTCGGTTGATCCAGTTACGATCTCAAACAGTCTGAGCAACGTGATCTTGCTAACAAAAGACCATCGATTGATAATCTTAGAATTACATGATAAAAAGCACATCAGTAAAGACCAGGAAGATGCTAAAACGTATAATATCTTTATTGGAGTTAACAAGACAATCCATCTTTCCACCATTCGGACGAAATTGAAGCTTGAAAATACAATCAAGTCTGCCATGATTAACAAGCTACACTTTTTATTTCTACTCAACACTGGAGAGTTGTACTTGCTTAAAAACCAATCTTCTGGCTCCAGCATAGCCGACCAGCAACCAATTGATGCTATAAAACCAAGCAATATGTACGACTTGATTCTTATCAGTTCGTCGGTTGAGAAATTCAATGTCCAGAATATCGAGCTCTCAGACTCAAAAGAAAATGAGTATCTTGAGATATTTGATGGTAGCAATATGTTGATCTTTGATTTGAATGAGCTAGCTGATAATGCATATGATAACTCCACCCATATTGCAGACGGCTTGGAAAGCGATTTGGAGTCGAACGACTTGAAACCTATAACAATAGAGCTCGATAATTATCAGCCCGTTGCTCTCCGGAGTAAACTGACATTGGAAGTGATTGTTCTTGAGAACCAAATAATTGATAGAGTTGCAAGCGGGGGACTCATTGTAAGGCCGAAATTGTCACATAAATTGGTATTGAATAATTTCATTGAGTATGATTTGCTCCATATGTCTTCAAGCTTGAAAAACATTTCGGACAAGTATAGCCAATTTAAAAGATACGATTACTGTTTGGAATTGTTACTTGTGAATTACCTTACTGATACTACATTAGATCCAAGCAAGTTACTAAAAGACCTTATTGAGTTGATTGAGTTGAGTTCACAATCCGAATATATTTTCATTAACTGCTTGAGAAAAATCGAGATTGCCCATTGGAAACCCTTTTTTGAGGTTTTGAACATCACTCCTGTTGATTTTATGAATCGCTTGATTGAAAAGAACGATGTAGAGTTATGCTACACTTTCTTGATTGTTTATTTGAACTTCAAGAAAGAAGATACCTCCATTGGGTCTACTAACAAGAGTAACAAAAAGAAACATACTAAAAGTAAAAGTTCTGACTATATTTTGGATGCAAAAGATAAGTCGATCATTCTCAAAATAATCCTGATGCTTGATACGGCTAAAAAATGGGAATGGTGCTTTGAATTATGTAGATTTGTCAAATTGCTTGAGCCTTCAGGTGTA
Source organism: Suhomyces xylopsoci (assembly GCA_030568675.1). Taxonomy (NCBI): domain Eukaryota; kingdom Fungi; phylum Ascomycota; class Pichiomycetes; order Serinales; family Debaryomycetaceae; genus Suhomyces; species Suhomyces xylopsoci. The sequence goes on from JAJMGM010000001.1 coordinate 385,629, forward strand.
TTCTTGAAGGAAATCCAGCAACAACTTTCATAGAATAATACATATTTTAGGTGCGGATTTGCAATTTTTTTGTATATATTGACAAAAATATTTAACAATGCAGACCAACTGAGAAGACCACAATAAATATATAGACAAGAAGTTATAAGGCGTCTTCTAAACTCCGTTACTTCTTTAATCGGCCAGTGGACTCTTTACTTAGCCACAATCAACTCGAACATGCAACAAAATTCTATCTGGATGATACTGGGAGAGGTTGGCACACGTGACTAAACACACCTGATTGCTCGGCCAACCAAACGTCGTCTTTTAATAATGAGTGAAGAAAAACGATCAACGGGCCAGAACAGAGACCGACAGCAGATATGACTTTAGCCACCGAGTTTGCCGAGACCACTCGTAGAGCAACCACCCTGGGGGAAGCCAGAGCCAGAGCTTTACACTTGTACCGTAAATATATCCGTAATGCCGGTGAATTCTGTGATTTATACGAATTGGACATGCCAGTTTCCAATGTCAAAACCAAGATCCGTCAGGAATTCGAAAGACAAAGATTCATTGAAGACTTGGGAGTCAAAAACATCTTATTAATGAAAGGTCAAATGGAATTCCAAGAGTTGATCAATTTCTGGAAACAACAATGTCATGTCATGAGATACTTTGATGACCAACAAAGTTATAACGTTGTAGACAAGAACGACTTTGTGAAGAACTTCCTTAGAGCAAATTAAGTTGGCTTCAATTTGATACAAAATCTATCACACCAAATTTCTTCTCAAAGACCTTGCATTATCTTCCTAAAAAAAAGGGGGCCTCACCAATTATTTAAACATTTAAACAAGTGTATTTCAATAAATATTTTACTTCAGAAACATTGTAGATGATGTACATAGATTTTTTTTATTCAGCTAGGGTATAAATTAAGTATTATATATATAAGAAGCAAAGAGAAATAAACATTAGGCATTCAGAAAAGTACCTAAACAAAAACAACTAGATAGGAATTTATTCTAATTGGTCATCTAAAGGAGCTTCATCAGCATAATCCAACTCTTCATCTTCATCAACACTTGCTTCTTGATATTGTTGGTATTCACTGACCAAATCATTCATGTTGGATTCGGCTTCAGTAAATTCCATTTCATCCATACCTTCAGAGGTATACCAGTGCAAGAAAGCCTTTCTTCTAAACATAGCACTAAATTGGTCACCGACTCTCTTGAACAATTCTTGGATAGAGGTGGAGTTACCGATGAAAGTAGCAGACATGTCCAAGTCCTTTGGAGCAACTGAGCAAACAGCAGTTTGCACATTGTTTGGAATCCATTCAACGAAGTAGGACGAGTTCTTGGTTTGGACTTTGTGCATTTCATCTTCGACTTCCTTAACGGAGACCTTACCTCTGAAGAAGGCAGCGACAGTCAAGTATCTACCGTTCTTAGGATCAGAGGCAGCCATCATATTCTTAGAGTCAAACATTTGTTGAGTTAATTCAGGCACGGTCAAGGATCTAAAGGACTTTGAGCCTATGGAAGTTAATGGAGCGTAACCAACCATGAAGAAATGTAATCTTGGGAATGGGACCAAGTTGACTGCTAATTTTCTAAGATCAGAGTTCAATTGGCCAGGGTAACGTAAGGAAGTAGTGACACCAGACATAACAGAAGAAACCAAACTGTTCAATTCAGCGTATGATGGAGTAGGCAACTTCAAGGTTTTTTGACAAATGTTGTATAAGGCCTCGTTATCAATACAGAAAGTTTCGTCGGAGTTCTCGACTAATTGGTGAATAGATAAGGTAGCATTATATGGCTCGATAACGGTATCAGAAAGCTTTGGAGATGGAACAACAGAAAAGGTAGCCATCATTCTGTCAGGGAATTCTTCTCTGATTTTGGAAATCAATAAAGTACCCATACCGGAACCAGTACCACCACCTAAGGAGTGTGTTATCTGGAAACCTTGTAAAGAGTCGCAACCTTCCGCTTCTCTTCTGATAACATCCATGACGGAATCGACCAATTCGGCACCTTCAGTGTAGTGACCCTTGGCCCAAACGTTACCGGCGGAGCTCTGTCCGAAAATAAAGTTGTCAGGACGGAATAAGTTACCGATCTTTGAGGTCTTGACACCATCGATAGTACCTGGCTCCAAATCGACCATGACGGCACGAGGAACGTATTTACCTGAGGATGCTTCGTTAAAGTAAACATTCAATTTAGATTTTTGAATTTCTTCATTGCCGTGGTAGTTACCATTGCTGTCTAAACCATGTTCACCACAGATGGTTTCCCAGAAAGCGGCACCCTAATAAGTTAGTATTGATCTAATTGATTCAAGGAGTAAGCGATTTTAAGTATGTGTTGCTTAAATCAAAATGGATCAAATGACACGTCTTGCCAAAAACGCACATATGAAAGAACGTATTGATCTGATTGAAAATTGACTGCAAATCATCGCGATAAACTCTTGCCATCTCCTCTAAAGTTTTCTGGTGTTATACATACAATTTGATTACCACATTGACCGGTAGATAAATGAATCTAAAATGTGTTAGTATTGCGCGTTTGCACTCTAAAACTACGCAAATTCTGGCGCCACTCCAATCCAGGACGTGGATGGATGAATCGACCGAAAACCGGCAATTTATCGGCGGCCATAAAGTTTGCATATTTTTCATTACATACAATTTCCCTCATTACTGCTTCTTGATATAGATATCTTTGAAAAGAATAGCTTTCGTTATATATGGACGCTGTTGTTTTGATTTGAATTTTGGCGATTCGTCTAAAACGGTGCACGCACGCCTCGAAGATGTTTTGTATTACTTTTTCGGGAAGGGAGGCCGTTAAATGGCTGATAAGTTAGTCGTCTGGGGACACTTTACGGAAACGAATAGCTAATACTTTGATCGTGGACGCGCCGGTAAATGCCTCACTGGGAGTGCGTGCGATCCGAGTAATTGACGTATTGGCTAAATAATTCGGGTCTTTCCTCAACAGGTGTTTTTGGGAGGTGTTATCCCTGTATGCAGGACGAAGTTTAGATAAATATTGAAAATGGCGAGTTGGCCTCAAAAGGTTTAGTGAGAGTTGAACTGACACGTTAAACAAGTTGGAATTACTATATAGAAATAGTATACAATATGTCTAGTGCGATACAGAACCGTACATTCGAGTTTCAACAATGTGTGTCTACGTTTGATAAGATAAACAAGAAACAAAACCCAGCATCGAGGGGCGGAGCAACTCCTAGCTTACCGCCCGTGAAGAAGTCCAAATTCAGTCAACAAGCGAGTATAATTGCCAAAGACATCTCACATGTGACAGATCTTTTGAGTAAATTGGCATTACTTGCTAAAAGAAAGCCGTTGTTCGACGATAAACCCGTCGAAATCGGAGAGTTGACATACGTGATCAAGCAAGAGATCTTCAAAATCGAACAGAGCATGCAAAATCTTCAAAAGTTTGTAAAGGGAGACAGTTCCATTCAAATAGATTCACAGACGTCCCAATTTTCCAAAAACGTGTTGAATTTGTTGAACTCCAAGATGAAGAACGTCAGCGGAGAGTTCAAGAACGTGTTGGAAGTTCGACAAAAGAATGAAATGTTGAACAAAAATAGAACCGAGAAGTTTCTCTCAGCCACCAGTAACCATCGTAACGAAAACGAAGCATCCGATCACACCAATAACCTATCCAACTTGGGAGAAAACCCCTACCTAATGTCCGCACAGCGCGCTGAATCTCCATTACCATACGATCCAGATCTGGATTCCAACTCGCCGTATGGAGGTAATGGCGAATACCTCTCTCTTCCCAACCAAAGCCAGCAAATGTTGTTGATGGAGGAACAAGGCACACAATATTTGCAACAAAGAAACAGAGCCGTGGAAACCATAGAGTCCACTATTAACGAAGTGGGTAATCTTTTCCAGCAGCTAGCCACCATGGTGAGCGAGCAGGGAGAACAGATCCAGAGAATCGACGAAAACGTAGAGGATATCAGTTTAAACATAAGTGGGGCCCAACGGGAATTGCTAAAATACTACGCTCACATAACCAACAACAGGTGGCTTTTCCTCAAGATCTTTGGTGTACTTATTGTGTTCTTCTTCCTTTGGGTCATGGTCAGCTAGACAACATTAGACATTATGCTAGTAGCTACATTCCGTTCCACCTCGTGCATTGCTGGGTGGCTTCAGTACCAGGCGAACAGGGACGGTCGTGCACGGCCCAATCTCTAACACTCGGATACCAATGTCAGTAAAATGACTATTGAGTGATAGTGGCATCAGTGAGTAGGTAAATACCCACCATTTATAGCTTTAGGTAAGTAGAACCTAATATACCCCAGACGCATCATAGAATTCTAGCAATTTGTTGCCGAAAACAAAAAAAGGTGATCGGTGGCAAACTCCCCTACTGAGAGATAAGGACTAGCAACACCACTGATTGTTTTACACAAGTAGTTAGGCAGCACAAACTGCTTGGTAATAGAAGTTCCGTATAGCGTCACACAAGTCTAATATAGGCAGTACTAACATACAGAAATTAATACAATGTGGAACTACTTATTTGGAGGCACCAAGCCTCAGAAGAAAGAGCTCCCCAAAAGGGCGATTGTTGAATTGAGAGAACATATCCAGACATTGAGTAAGAAACGGACCCATTTGGAACAACAGATGGCAGACCAAGATGCATTGGCCCGTAAACATATCACCACCAACAAGGCGCTAGCCAAGAACGCTCTTAAGAGAAAGAAGGGGTACGAAACCAACTTGATCAAAGTGGAGAACCAAATCGAATCTTTGGAGACCCAGTTGACGGCCATCGAAGGCGCCAACCTCAACTTGGAAACCATGAAGGCCATGAAACAAGGAGCTACTGCTATGAAACAAATACACGGAGAATACGATGTCGACAAGGTGGAGGAAACCATGGACGATATCAGAGAACAAGTGGAACTTGCGGACGAGATTTCCGAAGCCATATCCAGACCGGTTGGTACTGAGTACGTGGACGAAGACGAACTTGACGAAGAGTTGGCCGCATTACAAGAGGAAGAGAAACAACTGCACGCTGTGCCTGCGCAAAAGGCGCATCCAGTGGCTGCACAGCCTGCAGAGGCATTGCCAAATTTCCCCAGCGTCAGCAAGAACCAACCTCAAGCTGCTGCTTCTGAGGATGACGAAGACGAAGAGGCTTTGAAGGCGTTGCAGGCAGAAATGGGATTGTAATTGTCATGATTTCTCTGGTCTTGTTGTTGCGTATTTCTGTTTGATTTAATTTATCTATTAACTTCTTTGGGTCTGGTTCCAATACATTATCATATACCTACCTATCATTCACTTCTCTCATGTCTCTCTATACATTAATACTAATAGCCATGAACAATGTAGAACATCAGTAGATCAACATAAAACAAACACTAACCCGAACACTAAACCCAAACACTTCAAGAGTTTTAGCAAGATGGTCACTACTTTCAATGTACTATCTCACTTATCGGGTGTAGTAATTTTAGTATTTAGTGGTATTTAGTGTTCATAATCTTTACCACCGAACCTGCATATAACCCCATCTCTTCTAAACATTTTTCATAAAATTTTGGATCTTTAAAGCACATTAGTCAACCATAGTATACCACCTACATTCACCTTTACCCACCCATATTCGCCCTTTTTATCACATACGCATCCTACTACAACTAAAGAGCTTTAGGGTTTTATAAAAATACACAACCAGCCATCATGTTGAATATTTCACGAAAGACTGCAAATAGGCAGAGACTAGTGCTGATGACTCGTACGATCACTACCAGTATTTCCAGTACCAAACCTCCCATGGCAGACTTTCCCATGTACAAATCGTTTTTGGACGACTTGAAGTCCAAAAGCTTGAATGAAAAGAAATCGAAGTCGCCAAATGCCTTCTCCAAATCGTTTATAGACATAAATGCCCATAACTTCGACAGTATTTCGGAGGAAGACAAAAAAGAGGTTTCATGGTCATCGCAGTACGACCCAGTGACAAGATCTCCCTTTGCCAAGGACGTCATTCATTTGCATTCTTTACTCGATGCCTTACTCGCCAGTAAAAACTTTGATCGTGCCGAACGAATACTAGGAGCCATATACCCATTACTTTCAAATGTGGAGACGTTTATCTTTACGTTGAATGAGTACCTCAAAGTATGGGCTTTGGAAGAGTCTGTGACGTTGAGTGACGTTGAACAGTGCTTGTCCAAGTTCCAGACCAAGTTTCCTGCCATCAAGTTGAACGACAGAAGTTATGCCATTTTATTGACTAAGTACCTTGCGTGCAAGGAACCTTATGTTGATTTCATTACCAAGTTTTCCACACAGAAATGTCGCCAAATCTTCTCCCACATAGATATTATTGGTACCGAAGGACTCTTGGAGATCTTCAAGAACGAAGAAATCACAGAGAGCCATGTGCCCACCGACTTTATCCATCTTTTCAAGCAAGTGAGAGGAGATCTCAGCCAAGAAGCCACTCCTCAGTACTTTGTTCAGGATTTACAAGCCCCTGTGATTGAAAAGGACAGTGAGAGTTTGAAGCCGGTCGACTCGTTTGGGTTGAAGATCATCAGGCATACATTACTTGGGCTCAAAGAAGAGACAGGAAGCGAAGAGTTTGAGGCAGTGATGAAAGACATCGAAGGAGAGTTGGAGGGACACCTTTTGCATAATAACGGTACTAGAAACGCTTCAAAGAGAGACTACTTCCAGCTCTATAAAATGCTCAAGACACCAGAACAGAAAGAAAAATTCAACGAAGCATTGGATCTTTTCAACGAAGCCAGACAAAGACAGTTGGAAATCAGAGGAGTGGATGGTGCCAAAGAAAAGTGGAAGCACGAGTTTGAAGAAATGCAGAAGAGAGGGGGTATTTCCCTCAACAAGGGTTTGAATGCCCAATTGTTCAAGTGGTACAGCGAGTTCTTGCCATATATAGAGGAAGAAATCAAGCAGTGTAAGGAGTTGTTGGACGGAACTGCCAACTACGAGAACGCCACTGCCGAGGAACTTAAGGTGATGAAGGAAAGAGAGTTCTACGCCCCGTACTTTGTGTTGGTGCCTCCCCAAAAGATGTGTGTGGTGACGATCCTAGAATTACTCAAGTTGACATCTACTGGAGGTATTGACAACGGTATGAGAGCAGCCCGTGCATTGATTTCGGTGGGTAAAGCCATTGAACTTGAGTACAGGTCGCAGACATTGGTCAACACTGAGAAGAAGGTGTATTCCAAGAAGCTCAAGACCACCAACCAGTGGAAAAAGCTTTTGAGAAAGAAGAAGATTGTGTACGAAAACAGCACAAAAGACGACAGTACCCCAAACCAGCTCCAACCCAATGAGTGGAGTTATACTGTGTATGCCAAGGTAGGGGCTGTGTTGATCTCATTGTTAAAGCATATTGCCAAGGTGCCTGTCAAAGGGAGAGATCCTACTACTGGCAAAACCATCACTGGTAGTCAACCAGCATTTCACCATACATACAAATACGCCAACGGACAAAAGCTAGGCGTGTTTATCGTGCATAAAGAGGTGGTCAAGCAATTGGCAGGTAAGTCATTGAGCAACTGTGTTCAGCCCCAGTTGTTGCCCATGTTGGTGCCACCAAGACCATGGACCTCGTACAACGACGGAGGATATTTGTTTTCGCAGACCCAGCTCGTGAGAATCAAGGACTCGGTGGAAACCTCTGCATACTTGAAGGCAGCATCTGAGTTGGGCAATTTGGACGAGATCTACGAGGGTTTGAATGTGTTGGGTAACACTGCATGGACAGTCAACCGTCAGCTACTCGATGTCATCACCAAGTACTGGAATACTGGAGAGGAATTCCTCGATATCCCACCCATCATCGAAGAGCCCGTCTTGCCCAAGCCAATCCCTTCTGACGCCGAACCCAACGAGAAGTTCGAGTACCAAAAGAAAGTCAGACAAGCGGTCAACGACGCCGCTTCGGCCAAGTCGCAACGGTGTGACACCAACTATAAGTTGGAGATTGCCCGTGGATTCTTGGGCGAAAAGCTCTTCTTCCCTCACAACGTCGATTTCAGAGGAAGAGCATACCCATTGTCACCCCATTTCAACCATTTGGGTAACGATTTGACCAGATCGTTATTCTTGTTTTGGGAAGGCAAAAAATTGGGAGTCGAGGGCTTGAAGTGGCTCAAGATCCATCTCGCTAATGTCTACGGTATAGACAAGGCGCCATTGCATAAAAGAGTAGAGTTTGTGGACGAAAACCTCCAGAATGTGTTTGAGTCCGCAGCCAATCCATACGATAAGAACGCCTGGTGGTTAAAAGGTGAAAAACCATGGCAAGTGTTGAGTGTCTGTTTTGAATTGCACCAGGCATACAAGTTGGACGATCCTACGCAGTTCACCTCGCATATTCCAGTGCACCAGGACGGTACCTGTAACGGGCTCCAGCACTATGCAGCCTTGGGAGGAGATGTAGAGGGTGCTAGACAAGTGAACTTGCTTCCTGCTGACAAGCCTCAGGATGTTTATTCGTTCGTGGCATCGTTGGTGCAGAAGAGAATCGATGCAGAGGCAGAAGAGGGCAACAAGTATGCTTTGTTCCTTCAAGATAAAATCACCAGAAAGGTCGTCAAGCAAACCGTTATGACCAACGTGTATGGTGTCACTTTTGTGGGAGCAGCAGCTCAAATCAAAAAACAATTGGACCATCATTTCACTAAAGATGACCAGGAAGACGTGGTGGACTATGCCCGTTACCTTACATTGCACGTATTTGCATCTGTCAGAGAGTTATTCGAAGGTGCCCACGATATCCAAGACTGGTTGGGCGAATCGGCCAAACGTATCTCAAAGTCAGTACGCATAGACTACGAAGACTCGCAGACTTCCAACAAGCCAAACCACTTATCGTCAGTTATCTGGACCACCCCGCTCGGATTGCCATGTGTGCAGCCATACAGAGTGGCCAAGAACCAGCTCATCAAGACCAACCTTCAAGATATCTCCATCTCGGATCCCTTTGGCACCAGTCAAGTCGATGCCAGAAAACAACAGGCCGCTTTCCCTCCTAACTTTGTCCATTCTTTGGATGCTACCCACATGTTGATGACCTCCAGAGCTTGCGGTGAGAAGGGCTTGTCGTTTGCAGCTGTCCATGACTCGTATTGGACTCATGCTTGTGACGTTGATGTGATGAACAAGGAGATTAGAAACCAGTTCGTTGCCTTGCACAAGAACAACTTGATCCAGCAGGTGAGAGATGAGTTTGAAAAGAGATACAAGGACTGTCTTCAAGTTATTCTCATTCCAGGCGACCACGAAGTGGCCAAGAAAATAAAGGATATCAGAAGAAGTATCGTCAAGAGTTTGGGCAGAGCCTTGACTGTGGCTGACGAGATCTACTTGGAGAGAAAGAGACAGCAGTTATTGGCGTCTAGTGATCCTGAGGTCGTCAAGACAGGCAAAGAAATGGTCACTACGGTGAGTGTAACTGAGGGATACGACTTTAATGCATTGTCGGTAGGAAGTGCCAGCTCCAAAGCATTCCAGATCTTGGTTCCTTTGAAGTTCCCCGACATTCCAAAAAGAGGTGATTTAGATGTGGAATTGGTCAAAGATTCCGATTACTTCTTTTCATAGACTTGTATATATGTAAATAAAGTAAATTAAATAGATAACGATCATAACAAAAGAATAACAAGGTACGATTTCAATGAAATAGCAAAATAGTACGTGTAGGTGTGAACTACGAAGTCTTGAATGCATCTGTGTATCTAATTGTTCAAAGTATTTGACTATACAGAAAAATCATCAATAAATGTATATATGAAGTGACCATAGGGCTTGTCAGTAACTGATTTATATCAGTACTTGTCGCATGCCTGCTATTCTATATGATCTTGCCCTGTTGCTCCAAGTTTACTATCAAAGGCAACAATGGTTCCAATTCACTTCTGTCAATAAGATTGTATTCTTTGACCACACTGATAAAGTGGGCAAAGAAAGAGTTCCAATGTGCTTCCAACGACAAATGTACAAACTTATCGAAATGATTATGATAGATATGGGCAAATATCCTAAACATTTGTCTGGATATATTTTTACAATCCTTTAGAAAGTTGGGAGGAAAGGCTCCGCCACTCTTGGTAGGGAAAACAGACTGATCGTTGAGCTTGGCCGATATCCATGTTAAGACATACTCAATGTACTGGCACGCCGGTAAGTTGACTGCCTGGCCATTCGAGTCCACCCACAAGTAGTTGGTGTTGGGACCAGCGTTCATGGTGGGGTAGTCTTCTGGTGTGACGTAGTCGGCAATCACTCCGTAGAACTGGTTTAGGTTGTTGAACAGCTCAAATATATTGAGGGCTATCCATTCACCATAGTCAACGTATTTGGGCAACTGAACGATGGTTTTAAATGAACCTTTCACCAAAGCTGTTTTGACAAACGGCTCACACAAGAAAAGAGGTGGAAGCTTGCCATCTTCTGATTCGGATTCGTTAGTAGATTGAGATGATATGGTTTGGGCCAGTTGCGACCGGGCTTGCTGGAATTGCTGGCTGTGTTGCAGTTGTCTCTTGGGCAGCAGAGATCCTGGATGTGAGATTCGATTTCGGGTAGGCGACTGCGGCGTGAACTGTATTTGGCCGTTGCCTCTTTGTTGCTTTGTGGGCGAGTATGACTTTGTGGGCGACTGGGTTCTTCTGAGTGGAGACCCCGAGTTGTTGGGATGGACGTACAAGGGCGACCCAGCATCCAAATCTTTCTTGTTCTTCTTGGAGCTTCTTCCGAACCCTCGGATAGTATTGAGAAAAGACATGACTCCAGACTATTTCCTTTAAAGTTTTCTTTTGAGTTCGTTAATCAGATCGTTTTGAATCGTCAGTGATTCAGATTGTTTTGACGCGTGAGACCTCTGAAAAGTAAATATATACAGCAAACCGTGATAAGAACAAAAGTAACCTTGCTTTTAACGTATCTCAACTCTATCCACGCGTGATATTCAACTTACGTAGTGCCGGTAGAATAACTAGTGGTGGTGTTGTGGGAAAAGGGGAACTGCCTGGTGCCGAAAATGTCACGTGCGCAGATCAACATCGGTTCTTTTTCTCTCCGCTACAGTTGGCAACGAATCAAAGGGATGCGGCATACGTGTATTAAATGGGTATAATCTACGAGTACTGGCTACAAACCTATTCAAAACCTCCTAACGATTGACCCATTTTGACTTTTTGGCCCTCGCTCAAGTTGAACTTGAAGTTGTCTGGGGCTTCAAATACCAAGACCACTGTAGAACCAAGCTTGAAGCCTCCCACTTCTTGGCCCTTGGATAATGGGTATCCTCCCAATAAGCTACTAGCCTTACTGTAGGTGGCTTCGTAAACAGTATTTTTCTGTAGTTTCTTCTTCTTCAGCTCTCTGGACGAAATGGTCGATACATCTGATGAAGAGTTGGAAATGAGAGGAGTGGATTCATCAGCAGAAGCCTTGGAGTAGACTTCGTTTTCGTACCGTTCGTTTGTCTTCAAGTCCTTGTCGAAATTGACCACAATACTGCCAACATTGGTGGCTCCTACCGGAATCATCGAAAAGAATCCGTACTTCCAGTAGCCCAATAATGCAACTCTTTCGTTTAGGACAAACAAACCTTGAAGTGTCTTTTGAAAGAATGGCGCCACCGAGAACAATTCTCCAATGAAATGACGTCTCAAGGTGGTTACCCAATTGGCTGGAGAGTGGTAACGATGGTAGTCGCCAGGAGCAAGATAAATCACGGCAAAAAACAACTGTCTGTTTGGACTAACTTTCAAGATATCCTTGGAGTCCGGAGCCAAATCCTGGGCAACCTCGAGTTGTTTGGAGTACGTGGTTTTGCTGTGTGTCCTATCACCCTTATCTTTGAAGCTCAAGTCGAAAGTTTCAGGTTGTTCTTCTGGAAGAGTACCAGCTTTCTTGATCCAGTCATGGTAAGTGATTCCGTTGAGTTCAGCAAACTCAGAATCTCTCTTCAAGATAGTTTCGTCGTCAAACTCGTGTTCGAAATCAGGAGAATGACTTGGAGCAGCCAAGTTCTCTGCCTTCAATCCCAACAATGCTTCGATGGAGTAAGTCATACCTTTGACCTGTTCAATCTCACCGTTGTTGATGGCTCCAAAACCCAAAACTTTACCATCTGAAGGTGACACCAAGTCGCTGTCGGCAATAGGACGAACACCAGGTTTTAGAGTTCTATAAAAGAATTCGGACAAGTTTCTGAACGTGGTCAAGTCGGGCTCGTCCATTTCGTCCAAATTCACTCCAAAACATGCAGAATAAAAGCGGTAGGCAGGGCTTCTCATCCAAACTGGCAAATCGATCGAGTTCACTTTACCCCATAATCTTGAAATGGCCTTCAAAGGTAAAGTCGAATACGCGTACAATTGCCACAGCTGGGGCTTGATTTGGTACTGGTTGCGAGGACCGGTATCGCCTCTGTCGTACCTAATTTTGGCGGCAACTCCTCCAATGACCACGGCCAACGAAGTCATGGTCCACCATCTTATGAATCTTCTTCTTTGCTGTCTCTTACGACGGGCTTCCACGGAAAAAAACCGGTTGTGGATGCTCTTTGTCTTCAGTTTAAGTTTCTGGTTGGCATTGGAGATCAGCCTGCGAGATATTATGATATTTGGAAGACGAATGTTTTTTTGAATTGGGATCAATTTCGTACCCTTGGACCATGTAGAATAGTATAACACGTTACGCTTGGGTCTGGGTATTTTTGGGAACTGATAGTAGTAAGAACTGAAATTTTTACGTTGTTGTTGTTGTTGTTGTGGTGATGCGGGTGAAGAAGAGTTGTTGTTTGAGTTGTTCAATTTGTTGTTGCCTGAGTTGGTTGAGTTGTTACGTTGCTGAAAAACCCATTCTGCACCGGTGGAAGCTCTTGAGAGAGGTTGGTTGATGTTCATGTGCTTGGCGCTGAACATGTATGGTGATGGAGATTGTCTCATTTTCTGTTTTATGCCCGGTACAGCCCAAGTGTAAGGTCTATAAGACATAACAAGAACTAGAACTGAGGCAGATATATAGTGGTTCCAAACGAGGGATTAAACTGCAAGTTCCAATATAGGTATCACAGGTGGGGAGGCCGTAGTCTGTAGTAGGCAAGAAGAGGGCTCAAGCAGGATTGTGTTGGTAGCCCAAGTCTGTGAGACTGTCAAAAATAAAACACAAGAAAAACTTGCTATTTTAGTATAACGCAAAAGAAAAGAGCTTAAACAAGTGATTCTTCCAAGTATCCCAAGTACTTGTGAGGTTATTAACACCACTCAATCTTTACAACAATGCAGGTGAAAATAGGGAATACAAAAAAAAAAAAAAGCACGAAAACATTGTGGATCGTAAACAATAAGACTAACCACACGACCTGTAGGCTTAATACTGCGAGACCGTGCAATAATTAACGATACAGAAACCTCTCACTACATACAGAGGGGTACACCACGCGACGTGTCGTGTGAGTATGGGCAACAGTGTAAGAGGCAACAAGAGGTAATAAGAGGTGTAAGGGACTAGACTGTTTTCCAACGGTTAAAGGGTCTTCGTAAACGTCTTGTGAGAATAGTTTGCCTAGGTGGAAAATTGCCGAGATGGGAAGTCCTACGCAGTGAGGGGCAGTCGCTGTCGTGTGGTTCACATACGGAGATGCTCGAGAGACGCTGGACCAATAATAAACCGTTAGTGCGCGAGAAAAGTCTCAGACGACCGCGACGCGGCGCCGCCTCGCTAGCCTGACGGTGGAGGTAGCCAACTGCGCGCACGTCCGTCGATCCCTGGCAGTAACGATGGATATATCGGCATACCAGAATGGATATATCGGAATACAGTAGAGGCAAGTACTAGCTGGGAAACAATCATCTTGCCAACACCTCTGCATCTTAAAGATTCGTGTTGACCTTAGTCTTTGGTTCTGTGCATTATACCGTTTTCTATAGTACGTATCGTTTTGTTCTAATTATGTTCCAGCTGGAGATCTATAGTAGGTATCGTAATATTTTAATGATTCTATACTTAGCCGTGCGTTTCCTCTATTTTCAGGTGGGTGCACTATTTACGACTATACAATCGCTGCGCGATTTAATCTTCGCTAATTCATGGGGTTGGCTGCCATCCACAAGGTTTGCTTCAATTCTTCCACAAACTCGAGTGATACGTAGCGTAACTCGTCATTCATAAGCGTATCACTGTAGGCAAATAGGAGGCGAAGATTCCAAAGATGTTCCACTGACTTGGGATGGCTGGCGATGCGACCTAGTTCGAGTTTAGTATCGATAATATCGTAGATCGATAACCCTCCGTTATCACCGCCATTCTCGCTGATATCGAATAGTAATACTTGTCTGTCATGCGGACTCAAGTCCTTCATTGGCGACAACTGGAACATCTTGATCAAGCTCTCACTCACATACAACTCTTTGTTGGCTACCTGTAATGCTTTGTTTTCATTGCTTAGCAACGATCCGATCGAACTCTTGAGCATTTGATAGTTCTTTCTCTTGTACACATAAATTGTAAGACGGTTCTTGAATATCTCGAAATACTCCGGCTTCTGTGCCAAATCAAGCTTGACTTTGAAGTAATCACTCGAGCACGTCTCCACAACAGATATTTGGTCTATCGATGGCAACAAGCACGGGGTAAGTGTCTCTCGAATAAACCCATTCTTCATGATAATCCGAACGGGAATTTTGCAGGGCTTGAGGGTATTCACATCTCTGATGATCAAGCACCGAGGCTCTACCGACAATGCCCAGAAATGCCTCAATGCCTGCAAGTGAACTTCATACTCACTATCTTGGTTGGGGAATATAGGGTAGAGCGATGTAATCAAGCACGCAATAGCGAAGTTATCGTTACTAAATGCATATTGCCCACCTCCCAAGAACAAGAATCCCAAAGCTGTGTTGATGGCCATATAATTACCGTAACCCATGTCTTTATTAGTGTCGTGATGAAGCATCCGAAGTCTACGAAAGGTTTGAAGATCTCCACTTCCCGCCATTACTACCGATAAACTCAATGCCAACAAATTCTTGACATTATTCGCACTGTGGTGGGCGATTTTCTGGTCGTAGTTGTTGGCAGGTTTCTTGGAAATGTTCATCATCATGTCTAGAAAATGAAGCAAAGTATCTCTGGCTTGAATATTGTGACTTGAGGCGAATTTGGCCGCAATAGACAAACACGAGCCTCCAAGGATATTGAAGTATCCCAACTGATCACTGTCGAGTTTGTCAAATTCACTGGTGAGATATTTCTCTCTATAAATGGCAGGAAACTCTGAGTTGACCCATTCCACAGAAGACCCTATTCTCAGCCACAAAATGAGATTCTTCGATACACACCTTAGCAATAATAAATCGGGCCTGATATAGTCTAGCAATTGCTCTGAATCAGGTACTTTAAGTTTGTTAGCGATCGAGCTGTTCTCTGTTCTCATGTATATGAATCCAAGTGCCATTATGGCTCCGCAACAAGATTTGTCTAATTCTTGCACTGGCTGGTGATCTTTCATTGACGTAGCTAGTGACAATAGTTTGTCAACAACATGGGTATCGTTTAAGCCTCTCAAATCGTCACCTTTACCTAAATTGACGAATCCTAGCGAGATTCCCGCTGCCAACCTATAGCCTTCATGGATCTTTTCTGAATCATTCTGGAATACCGAGCTTGTGATTTGAGACAATAAAATTTCGCTCATACGGCGATGCTGACTTTCCAAGTATAGCAACCCAATACCAATTAGCCCAGCGGTTTGGACCATTACGGGAACGTTCAAGTCGTTGGCTCCCTGAGGTAGTAACGCAACTGCATGTACCGATAATACTTTAGTTAGCTTGTTATCCATCGAACCTTTTATAGAAGCTGCCATACCTATAAGCAACCCAACACTTGTCAATGGGTGCTTAGGACCAAGATAATTGTATATATGCCATTCTTCAAGCTTCTTTAAATGCCCATTAAGGCCCAATCCCAATAAAAAGCCAGCATGCTGGGCATTTAAGTCGGGTGGCTTGTTGAATATGATCCAACTTCCTGATATACCGTTGGAATCTCTACTAATACTAAGACCCGACGACACACCATTATGAAACGAGCCCCACTCGTATATGTTTGCGGGAATAGAACCTTCAGACAATATGATCTTCGTCATAGTGGGTGCAATCAAAGTATTCAAATCAAACTTTGGAATAGGAAATCTTTCTGTCAATAACGGTTTTCTTCCAGCATAAAACAATGCAGCTCTACCTAAAGGTATGGTCAATGTTCTCAAGGCAACTAGCGAAGACAACTCTCTTTGTAAAAGAACCAAATCATATTCGCTAATCGATTCACCGGTGTGGGGCAAGGTGGCAGTCTGGACTTTCGTTTGATGTAACAAAGTAGTTATTTCATAGTACCTTCTGTCGTAGTCAAACATGAGTTTGGTGATATTGATTCTTTCAGCTTCAGATTGTCCATCCCACGGAGAAATGGTGGATTTTTCACTTTTATCTAGTAAAGATCCCAAGACCTGATCAATAGATTTTTGCTCAGAAGTTTTGGCCAAAGAAGTGTGCCAAGTGTAGTCGTCAGACAAAAACATACTGAGATCCTTTCTGCCTACTAAACGCAACGCTTTCTCAGTCCATTCAAATGCCGGATTCTCTTGACATGACAGTATTGCTTCTTTCAACGGGATGGCAATTCCAGGAGGATACGTATCGAGATCGCCTTGTGTCATATTGTATTCACACATCAAGTCAATGATATCGCTAGGACCGTAATTAGGTGATACTATAATCTCAAAGAGTTTAAGAACACAATGAGTTCTTGGAGTGATTAGTGCATCTACTGAATCACTTTCTTCCACTAGTTGGGAAAATGTGAGGTAGCTGATGATGTTGTCGCAGAACAAGCTGGCCATTGACTCCAATAAGTTAGGAGGAGACTCAAGTATAAATACCAGTAGGAACCTAACATCAGGATCAATGCTTTGTGGCGGCACCATATAGTATTTAGTCCAATTTTCAGGCCAGCCCATCCAGGTAGTAAGTTGTGCTAACAACAAACCAACTCTATCTAAATAGGCCTGAGACATCAAGTCTAATCTCAATTCTTCTCTCAATAAGTGCAATGATAAAGTTATGTATGGTATCAAATCAGATAGCGAGTAGTTGAAATTCGACACTTGTTGGAGAAATTTGGCTTTTGGCAAGAGTCGGGTCACGTCGTTCTCTACAGTAGTTTCCGGGACCGGGTTCTCCTTCTTCAGTATAGCTTCGAACGGGTAGATCATTGAAAGCAAAGTAATGAGAAAAGCATTCCATTCATCATGGAAATCATCCAACATTAGCGAAGATCTCCATAGCATCCACACAGTTTCATTTATCTTACTTCCCGACAAATACTTGAAGCATTTCAAGCAGCTAGATACGAACGAGTGCAAGGGTTCTAGTCTGAGTTTTAGGACCTTGATCGACCCCGGTTTAGTCTGATATGCTATTCTGTCGTCACACGAACTCAAAAGCTCTTGAATTGGAGAAGAAGCATGGAGGTTGATTTTGGGCGAAACTATATCGAGGAATGGGTTAATTAACGTGATACTGCCCTGGTTCAAGCACACCAAATAGCCTTCGTATTTGACATGTTCTAACGGAATACAATCGCTGTTTTGGAATGTATAGCACGAGTGGAAACGGCCATTCGAGGGATGTTTGAATATGTAGACTCTTGTTTCCTGTTTGAGTTTGTTGACCACCACAATACCCTCCTGATCTTCGAATAAAATATTATGAATACGTAGCTGAGACTTGTCAAGCTTTACGCTCAATTGGTCGATTCGTGTAAGGATCATATCTTTTTTAAGTGTAGGATGATACTCGTACGAGCTGTTTGTTTTCTTCTTCGAGGGTTCCAGTATTCCCGATTCTGTTCCCATACGAGCAATAGAAGACACGTCCGACAACAATGTACTGGTACGTTTCTTTTCCATATTAAGCGACAACACGTTTTGACCAGGACCTTGGTTGGACGACGGGACATTTGCATTTCCGCCGTCATTGAGTATTTCGTCTTCAAGTATACGAGACGGATTCGGCGTATATATCAAAGAATGTTTCCGTTTAGAATACTTGGGTCCACTGGATGTAGAAGAGGACCCCAAGATCTTGGAGTTACGTGTAGATGTACGGATCTGGTAGATCAACACATTACCGTCATTGGTATTGTAAGTAGCACAGAGAGATGTGTTTAGGGCCCGCCTTGGAAACGACATCAATTCTTCATGCCGTGATATAATTGAGGTAGAAGAAGTTCCCACGATACGAAAGTCGCCTATAGGATCGACTAGTGTCAAGAACTTGGCGGTGTTTAGTGGCTGGGAAGGATGCTGGTGAGATTGCGAGGGAGACATTGCGGCCGAAGTTGAAGCATGGGACTGGTCTCTTTCCAAAACTAGACCAGAGTCAAATGGAAATGCGTTCTTCAACGGGAACGGTATGCTAACAACATACGACCTTCCATCTCTGTAGTATATATGGATCGCTTTGGCTAGGCACACAGTCAATGCATCTGCAGATGTGTGAGTGGAAGCATCTGCCGAAATATTTGGTGGTGGGCGAATTGAAGTATTGGCAGACGAACTGCCGAAGGTCGTGAAGGTGGCGGCTATTATATCTTCATCGTAGGTGTACTTCTTTGATATGGTAGAGCCTTGGATCACCACCACTTCACGGTTTGAGATCAAGAGTTGGCGGTTTCTTGAAAAAAGCCGTATTGAGTGGCCGGTCTGCGGATGGCCAGGGTGCCGGATCTCGTTTCCCAAGTCCACTACCGGTAGCAATAGTTCCATTGACTTGGACCTCATGTTGATCTGTACTATTTAGCGACGCGAAAAATAAGAAGCTGAAGAGCGATAGAGAGCGATGAAGTAGGACCAGGAAGTGAGCCAGGGGCAAAACTAGAGACAAAAGCAGAGGTAGAACGGGAACGCCAGAAGACACGATAACAGACTTATACAAAGTTCTTATGCAATAGACGTTAAGGTAGGATGTAGGTGAGCTGAAGCTGATGTATCCAGTTCTCGCTATCTCTATGTTTGTTTTGCTCGCTAGGCACAATTCTCTCCCAAATAGCGAGAGAACATTTAGTGCGAAAGCGAGTCCCAACTATTTGAGAAAATACCTGTGGACTCTATCGGCGTTCACCATTGTAGGTTTTTATAAACAAGATGTATTACCTATATACAAAACTACACTCTTATTCGATGATTCTGGTGATTAAACCAGTACCGACGGTCTTACCACCTTCTCTGATGTTGAAACGTTGGTTGATTTCAATAGGAACGGGTCTGATCAATTCAGCTTCCATTTCAATGTTATCACCAGGCATAACCATTTGAGAGTGGTCTACATCCTCGCCAGCAGGGAATCTGAAAGAAGCAGTGACATCAGAGGTTCTGAAAAAGACTTGTGGCTTGTAGTTTTCACCGAATGGAGAGTGACGACCACCTTCTTCGGTAGACAAGATATACAAGGAAGCCAAGAACTTCTTGTGGGAAGTGACAGTTCCGACCTTGGCCAAAACCATACCTCTCTTGATTTCGTCTCTCTTGACACCTCTCAACAAAACACCACAGTTGTCACCAGCCATGGCAGAGTCCAATTCCTTCTTGAACATTTCAATACCAGTGACGGTGGTCTTGAATGGCTTTTCGAAGTTACCGACAATTTCGATTTCTTCACCCTTCTTCAACATACCTCTTTCGACTCTACCGGTGACGACGGTACCTCTACCAGAGATGGAGAAGACGTCTTCGACAGGCAAAAGGAAAGGTTGTTCCAAGTCACGTTGAGGAGTTGGGATGTGTTCGTCAACAGCGTCCAACAACTTGGTGATGGCTTCAACACCAATTTCAGGTTGTTTACCTTCCAAAGCACACAAAGCAGAACCCATGATAACAGGACTGTTGTCACCGTCGAAACCGTAGGTGGTCAACAATTCTCTCATTTCCATTTCAACCAATTCCAACATTTCTGGGTCATCGATAGTGTCAACCTTGTTGACGAAGACAACCAAGTGTTGGACACCAACTTGTCTGGCCAACAACAAATGTTCTCTGGTTTGAGGCATTTGACCATCAGTAGCAGCAACAACAATGATAGCACCGTCCATTTGAGCGGCACCAGTAATCATATTCTTGATGTAATCGGCGTGACCTGGACAGTCGACGTGGGCATAATGTCTCTTGTCGGTTTCGTATTCGACGTGGGCAGTAGAGATAGTAATACCTCTGGCTCTTTCTTCTGGAGCTCTGTCAATGGAACCGTAGTCCAAGAAACTGGCACCACCTTTTTCGGAAAGAACCTTGGTGATGGCGGCGGTCAAGGTGGTCTTACCGTGATCAACGTGACCAATGGTACCGATGTTGACATGGGGCTTGGAACGGTCAAAAGCAGCGTACCCTCTGGTTAAAGCAGGACGGGCGCTTAACGTAAAACGACTGGCTACACGAACTGAACTAACGAAACGTGAAAACATGCTGTGTAGATTAACGGCTAATTAAAAAAATGGGTAAATTTTTCACTTTTTCACGATTGGGTGCCGCGGGCGCCGCTTACGTAAGTGCTTACAGAAATTCGAGACCGGGTCAGGTGGCAGCCGCAGGCTCAGCAAGGAGATGCTGGTTTTGGGCGTGCGCGGCGTTGTCTTCGATGATGTCTTCTACCGCACGGGTTTCCGAGAGCTGGGCGTCGATACCGTCGTTGCGGAAGTTCTGGTAGTAGATACACAACGAGAGAAGCGAGCCTTGGAGGATGTTGGCCACCAAGTACGACACCCACGAGCTCCAATGGGATCCCTTGGTGAAGTAGAGCGTGGCAGTGAACACGAACCCGCCTGGGGTCTGTATGCACATCATGCCCACCGAAAGCGACCCCGGATGTTTGAGTTTGTATGTGGTGTAGATCTGAGGCACATATTTAATAACGGTGAGGGTAGTCGACATCAAGCCGTTGAACTCTGCTATAGGGTACAACAAGTTGGTGTTGAGACCCACGGCGATTTGTACGAGCGAAGCGATAGCATGTAGAGTGACAAACTGGCCCACTTTCACGATTTTTGCGTACTCATGTTTGTCCTGGCGAATTGAGTCGCGAGTGCACAGCAAAACCACCACCAATATCAACACCGCACATATCGATTGGGTGCCTATCTGGAGCAAATTGAGCTGGGAATTGATGCAATTGAAGACACTGAGCGATGTTCTACAACACTGACGCGCCTTGGAGCTCACAAGCACGATATTGGTGAAGGTGAAGATGGAGGAACATGACCCTAATAGCAAGAAGTTGGTGGAGAGGCCTTCGGATGTCTTTTTGATGTAAATTCGGCGGTACTGTGGCAAGTAACTGATGAATATACCAAAGGTGATCAACACCAGAAACACAAAGTTAGCTGTCGAGGCACCTTCAAATACATCACACCGACTGTCTGAAAGCACCATCGTTAACCAGATAATCTCCGCATAATCGTCACTACGCATTATCTATATGTTGCCACAAAGCCCGTGACAAGGCACGTGAAACACAACTATACTCCGCCCCAAATATACCCAAGTACTTATTATATGTGCACAATTGTACATTTATACAATTGACTAATACATTCGTAAGACTCCTTCTTATACTTATAGAAATCTGATTTTTTGAGTGGATAAATTTTTTACTAGAGTTGGTGAGTTGGATAAATAGTGTCTTTTAGTGCTTTAGTAGTTAGTGTTTTACAGTGTACTTCGTAGTTAATGTTTTCCAGTTTATTTTTATTAATGCTCTATAGATAAAGGAACTTTGATGTTGGCGTTGTCGCCGTTCAGCAAGCGAACAGAAACCAAAATGTAGTACGAGCGACCCAAAATACAACTCTGAAAGTTAGGAACGAGGCCCAAAGCTTCGCTCGCTTCCAACAGCAGTGATACTTTCAGAATATCCAATTGTAACGAAAACTGTTTGGTGTACGTAAGATATGCTGGGTTGGGGTGGTCCCAGTGCGCCAAGCCGCCGGAAGTCTTGACTTTGGGTTGGTCTATTTTGAGGCTATTGGCTTTGGTTTCCAAATTGGCCAAAGCCTTCATGTCCATGATCAACTGACTGTCGACGCTCAACACCTCGGCGCCCAATTGACGAGTGAGTGAGGTGAGTTCCTCGAGGTACTTCTTGAACGGAGAAATAAGGATCCCGTTCATATCGTCATGCTCACTCAAGGTATTTTTGAAGAGAAGCGGAGTGGTTACTTCGATGGGAATGAAATACTTTTTCGATCTATAAGTAAACACCACCAACTCCGCCACCACCGATTTGATTTCCGGAGGGCGAAGGGTCTTGGACGACGGCTCGTTGTTAAAGGCCAACATAAGATTAATCGGAATATCCACAATAGTTCCGAGCTGCTCGATGGGCGTATACTGACGGAACGGCCTGTAATTGTGCGGAGACAAGTACTTTACCCGATACTCGGTGCTGGGAGTACTGATGCCTAAAACACCCACATGCTTGGGAGCAGCTGCAAGCGACCTTTTCATGAACGGATACACGATTTCGTAGTCCGAATGCTGCGACATATACTGCGGAGTATTGTCCGTCTTACGATAGTATAACTGCTTCTTCTTGGCAATAGACATGGAGCGAGCCCGTGGTTTAGAGTCGGAGCCCTTATTCAAAAGCTCTCGCCCAAGCTCGATTTTCTGCTCGACTCTTCCGACCAAGTTCCGGTAGATCAGCTGCGATGCTTGGTTCAAGGTGTCCTCGTCCATTATGTAGCGAATACGTTCTCGTGGTACTACTCTGAGGAAACAACTGGCATCCTGTACAATAATGTACTCGTTCTTTCCACTGAACTTGTGAGCACCTCCAATGAGCGGCGCATAATCCAAGCTCTTACCAATGACTCGTGCCTCTACACTATAACTGACAGCTGTGTCTGAAAAAGAGTAGTCCTTGACACGAGCCTCCATGACCCCACCAAGACCTTGCTTTCTCTTTTCATTCTTGAGTTCAGGTCTTTTGATTTCAGGCCGCTTGAAGATCTGGTTGGCGTCGGGTTTTGGGCCTGTCGATTTGGCATCTACGCTGCTGCCTCGTTCATGGTTGGCAGTTCTTTCACGCATTCGACGCACGTTCTTGAGAAACTGGTCTCTAGCCAAACCAATAGTGGGCAACAACTCACAGTGACGCTGCAAATCGTGCGGTTCGCAAGCACATTCGAGCAACCTTTCAGGGATAGTAAAGTTGAAGAACTTCTTGTAGGTAACTCCTGGCTCAAAGTAACGGTCTAACGAAAACAACTTGCGGGTGTTGTCGACGGGATCAACCACATCGAAATCTTCGTCCAAGTACGCGGGCGTCCACAGGGCATTGAAGTCGAACATGTTGAGGAATTTTCTAAACACCGACGGCACTCTGGAGTCGCCCGACTCGTTGCTCATCACGGTAACCTTCCCCTCCCATACCACAGAGAACATATCAAATGGCAAGGGGCGGTTGGAGGTGTTGGTGATGGTAATATACCCGTGAACAGGATCACCCTGACGGAACTCGTAGTTCTGATGGTCAAGTATCACTGGCTTTACACCTGTTTTGCATGGAAGTGTTGTTGTCTGGATGTTAATTTTGAGGCTATCCGCTAAAGTTGGATCGAAATTGGCCAACTTCTTGAGCTTGTGCGTGTTTGCTAAGATGGTGTTTTCCCATCGAGACGAGTCAGCAAGAATAGGGGCGACAGTGGGATCGATAGGTGGCAGAGACACATTTGTACTCAGTTCAGCAGCCGATGAGGATGATGACACCATTTCAATGCTGGGGAAGTACTCGCCTGAGTTGGAAGTAAACCTATCAGGGGTATAGCCAGGAGGGTCAAAGACCGGCTCGGTATCGGGCTGGATGTTTTTGGAAAACGTGGATTGAAATAGTTGGTACGATGGAAGAATGTTCCACAACGGTGCATCTTCGTACCCGGGCGATTCAAGAGGATGCAAGTCGAGTGGGGGTACTTTGGAATCACATTGCTTGGAGTCGGGCTTCAGCTTGGTAGCGAATAGCTTCATAAGACTAAACGGAAATGTGCCAGACTAAAAGTAAAGAAACAGAATAAACAGAACACAACCGTACAACTGCCCTGGTTTACTAAGAACTGTGTAGTGTAGCTAATTAAGCGTTGCACATCATGGCTTGGCTTGATGTGTCAGTGGTGTGTGCAGTCCGCTACACCCTCATCGGGCTGCCTTGTTTGGCATCACGTGTGCCGGTGTATATGGATCCAGACTGTTTGAGTGTTTGCAACAGTAGCATGGCCACCAACTTCTGGGCGCTGAAAGCGACCAAAAAGCGCAATGAGCTTGTTCCAGGGACCCTGAAGTGGGTAGCCAACGAGTTGTCGACTGTGAACGATGTCGTTCTCACCCACAATGAGCAGGTGTTCCAGGCCCTTCAGGAGCGCTTGGGACAGATGAATGGGTTCATGATGCGAATATTACAGGGTCAACACGACAAAAACTTGGTTCAGGACATTCTTAAGAGTCCTGCTGCTTCAAGCCCATCCAATTTTACCTATATTTCGCCGACATTTCCATCCACAGGCAACCCCCCAGCAGCATCATCACCCATTAAGAAACGCGTCGCAAGCGGCACCACAACTTCAAATTCCACCCAACGATTCACACCCAAAACTCCATCACCACTCAAGTCTCAATCACATCTCAATTCCTCATATGGCCCCAAATCCAGTTCCAAGAATGGGTCGGTGCCGAAACCGGGTTCTCTGGAAGAACCGGTAAAGGAGAGCCCCATCAATTCTGGTATAGACGACTCGTTCCAGGCTATAAGCACTGCAATCAGAAAGAGCATAGCTGGCAGATCTGCCCTCAAACCTTCTACAGATCAAGAGGTCTCCGTCAAGCCGCCGGCCACAGCTCTGAAGCTGTACAGTTCCGAAGTCGCTAGAAGCTCAATGCCACTTCGAGATGAAGCACCATCGCGTAGAACCACCAAAACACCCAAGAGAAGTAGCATATTTGTCTCTTTGCCCTCTCGTGAACCAATAACTATAAAGTCGGCCAAGTCTTCCAAGAGGCACACCGGCTTTGGAAGGTCACTGAAAGCGTTTGAAAAGAATGAAGTGAACTTGGCGGACTCGCTGGCTCCAAATAACTTGATACTATCGCCGGTTCCCCTTCCAACGACTAGATCGTTTCAGCCAAGACCACCAATAGAAACAAAAGTAGTAAGCTTACAAGAGAAATCTTCAAAACCAGTTCTTTCCAAAAGTCCTGATAAGGCCAACAACGACAAATCGGCTGGAACTGCTAAGTACCAGCCTCTTAAAGATTCCAAAATACCCGTCTTGTCCAAAAAGAGCCTCGAATATGAACCTCAATATCCCAATATAATCTCGCCTCAAAAAATTCCTACGGCTGAGCTTGATATGAAGGCAAAGCCAGAGGAAAGACCACAGCTCAACACTTCTGTCCGGAAATCCCCTGTTAAAAGCAGGTCTCCTAGAAAGGTGGCATCTCCTAAGAAAATAGCAAAGTCTCCAACCAAAAAACCTCCAGTAAAATATGATTCGACTAGAACCAAATCACCTACAAAATCACCCAGATCTCCAACCAAGCCTGAAAACCTGGAAAAAACTCCTCTGGGCACCCCCGGCCATTCAGAGCTCATAAATAGACTCATGGCCCCCACCAGCTCAAGTGCAGCCAAGAGCAAAACACCCACTCAAGTACAAAAACCAACTACTGATACCAAAAAGAATGATACGCTTAACACCAAGAACAGGTTTCTTACTACAACGTTAATTCCCTCTGCTATCCAGTTCAATCCTCAAAAGCCCCCGACGCTTAATACAAGCACCAAAGCTTTGGCATCGCCCACTAAACGAAGGCACGAAGATGAAACGAATCGAAAATCAGAACATACAGCCCCATTGAAGAAAAAGTCGATGAT
Organism: Suhomyces xylopsoci; assembly: GCA_030568675.1. Lineage (NCBI taxonomy): Eukaryota > Fungi > Ascomycota > Pichiomycetes > Serinales > Debaryomycetaceae > Suhomyces > Suhomyces xylopsoci. The sequence continues at coordinate 411,672 of JAJMGM010000001.1, forward strand.
GGCAGAAAGAAGCGAGGCAGCTGCACAGAAACCCAAACAGAAGATCTTGATATCGATGAACCATAAGCTAGATCTTAAGCCCTCGAGAGAGCCTAGGATTACTCAAAATATCCCCACCTCTTCAGAGATACCAGTCGAAAGAGCAAAGAGAAGAAAAATTCAGGAACCTCTAATTGAAGATAAAAAACCAAAGGAACGAGTCCAAAAGAAACCAACTCCGGTCAAAAATAGGATATCACCAGATACCCGGACCCCTAGGACCCCAGCTGCCGCCAACAATTCGGTTTACTTACCGGAAATACATACTGATGACGAGGAAGATGACGGTAATAAGGACAGCAAGATTTTGAAGAGCTGGGGACATACGCCAGAACTCCACAAATTGGTCATGAGCAATAGAGACGTGAACCCGGCCACCGTATTTGGTGCTGTTCCGAAGCTCAACATAGAGGAAATCTTCGAGTCTCTGGCGTCTCGGTACAGGGGTAAGCAGTCGCCTAACGTTTCCCCCAACGAGAAACAAAGGCAGTACGAGGAAAGGCAGTACGTTCTAGAAATGGGTTACAAGGGTATATAATCATGAATATTTACATAAATATTGAAGGAAGCTAACTGTGATAATAATAGATGGAAATCACTTGGGTGCAATTATGATTAGTGCTATCGATATGAAATGATTCTTTATATGTATTTATACAGTCTATTTATTGTCTGGTTGCTAGTGCTTCTTGCTTGTTCCATTGCGACAACCATTCTGCACTGTCAGCCTTAGGAACGACGTAAATTCTCAAGGAGTTGTCGAATAATGGTACATTAGGCTTCTCTGCCATCAAAACGTCGTTCAAAGCAACTTTCTTACCCACCTTGATCAATCCTCCCGATTCTGTTTCCATATAACACTCGAGTTTCTTGACAGTGAAGTTCTTGTGCTTAGGATCTTCATACCACTCACGTTCTCTATGCAATACCTGCTCCAATAATTCGAGAGGAGTCACCAACTCACTGACTTCCTTGACAAAGTCAAACTCTTTGATGGTTGGGTATATTATAATGGCAGGGAATATTAATTGTGATTCGTGGTCGGTTTCGTCTTCAAGTTTGATTTCACTGCCTTCCAACATATCTGCCATGTATGGCTTGGAAGTCTTGATCATGGTATAGTGTCTCAACTTGATGGAGTTTTCCAATATTATAGCCTTCAATCTTTTCTTTTCGGCTTCCTTTTCCCTTTGGATCTTGAGTTGATTGATCTTCTCTACTTTGTTGTTGATTTCGGTGATAAGGTCGCTGATCTGTTTGTTTTCGGGATCAAAAGTCAAACCATAGCTCAATATTTGAATGGCTTCGTCGTATTTTTCAATAGCAAAGAAAGCTTTACCTGCTCTGAAAGTAGCCTTAGAGTTCTTTGCGTCGATTTGCAACACTTTTTTACAATCTTCGATACACCTTCTATAGTTTTTGAGCTCAAGATTACAAGCGGCTCTGTTGGCTAATAATGCACATGTGAGGCTATCTATTCCGTGTTCTACCTCCAATCCTTTGGTGTAGTAGGTGATGGCATTTTGGTAATCCTTGGCCTTGTAGCAGTCGTTTCCTTGGTTTTTGAAGTTGGTGGCGATTTCGTCAGGCTCTCCATCATATGCTAAACTCTTAAGAGCTTCTAATGTAGTGTTCTCGCCTTCTCCTCCATCGGTTTCATCTAATTCAGTCATGAAAAAAGGCAATCTGTTTAACTCTTTGATGATATCATCTGCTGTCTTGTCGGCCATTCCAGAGAGTTGGGGTGGCAACTCAGGCTCACCTGGTTTGGGGACGTATCTTCTCCTTTCCCACTCAGAAATCACTTCATCCATGTTGGTTGTGGTGCTATAGGGTGATAAGGCTGTTGGCGAAGAGCATCGATTGAAAAAATGGGTTCGATTTTCGGGGGTCAAGTTCCGGTCAGCTCGGAAACAATTTCCGGGTCATAGGCTGCAAAAAATTCCATGATCTACAAATTTCAGGAACGTATGATTACTAAGATTAGCTATGGCTATGATTTATTGCTGCGATGAGATATATATCTATATATGTAATTATGTATGTATTAAGCAATCAAGCATCTTTTTGTATTACGATCGGAACTCTCATAGAAATCTTGTCTCCATTAGGGCACTTTACGTTGATCTTAAGGTAGTATAGTCTCGACATTAAACATGACTGGAAGTCGGGTACCAAGCAGAAATCAGGCGAGCTGGATACGCTAGGCATGGCGTTCTTGATATCGATATTAAGATTGAACTTCTTGAAGTACTTGATTTGTTCCTCTTCCTTTCCTGAACTATTTGTACTTTTTAATGTCTCAGACTCCCATGGAATAGAGGAAAGCAATTCAAACTTCTCTTCCGATGCCAATCCCTGAACTTTTGGATTTTTGATCTTCAAATGGTCATACTTGGTTGCCAAATTAGCTAGACATTTAACATTCTGTATCAAATCCTTTTCAATCTCCAAGTTTTCATGACCAACATCTCTGATCAATTTAGACAATTCCATTGCATACTTCTGAAATGGTCTTAGAGTGACCAAGTCGAAGTTGTCTGTGCCCTTACTTTTGTTCTCAAACAACATGTCTGGGTGGAATACCACCGGTATAGGGTAGTGCTTGGACTTGATAGTCAAACATACAAGCTCTACCGTAATCTTTCTAAGATCGGGTAGGTATGCGCTGTGATTATCGGAAAACACAAAGTTCAAATCCAACGGGATATTGATTTCGGTCGAAGGTGGCAGTTGACCGGGTTTCATGAATTTTTTTACAGGAACATAGTTGAGTTTGTAGATCTTTTTTGGAGTAGAGAAAGCAAGTAATCCCATGATCTTGGACGAGCCAAACATGGATTTCTTTTTATACGGCATGAATACCTCGTAGACATTATCTATTTCAGTTCGAGTATTACGAGGATTCACTTTTTTGTAGTAAGTCTGCTGCATTTTTGCTAGTTCTACTGAGCTCTGGGTTGGTTGAAGTGAGCTCCCGCCCGAGTAATTTGCAGTTCCACTCTGAGATGTTATCGAACTACCACTAGTTACGGGCTGAAGAGGATTGTCGGAGTTGGAGGTGACAGCACTAAGACCGCGTTCTTGCTGAAGCTCCTTTCCATATGCAATTATATCTTTGATTTTGTTGACCATACTGGTGTATAGCAATTTTGCTTCTTCGTCGATCATTGACCGGTTAGACTCAAATATAGGATTGGTGACAGGAATCACTCGAAGGTAGCAGTAATCTTCGTTGGCCACCACGTACTCGTCACCCGCCGGGTCTAAATGGGGTAACGCGTTGCGCATGACTATGTGGTCATAATCGGAGGCCTTTCCTATGATTCTGGCACTGATACTGAAGTCGATGGAGCAATCGGCAAACGCAAAGTCGTTGGTAGACGAAGCGTAGGTGAAACTGTGTTTGGATCTTTCCTTGCTTTCCTCACTCGCGCTAGCATGGCTGTTTGCATGCGAGTTTATTGAATGTACATGATGGCCGTGGTTGAGATTCGAGGGCTGGTCATGTTCGCCGAGATCCCCTGGCTCTTTCCACTTCTGTCTCAATGCAGTGATGATTTCGTTTTTGGATATACCCAAGGATGACGGGATCTGGAGGTGTTTGACCAAGCCGTGCTCACACGTACTATCTAGCAACTTCTGGGGCATCTTGAAGGTAAAAAACTTCTTGTATGTGATGCCTGGCTGGAAGATCTTTTTAAAGTAAAAGTTGACGTGGGTGTTGTCAATGGGGTCTATTTCGTTTACTGGCACGTATGGATTGTGATGGTCGGTGGAAAGCCTATCAAGACAAGCATCGTTCCACGATGCGTTGAAGTCGAACATGTTAAGAAATCGAACAATGTGGCTAGGCGGCAGTACCACGCTATTTTTGGTATTTCCAAAGGTGAGCAGACCTTCCAACACCACCGAAAACATGTCAAAGGGGATATCTCGGGTAGTTTTATTGGTCACAAGAATATAGCCAAAGATGTAGTCGCCCTGCTTGAACTCCACTCCCAACGGATCGATGATTTTGGGTACTTCTCCGATCTTACCGATCTTTTCTGTCAAGAAGATCTTGATATCGAGTGATTTGGACAACTCTTTGTTTATGGAAGTCAACCGCTTGAGTTTATGGACGTTTTCAAGAATCGTATCATCCAGTTGGTTGATGGTATTAGCGGATGATTCCACAGGCTCCTGAGATGGCGAGCCGGGCATCGAGCCAAAGTAGTCTATTGAGGGTCTATCAGATACAGTAGAAGATTGGGGAGTTAACTCGTAACTAGGTGGGTCCGTTCGAAGGTCATCAGTAGTGGGCGTGAGGTTCTTGGAGACTGTAGATTGGTACATTTGGTAAGATGGAAGAATATTCAAAAGAAGCCCATCCTCATCATCTTGGCTCTCTTCTCCATCAATTGTACCATCAATTGTACCATCAATTGTAGGTGTTTTGTTTCTTCGTACCGAAAGGGATGAAAGCTTGAGGTTATATTTGTTACGGCTGGCCATGATTTATAATGCAAGTAGCGGTTAGGATCAGCCCAAATTTATGAATCGAATACCAACAGTACCGTGTAGTGAGACGGCCCAAACTCGAGGCGCGATGCTAAACAGAAGAACAGTCTTGTTTGAGATGTTCCCTCCGGATTAGTTTGACAGTTATAACTGGTCTTGGCGCTGCGAAGTTTCGTGCTGCCACGAGCACGCCGCAGCGCGCTACGGTGGTGGTGCCAAGTAGCAGCGAGAGCCATACCGCCATGTATTCTAAGGCGGCAGAGGAAGGGAAGTCGACAGCGAGTGAAAGGTTCTTATGGCCCTTGAGAGGTGGTTTTTTAGAGGGCCAAGAGTATTAGTACTAATAGTAGTATTAGTAGGGAAACTACACTGATAAGTAGTGGCTGTTCATTTATTGACAGTGCGGTATCGGCTCTTTTGTTGCCTGGGATGAGCCACGAGTTAGCGAGGCACCGGAACAAATTGTGAGCGAGGGCCCTATCTTTTAATGGATTATACACACTTCTAATGCGACCTATCCCACTGACCTGTTACTAAATATAGGCTATGTAAGTCGTACATTCAATTTGAAAAAGTTCATGGAGATATTTGTAGATATGTAGAACCAAGAAATGTTTCCAAAGTACATTTCATGAGTTCCAGATTTACAAACTCGCAATATTTTATCGTGGCTTATTGTCGGGGAAACATGAGCAATGTAGAGCTTCTTCGCAATATAATTAAAACCCTTGGAAAACACACTACTCGTTCACATCCCACAACTTAATTTTCTATCACACTTGTTTCCGTTCGCTATATTCAAAATGAGCCTTGCATAAAAATGTGTCAAAATATTTTTCAAATGACGCACCATTACCGAACAACGATTGAGCCACAACTATCCCGAACTTTGCAGCCAAACGTATCCTGACCAAATTAATTATCGCGAATTTCGGAATAATTTGCATTTGAATTACCAGTTGGGAACAAACTTTGCCTCACTAGTGTAGGCGCCGGGAATTGGCGTCGAATCACAAGGGTGCGGCAAAGAATAACCCTTTCGTCTAGGACTGGCGAGAGCCACAGGCTAGTAATCAGTTCGTGGCATCTGTGACTTCTGCACAATATCGGCTAGTTCACTTTCATGAAAACTATTTAATCACCGAAGAATTCGCTCACTTAAAATCAATATGGCTGTGACTTCGATATGAGTTTCATTTCAGGTCTTACAGCTAGCTCTTTGTTGGCATCGATGGCCCTCGCCTCTGCTTTGTCTATTCCAGACATAGCTGAATCGTCCGCCATGGGGGTCCTTGAAATCCTATTGAGGCAAGTCACGACTACTGGCTCTAAAGGAAAGCTTAGTACCAGAGGAGACACCTCTGTTCCTCTTACTAACTTCCGAGAAATTTTCTACTATGCTGACATCACTATTGGCAGTCAAAATCAAACGGCTGAAGTCGTGATTGATACCGGAAGTTCTGACTTGGTTCTTGGCAACAGTTCTTACAATCCTGCCCACTCTTCGACCTCGAAAAATTTACATCAAAATGCTACAGCATGGGGTAGTGTTACCGAATTGTACACCGACACAGTTGGGATCGGTGAGTTCTCAGTTCCAAACGTCGAACTTGGTATTTCTGACAGACCTTTTTCGCTTCTTGGACTTGGCCCCATTTCAGCTGAACAGGCCCCAACTTTCCAAAACTTCCCTTTTGCTTTAGCCGATGCCGGTCTTATTAGCAAGGCTGCCTTTTCTGTTTATTTGCAGAACGAACAAGCGAATGAAAACACTCTTGTCCAGGGTCTAACCAATGGGGTGGTTTTTTTTGGAGGTATTGACCATGCTAAGTATGAAGGAAACTTAGTGTCTCATCCAATTGAATCTACTTTGGCTGCCATTAAGTTGGATTCGATTAAATTCGCAGATGGCTCTAGCTATTCCGTTTCCCTGCCTGCTGCTATTGACACTGGTACTACCAGTGCTCTTTTCCCGTCAGCACTTAATGCGAAGATTCGCAATATTTTTGGACCGGTTACCGCTAACAAAACTATTATCAATTACAAAGAGTCATGGGCCGATGACGTTTTTGAGTTCAACTTTGGCTCAAGCAAAATCGAAGTTCCATACACAGACTTTTTAGATGAAGTTGGTGATAATGAGTGGACCATTGCTCCTTTGTATGACTCTGATGAAATTATTTTGGGTGACCTTATAGTCAGAAACATCTACTCCGTCTTCGATTACTCCGCAAATACTATTCTGATTGCACAGGCTGCAAAGAATGCTTATAACAGTACGAATATTACTGTTATTACTTGATTGTGATATCGTGGATTTTGACTATTGTTCAGGTTTATACTCTCTAATGTAGAATTTGGTAAAGCTAAGCTATTCAATATATTTCTAGCTGTAGAGAATTGAAGCACTATTTAACCCACAGCAGGTCACAGGTGTAGAAGGTTCCGTGTAGCATTTTTAGCAATTGTGTAGAAGAAGTTGATCAAACCGAAATATTTAATCGTTTGCAATTTTCGAATGGTCCTTTCAGTTCCAAAAAGTCTTATTGATTGCAGCAAGTCTCATTGATAACAATAAGGCGAGCTATTGCGAGACTGTTGCAGAATAGGATCCAAAGCATTCCCAGTGCCTCTGGTACCTTTCAACTACGCCATGATGAATAAAAGAAGCTGCGAAAGCTACATGACCGAAATTCAACAGTTTTCGTCAAGCTCTTGCAATATTCGTTCAATTTACATGCCTCAGAGCAATATCAAATTTAAAATCTTCTTGTGAAGTGCTTCGCCTAACCTTTTATGACTTATTAGTAGTCTCAGTTTCGAAATACTTCAGACTACCTGCTATATTTATTAATGCTACACTGGCTAAGCGAATAATGCATACAATAGGCTTGACCAAATTGCACTCTATTTTCTTATTTTGTTGCCCTCGGAATTCTTCTAGCTCGACATCGAAGTTCATTATGTCGTCTCCGTGAATTGTTTTTTAGGCCTCGTTCATAAAACTACACCGAAAATCTACACGATTATCCCTTATTTTGCGGGAATAAATAATTTCACAAGAATTGAATTCCTCATATATTTAAGGGGTCCCAATTAATTGTATAGCGTTGGTCAAATTATTTTAGAAAAACATAGTTTGAGCATACTGTTTAATATACACTTGTAGCGTAATTATAACATGCAACCCTCATTTGTTGACGAAGATGGGAATGGTTCACTCAGAATTGATCTGGAGAAGGATCTGGTTGATTTTGGTGATTTGGCTGAGTTGAAAGCTCTACCAGTCATTGAATTTCCAGAGTACTTAGAAGCTAGACCTCAAGAAGAAGTAGCACGTAGTGGGCCCCTTCTGAGAAACGAGTGTAGGCCAGTTGTTAATTTAGCACCCCCGGAAGAGACTCAAGATGAGCACCAGAGTTTGGATTCGAACGAAACGGACACTAGGTCGGAAATTAAGAATCCAACGGAGCTGCCAAACACCCAAGTTGAACAAAGTTGTACGTTATCAGACAATTTACGTAAAAAACATGGACCCAAGCACGAAGAGCTCAAAGTCGGTGCTTACAAGAAATACACAACAGAACAGATTTGGGAATTTTTCGATGATGTAGACCGTTTACCAGGTGAGCCGGTAGCACCCATAGCCCAAAAACATGGAATAAATGAGGCCACCGGACAAAGGTGGGTAAGAGAATTTAAATTACTGGGTAAGTTACCCAATGAAATACCAAGAGGAAGACCAAGATCTAAAAAGCTTGGAGAGGTCCAGATCGATTTCATAAAAGAAATGTTGGATCAAGATTGTACTAAAACATTAGATGATATCATTAATGATTTGGAAGAACAATTTGAAGGGCTTCAAGTCAGTAAATCTGCGTTGAGCAAGACAATCAAAGATGAGCTAAAATATACATTTACGAGAATCAGAAAGGAATCATATGCAAGAAACACGATAGAGGAAAGATATAAGTACGTCACTTTAGTGAACCAGACTGATATCAATTACGCTGAAAATTGTGTCTTCATCGATGAAACAGGTATCAAGGTTGATATGTCCCCTGCTTATGGTTTGGCAAAGTCCGTCAACACATCTGTGTCAAGAACCAAACATAGCTCTTCGGAGAACAGATATGTATTGGGAGCTGTTAGTTCTCGAGGAATCGTTCAATTGAACTTGAAAAGGAGGTTTTTGAACTCAACAAAACGTCCTGGGGTTTTATCAAATTCAAGGGAGCCCAGAGGTGATGATGCCGACAGTGATGAAGAAATCACCATTGGACATTTCAAGCTGTTCATATTGGACGTAATGGATACCTTAGATCTTTACCCTTCTTATAGAAATTGCTATTTGATAATGGACAATGCGAGTATTCATGCAAACCCTGCAATAGCTAGGATCGTAGAAAGTAGAGGATATAGAGTACGGTATTTACCCGCATTTAGCCCAGACTTGAATCCCATCGAAAATTTCTGGGGTCAACTTAAAGAGCGTATGTCTAGACGTAAATTTGGGCCAGGCGAAGATCTTCAAACTCGTTTGAGAAGTGCTTGTGAAACAATGCCTATTGACCTTTTTATGGAAAACGTACAGCACTCGATTGATTGCTTCCAAACTTGTTTGAATAAAGAACCTTTATAGTTATATATTATATATTTCCAGCCATCTCTCACTTGTGGACTCCTTTGTTTTCTCTAGTTCCACAAGCTTACATTTCAATATACACTATATAAAATAATCTAGATTTGTTCGTAAAATAAATAGGCTGTGCTACAACTTAAAAATTATGGTGCTGCAACATTTAATTTCCCGCCGTTCGACTATTTTTTTTGACTCAATCATTATTTCGAGGAATGGGTGCAAAATTTTTGGTTCAATACCTGCATTTTTGTGAAAGAGTGCTAAAATTGAAACGACATTTTTTTCTCGAAATTAATATCAGAGGGTAACAAGATAAAAAAATAGCGTGCATTTTCGACATTTCAATTTTTTCGCAGCCAAAAAAATGAGGCACTTGATTCGAAGAGTACTACGATGTAGTCCAATCAGTTAATGAGCCATTAGAATTATTGAAGTAGAGATTATAAACTATGTACGTTCGTAAAGACATTTTAGCTAATATTCTATTTACTATTTCGAACTCTTTCAATCATCGTTCTGATCTGTTACCATTAGTCTGATATTCGCATTAGTTCTCAATGGTCACAGGGGAATGTACAGTCAACACCTCTCCGTTTGTCAATTTGACAGTATTCTTTACATAGTACACCCTGGCCATGAGGCAAGTCTGGAAGCTGGGTACCAACGTCAAAAGATCGAATCCCTTGAGTTTGTGTTCGGCTCCCTTGAGTTGACAATCATCAAGGTTGAAATTCACGTCAAATTTCTTGGAATACAAGCTGTGTCCGGTGCTTGAATTAACACCAGATTCGAGTTCCCATGGTATGGTTTTGATACTACTGTGACGTCCCGATCCGGTGGCACCACGGGAAAGCATGTTGACGTTATTTTCGGGAATGCTTAGATTTATGTACTTGGTCTGTATCGCAGCAAGACTCTTGATATCCTTGAACAATTGACTTTCGAATTTGAACAAGTCGTTCCCAAGTGTCAGAATAAGATTGGTGATTTGCTGAAGATACTCCTTGAACTCTTTGACAACAATGGTATCGAAGTTGTCGGGCTCTTTCTTCTTGGAGTCGATTTCCTGGTCTCTGAAACACATCTCGTGGTTGATTTCTATAGGAATATTATGCTTACGGGATCGTATTGTGAGCGCCACTAGTTCGGTCTTAAGGTACTTGATGTCGGGTAAGCTTGGCTTGCCACTGGAAGCGTTATCGATGAAGTACGACAATTCCAAAGGAATGGTCAACTCATTATTGGCACGAGGATCGAGCTCCTTGGCGCGAAACCTTATTGGTGGCACGTACATAACCTTGTACATGTGTTTGGGTGTCGACAATGAAACGATCCCCAACACCTTGCTGCTCCCCGTCAACGATTTCTTCTTGTACGGCACCATGCACTGGTAAGAGTCGTCGCTGAACTGCTTGCGGGGCGATTTCTTCAAATTAGTATTGATGGCATCACCAGCGACGTCGTAAAGCTGGCGCAACTTGTACTGGGAGTTAGAGTCTCTGGACGAAACCGGTGTCAATGCTACTTCTTCTCGTTTGGATGCAGGCGTGTTTTGAAGATCTTTTCCAAATGCGATTTTGGATTCGATTGTCTGTACAAAAGCTTTGTAGTATTGGCTGGTGCTTCGTAAATCATCTTCGTAGTAGGTTTCTGGATTATGCTTGGGGATTACTCGGATAGGACAGATAGCTTCTTTGGCTATGACGTATTGGTCGTGTTCGGTAGGGTAGTTGTAGTCGGAAGCTCGTCCAATGACTCTAGCGTCAACAGAATATGCAATGGACGTATCCATAAATGAGAAGTCCTTGATTTGCGACTCTTTGGTGGCCAACAACATTGATGGAGAAAGTGAATGGCGCGCTACACCCATGCTTGGCGGCACTTCTGTATGATGGTTTAGGTTGTGGGTATCGCAAATATCGTCAAGCAACTTGTCAGGCACCCTGAAGGTGAAATATCGTTTGTAGGTGACATGGGGCTGGAAAGTACGCATGACATCGATAGAAAGAGCAGCCCCGTCAACAGGGTCGGTTTCTCCTTCGCACCAATCATGTGGATCGCCGTTGTCTGTGACGAGCCTGTCGATGTTGGCAAACGACCAGGATGCAAAGAGATCGGTCATGTTGAGGAACTTGAAGACGTTCGAGGGCTTTTCCGTATCAATAAGGCCCCTCTTGTTCTCAAGTTGTACTAGAGTGCCTTCAAACACCACGTACACCATATCAAATGTAATAGGAACATCAGACTTGTTCTCAATAGTGACATACCCATGGATATAGTCGTGCAGAGTGAATTCGATGTTGGAAGGATCTATGAGCGTGGGCTTGACGCCTTTCTGGCAAACTTGTTCGGTGACATAGATCTTGATATCGAGATTCAGGGCGATCTCGTTGGGCACTGGTCCCTTGGATAGGTTGGGTAATCGGTGGACATTGGCCAAGATGGTGTTCTCCCAGAACTCAGCGCTGGTGGTGTTAAAAGTCTGGCTTGGAAAGGGAAATTGGTCGATCAAGAGCGAGTTTGTATCTCTAGGTGTGTCTATGGGTGATTGCATTGAGGAAAGTGTTACAAATGGAGGTGAAACGGGAGTGTTCACGGGGGTTAGTTCATAGGTAGGTGGCTCATCTGTGAAGTTTTCGTCCGAAACCATCAAGTTTTTCGAGATGGTGGACTGGTACATCTGATAAGATGGCAATATGTTGTTAATGAGCTCGTCATCGTGGTTGGGGCCCGGCGTGGTGGGTCGAGAACCGTTTCCTTCTGACATTATGGTGTTTAGCAGCTTTTGAATTCGAGATGCTTGAAGTACCCTAGAGTTCTGTGCAGGATGCTGCCAAGCCCAAACCGTTAGAGCGTGGCTTTGGAAAAGAGAAGAAATCGCACTATTATGCGCGAGCGAAGTACTGGAAAGAATGGCGATTGCTGAAATTAGGGAGAAATCAGAGTATTTAGTGGGGTGCTTGTCGCTAACGGCAGTTTTAGGCGCGTAGCGAAGCGTCTTTTGCGGCGAGCCACCGCAGTGGTGGGTCTAAAGCGGCGATTCTAGGTGTGACGGAAGCAACGGAAGTGCAGGGACCTGTGTGGTTAGCATGTGGTGTGAATAGTGTGGTTCCACAATAAATGACACTCAATTCGACACCAGCGATTTAGTTACATATCGCTCAGTAGTCACGAGATGTATTACTAACACAGATGGTGCGCTTTTTTACTGTGTGACATTTATGGCGAAATCGTGGTGATCTTTTGTTGCGGTGGCTTGGTCATGTGCCGCTGTCACGCTCCATAGTCAAAAGCCCTGAGCAAATTAACGTCAAATGTCAGATAAGAGTAAGCAAGAAATGCCCGCCACCATTCTTCTTCACCATGTCAGAAAAAGTCCCGTTGGCGGCAGTTACGGCCCCAGGCCATGCTAAGATGTATAGGCTTTTAGTGGGTGCGTTCATCGTAATGGTTTGCATGTTGCAAGCTACATGGTGGCGCCCCCATACCCCAGATCTTGCCACTATACTCTCCAAAATCACCAGAAAAGATCCGTACATTGTCGCTGCTACCGAAGCACCTCCTTCCAACACTCCGTTGAGAGGGCCTACGTTGGACCCTAAACATAAACATATCCATTCGGGCAAGGCAGTGGTGGCCAGTGACGTCCCCGAATGCTCGACTATAGGGAAGAATATCTTGCTTAAAGGAGGAAATGCTGCAGACGCTGCAGTCTCGGTAGCTTTGTGTATAGGTAGTATCAACTCGTACTCGTCAGGAATTGGCGGTGGTGCGTTTATCTTGAGTCGCCATGGCGAGGACGCCATCAGTATCGATGCGCGCGAAACCGCACCCGAGCTTGCTTACAAAGACATGTACCGCTACAAACCCAATTTGTCAGTCATTGGGGGTTTGGCAGTGGCTACCCCTGGAGAACTCAAGGGTTTGGACGAGCTCCACAGGCGTCATGGCTCAGGCAACTTGACCTGGAAACAACTTTTCGAGCCTGTAATTGAGTTGAATCGCCGTGGGTTTGTATGCACGCAATTGTTTATGAAAGTGGTTGAAATCGAAGATAAGATTCTCCGCGAAATCCCCGAGTTCAAGCGCAATTTCGAGTTTATCTACAAGGAAAACGATAAGCTTGTCACAGAAGGCGATATCATCAGGAGACCGCAGTATGCACGTACGTTGGAGTTGATTGCCAACAACGGCAGCAGCGATATCTTCTACGATCCAGAGGGCCCCATTGCACCCAGTCTTGCGCGCGCGAGCCAGAGATACTTCGGAATCTTATCAGTAAACGACTTTGCGAACTACAATGTCAAGGTACAGGAACCGGTCGTGCTACCCATCGAAATTAAGGGCCACCAGTACGAATTAGTGACCTCGCGCGGCGAATCTTCAGGCATTGCGTTGGTAGCGGGTCTCAACTTCTTCAATGAGTTATATAGTGAGCACGACCCTGTAGTATTGGAAGTGCACAAGCTTGTAGAGAGTTTGAAGTGGCTCGCATCGGTAAGAAGCAGTTTGGGCGATTTGCGCACCGCCGCGGAAAAAAACGATTTGATCGAAAAGTACACCGGTAAAGAATGGATCCAGCAGGTGTTGGACGAGGGCCGTTACTCCGACAACCACACGTTTGAGTGGCGCAACTACCAGCCACACTTTGAGATCAACGAACCTAAAGGCACCGCCCACTTTTCAGTGATCGACGAAGATGGCAATTCGGTCAGCATGACCACCACTATCAATCTTCTGTTTGGATCGTTGGTGCTCGATCCCGGTACCGGAATTATTCTCAATAACGAGATGGACGATTTTTCGCAGCCGGGCAGAAATAATTCTTTTGGGCTCAGTCCATCGGAGTACAACTTTATCGCGCCACTCAATCGTCCGTTGTCGTCAACTACGCCCTCGTTTATTATTGACCTGGAAACAAACAAAAGTGATTTCTTAATAGGGGCAGCGGGTGGGTCCAGAATTCCCACTGCGGTGCTCCAGGCCATCTATAGAGCCTACTATACGGACTACTCTGTGTTGGATATCATGGCATTTCCACGTATCCACCACCAACTCATTCCAGAAACTTTGATGGTAGAAGACCTCGAAGTGTTTGATGCTGAATTTGCCAACGCCGGGGTTAAGGACATCACCAAAATTCTCGAGCATGAATTCGGCCATACTTTGACACAAAGTGGTGCTCTCTCTGCAATGAATGGAATCAAGCGTGACTCCGACACTTCGCGCTATTATGGTGTGAGTGATTACTGGAGAAAGAGAGGTGAGGCTGATGCTTACTAGACTTCGTAGTAGTACTCTATTAGTATAATTACAATCTGATGCATATTATCCGATAATAGCTCCAATAAAATACGTCTTTTCAAATCATTATCTTTTGAAATTGATGTGCGGTTCTAATGTCATTGTCTCTTGAAACTGATATGCGGTCTCTTTTGCGTAAACTATCAATGTCATTGACTCGTCATCCTGTAAAACTTACTATTGCTATCGACATTGACTCTGGTCTGGGGAATACGAAGGAAATCTGCGCGATTTCTCACTTCCTTATCACTACAAAACGTGCAGCCCCACAAAAAATGTGAAACTCCTGATTCGCGGTCCGCTTGTCCGCTGGCTGGAGTTCAAAACCAACGATCACCAACTTGTTCGAGGATGTCGACCACAGTACTATCAAGGTGTCTCGTAAATACTTTTAGTTTATCGACCCCGCAATTACATCACTAGCTTGAAGTCTATTCACCTCGATAAAGTGTTACATCACTAGCGATCTCATCTTGTAAATCAACGTAACCTTTTTTTTTTCTGGGCATAGTAGTTCTTGCTCCTTTCAGAACTCCTATTGTTATCACTCAGCAATTGGATTGTCTCCGTGGAAATGTTGCCGCCCCTCCCCCACAAATCTCGCACACCCGCGCCTCAAGTCCGAGCCAATAGATCTTCGGAGTTTGGTTCCCTACGTGCGAATGACTTTGTGTGTGGGGCCAATACCCCGGATTAATGCGATTTGTGTAGTGTGCGGAGGCTTACGTAACCGGTCACCGATATTTATAAGGCCCCCGATTCCCTTCACCCTGAATCAGCTTAAATTCACTCCCCATTCCCAATTTTTAGCCTGATTGAGTTGTCGGAGATTTGCACAATGACTTTCCAACATCAAGGCTCCCTTAAAAGTCTTCCAATACCTGATTTAAACGAAACATGTACCAACTATCTCGAGGTCCTTAAGCCTCTTCAAACTGAGTCGGAACACAAGAATACTATTGAAGCCGTTGAACGGTTTTTGAAGTCTGGAACTGCTAGTTATCTTGATTCCGAGCTTCGTAACTACGCCAGAACCCGCAATTCGTATATCGAGCAATTCTGGTATGACTCCTACTTGAACTACGACAGTCCGGTCGTGTTGAACCTCAACCCTTTTTTCTTGTTGGAAGACGATCCTTTTAACAACGATTCAAACAATTTTAACCCACAAGTCAAAAGAGCAACTTCTCTTACCCTTTCATCATTAAAATTCATTCAAGCCTTAAGAAACGAAACATTACCTCCAGATACCTTGAAAAATGGACAGCCTCTTTGTATGTATCAGTACTCCAAACTCTTTGGTGCTTCCAGAATTCCTACTAGCGATGGGTGCATGATGCAAACCGACCCAACTTCAAATCATATAGTGGTGATGAGCAAGTCTCAATTCTACTGGTTCGACGTTTTGGATTCAGAATCAAACATCCTTCTCTCTGATCTGGAACTTATGGTCAACTTTTCCTCTATTATTCATGACTCAAATCAAAGCCACCCAATGGACATTGCCAAGAGCTCTTTTGGTGTTCTTACTACAGAAAACAGAAGAGTCTGGGCAGATGTTCGGGCTGGTATGCAAAGCAACGCCAACAACAGCGAGATTTTATCTATTGTTGATTCTGCATTATTTATTCTTTGTTTGGATGATATAGAAATCACTGACTTGTCTGAACTCTCTAAGAACATGCTCTGTGGTTTATCCATCCTAGACAAAGGTATACAGGTGGGAACCTGTACCAATAGATGGTACGACAAATTGCAAATCATTGTCACCAAAAACGGTAAAGCAGGTATCAACTTTGAGCACACTGGTGTTGATGGTCATACTGTTTTAAGATTTGTCAGTGACATCTATACTGATTCAATTCTTTCATTTGCTCAGTCGATCAACAACAATACCCCCTCTTTGTGGAAACCTCACAATGCTGCTGCCAAATCGGAGCAGGAAAAGCAAGTCACAATTCCTAGAAAACTCGAATGGGACTTGACCCCCGACTTATCGCTTTCTCTCAGGTTTGGTGAAACAAGATTGAGTGATTTGATCAACCAAAACGAATTCAAGCATTTAGAATTCAAGAACTACGGTTCTTCTTTCATCAAAAAGATGAAGTTCTCTCCAGACGCATTTGTGCAGATGGCATTCCAAGCCGCTAACTACGCTCTTTACGGTAAAGTCGAATGTACTTATGAGCCTGCCATGACGAAACAATTCTTGCACGGTAGAACTGAGGCTATTAGGCCAGTGAGTCAAGAATCCAACTTGTTTGTACGTAAGTTTTTTGACTCAGCAGTAACGAACGAGGAGAAATTGAAATATTTGTCGGATGCATGCCTCAAGCACTCTGCCCAAACCAAGAGATGCTCTCAAGGTAAGGGTGTGGATAGACATCTCTATGCATTGTTCTGTATCTGGAAAAGATATGTTGATGACTCGATTCAAATCAGTTCTGGCTCAGATAAACAACGTTCATCTGTAAGTACGTTGGTCAACGATGATGACGATAACGAATCTTCTTCTGACAAGACAATTGTTGGAATCACCGACAAATCTACCACCGAAAACTTGTCTAACTTGCCAGACATTTTTGCTGATGCAGGCTGGGACAAATTGAACAATACCATCTTATCCACGTCCAACTGTGGTAACCCTTCATTAAGACTTTTTGGATTTGGCCCCGTCTCGCCTCACGGGTTCGGTATTGGATACATTATCAAGGAAGATTCTATTTCAATTTGTGCTTCTTCCAAACACAGACAAACAGAAAGATTCTTGGTAACTCTTGAAAGTTATCTCAATGAAATCAGACGGATATTCATTCTGGTTGAAAATGAAAAGCGTAACAAGACCTGTGCTGTTGAAGCCAAATCCAAACCCATTCCTACGTCGCCAAAGAGCAACCTTTCCACACTCTTGGGTGGATACGGATACTTCGACATGGGTGATGACGACATCAAATCTAGAGGAACCACTAGTCCTCCATACTTGTCCAGAAACAATAGCGGTTTTTCAGTGAAAGAAATCGGCAAGAAGTTAAGGTTATCGGAGTATTAGTGGTGGAGTAACGACAGAAAATTATTTATTACTATTTATTATTTATCATTATTTATTCTTATTTATTAACATGTCATATTTAGCTTGTTTTGTAATTTTGTTTAGTCTCCAATGCATCGATTACTACTTCCCCTAATTTGCACAGGATTTTAGAATCAAAACTACCACCCATTGTTGGCTCAACGGTATGATGACTCTGATAATTCGATTTGTAAGATGACACTGGCTCAATGCCTTTTCAGTTCTGGTTCAGAATCAATTTGTAGACTATTGCATTCATATCCTACAATGGGCCATAATCTTAGTCTCCATTCTACTACCTTTCACAATGTCTTAAATAAACGTTAATTTTATCATACATATACTACAAGACATGTCTCTACTTACATAAACTCAAATTCCAAAACTTCCCTGGTTGAACGCAGCTCTTAAATCGGCCTTGTTGTTACTCTTGTTCTTATTGAATTTGTTGGCATTTGGCATCCCTCTCATTGCAACATCACTGGTGGTTTGTTTGGGCGGATGGGCACTAGCTCCAGGTGGTGGGTAGTATGGTTGAGGAGGATAATTAGAATATCCCTGGGGTGGTGGATAGTGAGGGTACCCTTGGGGAGGTGGGTATTGAGGGTATCCTTGTGGCGGGGGAGGATAATAGCCGCGAGGAGGAGGAGGATATGATGGATATTGGCCTGCTGGTGGTGCTCCCGCTGGTGGTGCTCCCGCTGGTGGTGCTCCCTGCTGTGGATATCCTTGGGGTGGATAATTCTGAGGTGGGTAACTCTGAGGAGGATACTGTGCTGGTGGATACTGAGCTGGAGGATGTTGCGCTGGAGGATACAGTGCGGGTGGTGCTTGTCCTGGTGCTTGTGATGGATACTTCTGTTGTGCCGGCTGAGTGGGTGCTGAGTGATATTGGTTCGGTTGAGGAGACAATTGCGCCTGGCTCGGAGGTGGTGGACGAAGGTGAGGCTGTGAAGCGTTCAACGGAGCTTGGTGTGCTGCTGGACTTCTTGCTGCATGCTGGGCCTGGGGTGGTGGGAATTGGTGCTGAGGATGCTGATTAGGTGGAGCATTTTGCTTGAGTCCTTGAGGAGGTTGTGCTGGTTGATGTGGGTGAGGATGCTGTGGGTGTGATTGAGGTGGCAATTGCTGCTGAGCTGGCTGTTGAGCTGGCTGTTGAGGTGATTTTTGAGGGTATTGCGGTTGAGGTGGTTGTTGAAATTGCGGTTGGGTAGGAGATTGCTTGGGAATAGCTGGAAGTGGAGGAGATGGCAATGGTGGTGATGGGAGTGGAGGAGATGGCAATGGCGGAGAAATCTGTGGAGATACACCCAGAGGAGATGGTAGGCTTGGAAGAGAAGCGTCCAATTTTGCATTCATCATAGGAGAACGTGGAGAGATTCGAGACTTGTCGGGCAGGCTCTGCTGCAAATCCAGACTGCCATGGGCAAGATTAGGAGCTGGCACTATGGGCAAGGATTCTTGACTGGCAGAAATTGGTCCCAGTGGCTGATCAAGCTTGGGAAGCAACATTGAAGGGATGACTTTACTTTTAGAAGGCTGTTTTGCAAGCTGCGGTTGGTCAGGCGGAGCGAGTCTCTGAGGTTTATGTTGTTGGACAGGTTGGGCTTGAGGAGGTGGTTGTTGATGCTGGACTGGCTGCTGCTGAGGTGGTGGTGCTTGGTAATTTGATTGCAATTGTGGTTGAACTGGTCTTTGAACTTGCTGTTGCACTGGTCTCGTTTGTTGTTGAGCTGGTGGTAAGTTTGCTTGTTCAACCAGACCATTATGCTGAGGTGCAAGCGGATTGGTGCTATGGGTCTCACTTTGAGTTACCACCACTGCAGGAGGTGCTGGAGGTATTGATGGATTGACTGCTGCATGTTGACGTTGCGGCAGGGCAGAAGCAGAGCTGGAATATCCCTCCAGCTTTTCGGGTGAAAGTTCAGGCTTCTTTTTCTTCTTCTTTTTATCCTTTTTCTTGGGAGATTCCGGCTCCAATCCTGGCGGAAGTGGAAAGAATCCTGGAGATGGAATGGGTGGTAAACCTTCAGCACCAAACGGTGGTGGAACCATTCCAGGTGGAGGAGGAAAGAAACCGTAGGCCATGGCAGCAAGTTGCGCCATTTCTTTCTCTTCCTTTTCTTTTCTTCGCTTTTCCTTCTTTTTCTTCTTTCTTTCTCTCAACTTTCTGGCTTCCTCTGATTCTCCTAGCACAGGCGAAGACTCAAGCTCGGGACTTACTGCTTCTGTCTCGTGGTTTTCTTGTGGTGCTTCATAACTGGGTGTTTGTACTGTGGTACTCTGAGCTGGTTGCTCATATGCTGTGGTATCGTAAGTTGCTTGTTGACCAGGCTCTTCATGTGTTGTCTGTGGGAAATTTTCATATGGTGCTTGATCGTACGCTGCTGGGGTTTGGGCATATACTGGTTGCTCTGGTTGTACCACTGGAACGTGGTAGTTGTCAAAAGGTTCTTCCGATTTCGCCTGTTTGGCCTGTTCTTGTCTCTCATATTCAGTAACATATTGTTCATATGGCTCCTGAAACTCTTTGTTGGCATAACTTGTTTGTGCTTGGCCAGTAGCAGTTACGGGTTGCTCTGCAGGAGCTGAACCATTTTCTATGGTCGGGGTTGAGTAATTTGCCTGTTGAGCCGGCTGATGAGCTGGCTGTGCATATTGCTGTGTTGGCTGGGTATGTTGCTCGTACTGCACTGGCTGAGCCGGTTGAGCTGCTTGAGATTGCTCGGTGTATTGCGTAGGTTGGGTATAATTTTGGGCATACTGAGCTGTCTGGGAGGAATCTTGGGTATACTGGGCTGGCTGGGTGGAATTTTGGGGATATTGATTTGGTTGGGAAGATTGCTGAGTATTTGAGTAATGATACGATTGAGCCGGATCAGTTTGCTGGTATTGGGACGGCTCACTTTGGAACTGGGTGGTTTCATCCATAGGAGGAGGACGTCTTCTTCCCAACGTGAGTTTTCCTGAGCTGCTTGAAAGTTGGGAGTTTTGAGCATGACTATTGGATTTCTTCTCATCATTGACCAAACTCTTCAAGTAAACTTGATAGTCATTTAGTTCATCCTTGGAATTCACGGCAAATACATGCCCTGAATCCTCATCTATACTGAAATTCAACTTGGAATCTTCTTCGCCAAAATTTATATTAGGCAATAAATCGTTACCCGTCTTGGTCATTTCGGGAAGTGGTTTTGTCTCTTTTTCAGGTGGCGGTGGTGGGGGTAAGGGAGTATCCTCTTTTGATTCTGACGAAACGTGTCGTCTTGCAGTTTCGCCTTTTTGAGCAAAATGGGCAAGGTACTGTTCTGAATCTAGGGTCTTTTCGGTAATGATAAGCCATTTTTGGAACCCTCTAAGACCTGCCTCCACGACTAATGACCGCCCAAATAAGTTCTTTATGTGGCTGGTTTGGTCAGATCCTATAGACGACAACCACGTCCAAATATAGTAGTCCTGGATGGTTATGTCGCTAATGGTGATTGTGGAAAATAACGGTATGTTGGGGTCGGTCTTGGTATCTTCTTCAGATGGTTTCAGCCATCCAGGATACAAATCGTACTCTGAGTGTATAGGATCAGTGGTGATTCTAGTCAATATTCTACGGGACTCTTCGGTCAAGGTCGCTACTATATCGTTGGTGGTAGGTTTTTGAAAGATGTTTTTAAGAATAGTGTAGTTCTCAATCGACAAGAACGAGTCTTTTTTGTCAAAGGAGAGGGTGTTTCTTACCTTGCTGAGCAATTCAAAAGGATTTGTCGAAGGTCTCGTAGTGTTGAGTATCACACATGGAATCGTTATCATTGACTTTAGCGAATCGTTACTTTCGGAGGGAGGGTACGAGTTTGTAATGAGTAAAGACTGGAGTGTTTTGGGTAATTTGAGCGTTTCCTGTTCATTATCAGGCAACATTGCCCTAAGAAATGACAAGAGCAAGTGAAAGAGAGCATCTGAGCTAGATTTCCATGTTTCTAGTCCGTCCACAAAATTGCTCTCTTTATTGATAGTAGCATCAAAAAATGGCGAGGACCGGAACCGAGACGTTCCGTTGAAAGCCCAGAGGGATGACATCTTGGCGATTTTTCTTCCACTAAGATAGTTGTAATGTGAGTTGGCAGTGATGCTGATCAATAGGTCTAAGAAATCATAGACAATGGAAGCATGCGCAGGTGAAGACAAGCACTTGGGCATAATGCTCAAAAAGGCGTTTTTGGGGTAGCCTGCTTCCTTCTCTTTTCTCTTATATTCTAGATACACATTCCAGCCAATGATCTCATGGTTGGGCAACCGACTCCAGATATACTTTAAGCCACATATAAGAGTAAACTCATCAAAGTTTTTAAGGATTTGCTTGATTAATGCTTCATCTTTGATGTTGATCAACTCACCATCGGGGAAAATCGCACTCAAGAACTTTTCAAGCTTGGAATCATCTATTTTGGATCGGAATGGTAGGAATATATGGGGAGTCTTGGTACCGTGCAGTTTGAGTTCTCCAGTGATCAAATGGAGTATGATTTTCAATTTCTTTCGCGTGAATTGATCTGGTCGAATGATATTGGTGCTAGGATGGTGGCTAGGCGGTAAGTCGGGCAACTCAAGCTGGCCGCTTTGGCCCTTTAATATCACCATTGACGCGTGTATATAGTAGATATGTAACTATGCGATCTGCTGGATATCACTTGATAGTAGTTTTCGGTGCTGGGACTAACTGACACAAACCTTGAATGCTCGCTAGCTTCGCCTTGATTGGGATGCCGATGCTCCGATGGAGTACACAAAAAATCGGAAAACGACTATATTTTCCAGGTTTTTTCTGCCCAGTCAGTTAGTATATGTGAGTGTATTGTATATATGTAGCCGATAGTCTAATCTGTGAATCGCTACGTCTTGTGCCAATTAGTTATGACCGTGTTTCTTGTTGGTAAACATCACGTCAATCGTTTATTTGGCTGCGGATGGAGTCACGTGAGTGATCTGTAATTCAAAAATAATGGCCAGGCACTAGCGAACGTAACCGGGATCGAGTGCTATGCTACAATTCTCGGTTAATGCCAGAACCATGTCTACATTATACAATTTTCTGGGGTCTACATTTCTCGGTTTATGATTACATTTTCTAATCCTGCTGTAATAATATTCCTATAAATTCTATAGTAACTTCTCATAAGATGTGATTACTCCTGCGGTTGCGAGATGAGATTGAAGTTCAGGGGGATGTTCTGCGACTGGTACTGGTGCAGCTGGAGGTCTATCATGCTGTTGACCGGTCGTAAGTTGCTCTCCACGCCGGGAACCAGCTTGCGCTGCACCTGGTTCATGGCCTGCAAGTTGGACATGCTGTGGATGGTTCTTAAGTTGTCGTTGGTGTAGTTGTGGTTGACGAGTTCCGGGTTGTGCGCCATCAAAGATGCCGGCAAGTCCGATATACTGTGATGGCTGGGGATCTCTGCGCCAATATGCTGTGTATTATTGTAGTTGATGGTGGCATGTGGCATGTGCACGCTAGACTCGTTGGTGGAATTGTTGGTGTTTGTAGGTAATTCGCCGGCATTGTTCATGTGAACGGGCAATCCTGGTCCTACAGAAGAGGTGGGTGCTGGCGGTGGGTACCCATTCTGTCTGCGGGACGAATCGGCTGTGTTGTTTAAGGTAGTTGGAATGGTGCTGGGGATTGATGTTACACCATTACTGTTGGCTGTGGCCTGAGTCAGGTAATTGGCTTGCTGTATGATGTTGTTGAGGGCATCGTAGCCTCCCACTGATTGTGCCAACATGGAACAGTCCTTGTGGCTGACCAATATACCTTTAAGCGTTATTACTTGGTCTCTGAGCTGGGTGACCTGGGCAGACATCTCTCTGTAGCCTGTAGAGTAGAAGTTCAACTCGTCTTCCATCTTCTGCACCAACTGCTTTTTCCGCTGACGACACTTGGAAGCAGCCACTCTATTTCTTTCCAAGAAACTCTTACGTTTATCTTCCTCACTCTTGGGACCCTTAGAATTTTTGGCCGAGCTGCCGTTGGATGCTGGCGACGAATCGGATGGCGAAGCACTGCTGAACTTTCCCTGTTGCTCCTCAGGATCCGGTTTGACTTTGGCAATCTCTTTCTTGCCTCCTTTCTTGGCCTTGGCAGTAGTCTTTTGCTTTTTCGTTTCTTTCGCAGGAGCATCTGCGCTTCTCTTGAGATTAGAACTTTCCCGATCGTCCTCGCGTATCTGGGTCATTGCATACTCTCTACTAGCATTATTGTTGTTGCTTGGCTGAATGTAATTCTGATCTTCTGGGTACTGTGGTATTATAGGAGCAGGTTGAGTAGCAGGTGGTTGAGGTGCAGGCTGTATATTTTGATGTTGGATGTGGTTTTGCTGCGGCTGCTGCTGCGGTTGTGGTGGTGCAGGCGGTTGTGGGAGTTCCTGCTGTGGTTGTTGCTGAGTAGGTGGGGGTGGTCGTTGATCGGACAGGTTTCTATCTGGAGCATGTTCGGGAGCTGGTGGCTTTGAATACTGTTGCAAGTGTGATAGCTGGTTCACGTTGTTACTGCTGGATATGCCTAGGAGTCCAGAAAGACCCGGGGTCATGGGGGCATTGAGAAGTGCTCCTGGCGTGGTGAGGCCCGGAACCAGACCGTTAAAAGGGAATGACGAGTGGTTGATGGCTCCCGGAGTAAGCCCCGAGCGAATATTCGACTCGTTGGGCGTAAGGCCGGTTTTTCTCATGGTGTTGACGAACTGGTTAAAAGAGTGTGACTGCGTCGTGGGATAAGGAGGAGCCGCTCCTTGTTCTTGGTCTTGTGGGGCAAGCAGTGGATCTATAGGTGCCTGCTGGTTGGTATGGGGGCTCTGGGTGTTTCTAGTGTTGTTGGTTGCACTAATGAGACTGTTCCATAGGTTGGTGCCGGGAGTATCCGGGTTCGATAGGTTGCCTGGAGACAAGCCCAAGGGAGGTAAGCGTCTTCCAGAAGGCGTGAAAAGAGGGGGTGTTATGCCAGGAAGCTTGTTATGCGCCTGTTGTTGGTTCAAGTTGGAGATATTGGGGATATGGAGGTTGTGTTTGTTGTTAGCCTTGAAGGACGACGCGGACGACGACGTCGTGCTGGAGTCTTTGGGCCCCTGCACACTGGAGTTGTCGGAAGTGGAGGTCTCCTTGTTGGCAAACGACCTTTCGAAAGGGTTTGGTTCTAACTCAAACGACGTTTTCAGCTATCTTGTTAGTATTTAGTAACAGCAGTGCCCACTAGGGACGGCTAAGGACAGTTGAAACAGTGTGAAAGTGTGACATAAACCTGGTTGGCGGTTCATATCCTGGTATTCTCGACGAGCAGAAGTATCCTAAGGGAGTTCTGATCAGTCTTCCTATAAATATGCTACCGTTAAATGATCTTCATTGCTTCCAAAGCTCGTGACGTAATAGGTCCAGTCCCTGGGCTCGGATGAAATGAGCCACCAAAAGATCTTCCACGTTTGATTTTACCGCACTGCTTGAACCGCTCTGTCGTTCATACATACATCGCTCGACATGTTGCTGTGTATCTCCTCTCTGTTGGTATCTACCACTACAGACTCCTGGCGTTGTTTTGTTGGCGTTAGTAATCGATTTTCTCAGACACACCGAGAAATGTTTCCCGCGATCTCGTGATCTCGCATTTACGTCATGCATCGCGATGAGAATTGGGCGAGAGGGGGGGGGAAATTAGACTTGCCGCTTGTGCCATTCGGCGCGGGCACTGCACACAACGAGGCAACCTACGGCCCAAGGTTGCTAGCAATGATGCTACATCAGGGTATCCTCGAGGCTAGAGCCCGATGGGAGCAAAAATAGAATCAAAAGCAAATCAAGAGTAAATAGAAACCAACAACAAAAACTACAGATTGCGCATCAATCAAATCAGCTTTGACTGGTCAAATTTATGCAGGGCCTCCTACTTCACCGAAATTTCATTTTATTTTTCTACGAATTGAACCCTGGCCGATACCTTTATAACGGCCTCTTGTTGTGCCAAGTATGCTGCTTCGTATTTAATCGTCAAAATTCTCGAGTATTTTGTTCAACTTCTCCTTCAGCTCGGCCTTGCTATCCTTTTGTAAGTCTGGATTTTTCTTGATCTCCTCTAATGCCTCTTCCTGTACTGGTTTCGCGGCAGCCTTGGCCTCGGGAATGTTTTGCTTGTCGATTTTGCCGACGGGTGGTTGGATTTGAGGCTCCTTGTTAGGATCGATCTTACGTCTCCATCCTGTTTTCAAGTTCAAAGTCAAGTCAAATCTAGGGAAGGGGTGTGCTTCTGTGTTGAATACGTATTTGTCCAACGGCACCTTGTTCTCATCGTCAAACAACAAGTATAAGTATTTGAGGGTCTCTGCGAACCAGAACGATTCAAGGTTGTCTCTCTTGATCGATGGAATAACAGTGACATCGTCCAACGACGTGTACGATACCTCGCCATCCTTGCTGACAACCTTGGTATGCTTGACGAAGTTTTGGAAGATCTCGTACCCGTATTCACGGTACTTGACGTCGCCAGTCAATCTGTACAAGATGAACAACGATTCAACAGTCTCAGGACGTTGCAAGTTGTGGGTATCTGCTGGCTTGATGATGAAGTCGTGGTCTTTGGTGGCATCTTGGTTGAATACCACGATTTCTGGAGATAAGCCGGTCTTGACGTCCTTGTACATCCTGTAGCAAGTGTAGGTCAATTCTTCACCCAACTTGAAGTCGGCTTCCTTTTCTGGAGTCCAATCGGGTAATTTCTTAGCCTCTTCGTAAGTCAAGCCGTTGGTGGCTCCGAGAGCCAATAATCCACCGTAGAAACACACCAAATGGTCCATTTTGGAGGACAATCTTCCACCCACTCCCGACTCTAATTCTCCTATAAAGGTCAATCCACTAGGCTTGGACTTGCCTACCATATGCTTCTTAACCCCCTCTACCGATTCTCTGTACATATCCCAGTAAATTGGTTCTTTTTGGTTGGTTTGCAAGTACTGCTTCAACAAGTATTCGTAGTAAGAATCTCCACGAGAACCCAATCTGATAAGGTTTCCATAGTACTTACCGGTATCTGGTTGCACATAGATCGGAACAAGACCATCTTTAGGTTTGTTTTCATCCAAAACTTCCATCACTTTCTCGACTCTCTTCCAGTACAAGTCTTCACCTGTCAAGAGAGACAAGTACTTGAACTCCAATTGCAAAGTAGCGACTTCTGCCGTTGAAGAAGCTCCGTTATCGACATGGTTCTTGACTCCTTCTCCGGTTTCCAAGTTGACAGAAGAATATGGAATTCCAGTAGGACTCTTGAAGCCACCTTCCAAAGCATTGGCCAAGTCAACGGCCTTGTCCAAATAGCCATCGTCTTCAGTAAAGTGAAATGCTGATAATAAGCCTCCCAACATTCTGATGGTGGTCTCAAACACATTAACTTTGTAGTCGAATCTGTAGTCGAGGTCATTCACCACCCAGTCTCTGGCTCTCTTGAGCTCGTCTTTGGCATCCATCAAGATTAAAGTATCCAATGAATCGACAATCATCCATCCCAATGGCTTGGGACCCATATTGGAACCGGTCTGGCTCAATGGGTGATATACATCCTTGCCCCAGCCGTGTTTTTCATAGTCATGCCACGACTCAAGAAAGACGTTTTTGACTTCTTGTTGACGAGCAGGCCAGTCTACTTTGGATGAAAGGGTGAGATTATCGAGAAACCCGGAAGATGCAAGGTTGTAGATGACATAAAGTACCAACGATCCTAAGAACCCTTTAAGTAACATGATTTTCTTTGATTGGCGCCCAGCAAAGGATGATGGTTTGTCTTTGTAATAAAGAGGAAGTGTACTGTTGTTTTCAGGTTTGGCTTTTCTAGCTCTCCACCTTTTGTCTCGGTCCCCTATTGATATACCTTCAGGATTGAACGACAAGCTACTCATTGGAGACTTTGAAGACAGGTCGTTGGTGTCAATTGTTGAAAGCCACTTGTGATCAATGGAGGTCACGTGAGGAGAGCGCCGCGTCAGATCAGGCACAAAGAGGAAAGGAGGAGAAGAGAAGAGGGTAATGAAGGGAGGAGACTAGGGAATGTTGGAGATGTGGGGTGTTAGAGAAAGGGACAGATGCAACGCAGAAAATACTTTGGGTCTAGAAGTGGTCTTGTGACGAAAGTGTTGAACTGTCTGTATTGACGCGTTTTCTCGCGCCGCGCGATAAACACTGCCATCAAAAGTTGATGAGCCAGTCTGGAGAAATAGCACTAGCTCTGTAGCGCATGTAGTTAAGCCTTAGGATTGAGGAGTTCAACTAGTATAGGATGAATAGCTGTAGCCCAATTTTAGTTTCATAGCAGGGTTCTTCACACTAGTGGATAGACCACCCAAGGATATTTGCGACTGATGGCCGACTGATGGTGGGACTATTTTATACTGTAACTCACTATTTTTCGCAGCCATTGGTCTACCAAGTTTTGTCCCTCTAGTTGCAGCTTGCAAAACGTCTGTAGGTACTAGCCAATGTATACTGTCACTTGGTATTCCAATGAACAACCACACAAGTAGAACGAAGTACTCAGCATCATTAGCTTTTTGTAGTAAGCCACAAGTCTCTCTGTATCCGCATTCGATTGAATGAATAATTCGCAATTATTTATTTTTCTGCAATTTACGTACAAAAATACACTAGTTTGATCTCACCAAAGCTACTGCCCTTCAATTCATTTCACTTGCATTACACATATTACATATCTACTGCCGCCTTATTGATTGAAACTCCTTCTACAAATCCCCACTCACTCCATGGTTAAAGAAGTCAAAGAAAACAAAGAAGTTAGAGAAGACAGAGAAGATACTGGATTCGGCTTGCTCGATGTGTTGAGAATTATAGGAGGCTTGGTGGCACTCAACGCCATCTTGTCATGGTGGTTCACTTCTTCTACCACCTGGGGCTATGATGGTAAGTGGCTTGATCCGCTGTACTTAAAATTCAGATTGTCCAACCAATACGTCAACTTGACTTTGGGTGAGCTATCACTTTATAATGGCACAGACCCAAGGCTCCCCATATACGTGGCCATCAACGGCAGTGTATATGACGTGAGCAGCTCACCCCTGACATACGGCCCTAAAGGTATATACCACAAGCTCAGTGGCAAAGACAGCGCTAGGGTGTTTGTTACTGGGTGCTTCATGAAGGACGACGAGTACACGTATGATTTACGAGGATTAGATGAAGCTGAGGCTTTTCACGATATACTGCTGTGGAAGGCATTCTACGAGCAAAGCAGGCGATACTGGTATGTTGGCACTGTGCAGCATGAACCCATAGAAGGACCGCCGCCTGCCGACTGCGAGCACGTCAAGTTCCCAGGCTACCATGGATAAGAAACTTACGAAGGAGGATTGCATAATAGTAGGGTTATAGTGTAATAGTTTGCACGAAAAAGTGTATGTATATATAAGAACAGAAACGGATATGAAGAGTATTATTGGCGCGTGGCTACGTATAATCATCAGTTCAGTCGGTAGACTAGTAGTTCCTATTGATACATTACTGAATGATATTTTATTGAAGTACTTAATTTTGGTCTAGAACTATAAGCTGATAGCTTTCTGTAATTGTGCTCTAACAGGCTTCAGCTGCAGAATCCAAACTCTTTTGTAACACCTGCAACAAATCCTTAGGATCTTCGAGTCCAATGCTGAGTCTAATCAAGTTTTTATCCACATCCCACTTTGCAATTTCGTCCAATTCTTGATAATGCGCCAAGATAGAATAAGGACATGCCAAGGTGAAGTTGGTTCCCAAGGATGGGCCCTTGTGTAAATTGACGGCATTGAAGAAATGGATAGCGTGCTCGGGTTTGTGGAAAAGAAACGACATCAAGCCTCCGTAACCTCCGTCTGGGGTTTTGATTTCGTCGTAGTATTTCTTACTGTCTCCAGTCGTAGGATAGTATACTTTGGATATCAACGGGCTCTTTTCAAGTAAGTCAACGACCAAAAGAGTGGTTTCGTTGATCTTGGCCGATCTGTCAGCAAAGTCTCTGGAGTTTCTTTCCAAATACAACCCGTCTTCGTCCCAGAATATATCTTCGTATTCTTCACTGAAGAATTGCTTGAGTTTGTCGTATATAGACGATACCGGGTTTAAAATAAGTGAGCCACCCATCACGTTGGAATCTCCCGAAAACACCTTGGTCAATGACGATGCAACTATATCTGCGTACGGCAAAACATGAATGTTCAAAAAGTTCCCTACAGTTTCATCGACAACCACGGCAAAACCGTACTTATCGGCCAACAGACGGATTCTCTTTAAGTTGGGTGTCTTGAGTAATGGGTTGGAGGGACATTCGCAGAATAATGCCATGATGTCGATCTCACCGCTGGCAAGACCGTTTTCCAACTCATCGAGCGACTTGTCGTCTCCGAGACCCAAGAAATGAACCCCAGGACCGAATTTCTTGAGAATATTGAGAGTATCGACATATGGGAACCCGAAACATACCGACTTCTTGGGCTTATCCCATACGTTAAGAAGAGCTTGGTGGGCAAAGAAAATGGAGGCCATTCCTGTAGGGAACAAGTAAACATCGGTTTCACTAAGGTTCTTTCCTCTCTTGGACTTTTCCATTTCTTCCTCTTGATTGTGCGACTTGTCTACTTTACCACAAATTCTTCTTCTGAGCGCAATCTTGGCCTGCTTGGCAAACTTGAGATCCAACACCCTACCGAACTTTTGTTCGATGAAGGTGTTATACTCTTTCTCTATGATTTTTTCTGCCGAGTTGGCGGCCGAAGAAAACGACGACGAGAGCGAAGGCGATTTCAGTTGGATCTTCTGCGCCTGGAGCTCTTGCTTCAAACGGCCACTGGCACGAGAAATCGACCCGAAGTCATCTTCTCCAAATAGTTCACGAAGTAAATATTCTCCCATTCTCGAACTGACTCCTTCTCCAGAATGTTGCCAGTAGTTTTTGGCCAATGGGAAGAGATGCGATGGAAATAATACCACTCCGATAGTGCACTCGACCTTGGTAGATCTTTCGTCTTCGTTTTTAGGTGACGGTGTGCTCAACTGAAGAATACGAACGTTATGGTGTTCTGGATCCTGGGACTTTATGAACTCACGGCATCTCTTGGCCACTTTGTAGGTAGGAAACACCATGGCGCTTTCATTCTGTCTTCCGTACTTTTCCTCGATCTTTTTGGCCAACGCCTTAATTGCCAGATGTATGAAAAATCTTGGGTATCCTGAGTTCATCTTGCTCACTACCCAGCTCTCTCCTTCCTCATAGCCTACAGTGGCCTCCCAGGTGGGTAAAGTCACTGACACAGCATGGGGGATGTTTGGAATGGGCATTCCAATCTCTTGCGAAGGCATCTTTACTACTTGTAATTTGTTTGCAGTACTATTGGACTTAAGATCAATGACTCTTTCAATTGTTCTTTATGCTAGTTCTACAGATTCTCGAAAAAAATGCGCTTAGATAATCAAGCTGCAGAATGATTGGGACGATAGGGAAGAGCTGAAGAAGGTAGGCGAAAGGGGAAACGGAGAGTGCGAGGGTGCGAGTATGTACTGAGAAATTACAGCCAGTTTCAGCTGGGGTTGTCTACACCACCAGTTCACTACTGCTCTACTACTATTCTCGAGAGTGTGAGTAAAATGATGAGAAAAAACGTGAATGGGCGATGAAATTTTATTAGTATCTATTAATGCAGAAAGCTATTAAGGTGGATTATGAACGTATGCAATTGACAGCACCTTCTTGAAGGCGTTTGATATCGGAATCCGAGGCTTTTCCATTGGCACTTCCGATGGACGATCCATTGGCACTAGCTGGTTTGGTAGCAGATGTTGGTGCAGATGGTGTAGATGTAGCAGCGCCGTTGGCAGCAGGAGTAGGAGCAGCTCTGTTGTGTTGCATGTGGGACTGGACCAAGTGGCCAGCTGCCAATGCAGAACAAAGAGAAAGCTCGGCTGCCAACACAGCAGAAGCCACGATTCTTGCCAATTGACGGGCATTTTCACCAGGGCTAGTAGGGTGAGGACCACGGACGCCCAAGAGTTCAAGCATGGCGCCTTGAGGCTCCAACACAGTACCACCTCCGATAGTACCGACTTCAATAGAAGGCATGGAGACAGAGATTTGCAAGTCGCCGTTTGGAAGTTTGTTCATCAAGGTGATACAGTTGGACGATTCGACGTTTTGAGCTGGATCTTGACCACAGGCTAAAAAGACAGCCGTCACCAAGTTGGCAGCATGGGCATTGAATCCTCCAACAGAACCAGCCATGGCAGAGCCGACCAAGTTCTTACTGACGTTCAATTCAACAAGGGCATCCACATCGGACTTGAGGACCTTCTTGACCACTTCTTGAGGAATTCTGGCTTCAGCAACAATAGATTTACCTCTTCCTTCGATCCAGTTGATAGCAGCGGGTTTCTTGTCGGTACAGTAGTTACCAGAGACCGAAATAACCTGCATGTCTTCAAACCCACACTCTTCAACCATGTACTTAAGCGAATGCTCCACACCTTTGGAGATCATATTCATACCCATGGCATCACCAGTGGTGGTTCTGAAACGAATGAACAATAAAGTACCGGCCAAAGCTGTTTGAATATGCTGTAAACGAGCAAATCTGGAAGTAGAGTTGAAAGCCTTTTTGATGGTTTTTTGACCTTCTTCCGAATCAAGCCAGATCTTGGCGGCTCCGGCTCTGGCCAATGACGAGAACGAAACACATGGTCCTCTAGTCATACCGTCTTGAGTCAATACAGTTTCGACACCACCACCGGCATTGATAGCTTTACAACCACGCATAGTAGAAGCAACTAAACACCCTTCAGTAGTAGCCATTGGGATATGGTATGGCACATCGTCAATGAGTAATGGTCCAGCAACACCAACAGGTAATGGCATGTAACCAATAACGTTTTCACAACAAGCACCAAATACTCTATCATAGTCATATTGCTCGTAAGGCAAACGCATGGTGTTAAGCACAGGAGCATTAGCAGTACTGGCAATAGCCTTACGACGCACCAAGACAGCTCTGGTGTTATCGCCCAATTGTTTTTCCAAGGCATACAAGGGTAATTTTCCAGCCACAACCAACGAACTGACTTCGTCATCGGTCAATGACTTGACGTTACCGTCCTTGAGAACCTTGACACATTCATCCAAAGGAAGTTGTTTAGACTTAGCTCTGATTTCCAACTCGAGAGAAGACTCATCTTCGGAGTTGGATTCGGTCGAAGTTCTTGTCAATGTGGAGACGGATCCGTTGGCAGGTTTCGATGCAGCTTTATCAGCGTTGGCAGATTTCTTGGACTTTTTAGATTTAGATTTGGATTTCTTTGAGCTAGGCTTTGGTTTAGAAATTTCCTTTTCAATCAATTGATTAGTGGTAGTAGTTTGATGACGCGAGGCATTCAAGAAGTAGGCGTTGATGGAAATGGAGATGGCAAATCCAAACAACAATACCTTGGAAATCAAGTTGTCTTTGATAGCACTGCTCGTCTTCTCCAATACAGATAAAATAAATTCTTCAATTTGTACCATAGCTCCCAAAGGCTGGTAAACTCTGGTTGACAAGACAAAGGCGAGAGTACCCTTTTTGCCAATCTCGATATGTTTAGCAGCAGCTTGGGATAAGTAAGTAGAATTGAAAGTGAAGTCTTGAGTAGAATCAGAAGAGTTGTAGAGCCATGAGCTGCCTAACCAAAATGCGTGGAATGCAAAGAACGCAGCCATCATGGCCACCTTGAATGAAACAATTGAGGTATCTTGAGAATTGAAGATAGTATTTTTACCCTGGTTATCATTTTCTGAAGATTGCTGAGCAACACTTTGAGCCACCATCGAGGAAATACCTTCTTCTTGTAAAGCGTCTTGCAAACTTTGCACTCTACGAGCTCTGTTGATTTCCACTTTCAATGACAAGATAGCAGAAAAGAAAGTGTAGACAAGCAAAAGGTCGAATGCCAAGATCAAAGCACTCAAAACGCAGAATCTAGATAATCCAACCAAGTGAGGAGCATAGAAGGTGATTGAAAGCAATGCCGAAATGACCACCAAGTGATCTCTCAACAAACTAACTGTGTGAGCAGATATAGCATTGGCAACAATTTGACTACCTTCCAACGAAGTGGTGGAAGCATTCATGACAGAAGAAGCAATAGAAACCTTGTGCTTGAAACCAATGATGGCCACCAAAAATGGAATACCTTCAGAAATACTCAAGAGAGGGACTTTGGAGTCCAACACTCTGATTGTGGTGAACAAGGCAAACAAGAAGGCAAAAGTAGAAGAAACCAAGGTGGAAAAAGCCAACCAGAACTTGGAACCAATTGATTTCATATCGAAGAAGACTTTGATCAAGGTGTACCACATGGCAACATAAGCAATAGTGATCAAAAGGATATCGAAGCTTTCGGCGCCTTTGATCAAGTTTTTAAGTTTGAAGAGAGCACCACGAGTGTATTCGTAGTACTTGCTTATGTGGTGGTTGTGTCTTACTTTCCAGGTCTTGCCATTACCCAAAACCTTATCAGGCAAGCTTGACTCGAGCTTATCGGAATCAACAATCAAAACACGGTCATTGGAGTCAATTCCTTCGTAGGTGTTTTCAATGGGGATAGGAGATGTGCTTCTTCTAAAGTGGAGTGGAACAATTGAAACTTGCTTAGCGTCGGGATATAAAGAGATGTCGTCAATCTTAGTCCACTTGTTGTAGTTGGACGAGCCCGGAGGATGGTAGTAGGCGACAGTGGTGCCTTGGAAATTGTCTGGAATGTATTCATCCACCACAGACAAATAAGCAATAGATGCAAGTAAAGATGTAGCTAGTATGAAATGAATTGGGCGATGGGCCGAAATCTTGGCCAAGCCCGATGTGGCATCTGTTATGAAGGCTAGCATATTACCTGATCACTTGTTGAAAGAATCAGTTGTTTCCTTTTTCAGATTTGACTGTTCAATCTTTTTCCCGCCAATTGACAATTCTGGTAAAATTGCAACGTTCCGGGTACACAGATGTAATTGATGAACTGAGCTAAGGGGAATACTGAAGGTAGTGTCAGTTGACTGTCTAGCTGCTATACAACAGAGTGGTCTAGTAACAATAACCGAAAAGAAAAAGATAACCGCCCGATGAAGTTTCTGGGTATGGCCAAATTTGCTCGTATACGGCGAATTTTTTTTTTCTGTCGTTTGGCGCGTTTAGAAGAGTAAAGGAAGAGGGACAGGGCGGAGGTACGAGCAGTGAACTAGGCAGATGTCTGGGGTAGTGACAAGCGGGCCGAGGCACGTGGGGAAGAAACTTGTCTGGAGGTAGAGTAGTCTAGTATGTATAGCATATTATAGCTGTCAGGGCTTAGGGATGCGCGTGAGGACGCGTGGCCCGAATAACCGATGAGGTTGATTAGCGAGAGAGGATTGGCGAATTAATAATGTGGGAAGTTGAGAAATGAGAATTGGGAAATGCGAAATGCGAGAGAGGTAAAATAGGGTGTACTGAATCGAAAAAGAGTGTACCCAATGAGCAGAAACTAAGTGCGCGTAGACAGACACCATCTCCGGTACATGTAGTAGAAGTGTACTAGCTGGTTAAAACGTAGCCTTTTTATATCCTTTTAATTTACACTCTCATTGTCCACCACATAGCAGTGGTAAAGTGGAGCACTATGGGTTACAAGATGGTCTCTAGGAAGTTAATTTAATTTCTTTCCAGACCTTTTTTCTTCTACGTTTCGCTTTTGCTTAAATCTATTCAATACACTATAACTACTTAAGAGAAACTAACTTGATGTCAAAAGTCAATTCGGAGTTGGCGGGAATACCTGGCAAGGCTTGCGAACCGTATCCCATCTTGGCTGGAATGATAACTCTTCTTTCACCACCAACAGCCATACCAGCAACACCAAGGTCGAAACCCTTGATACATTCACCTTTACCTAAACCAAAGACAAATGGCTTACCTGAAGTGTTCTTGTCAAAGACCTTGCCGTTCTTCAACTTACCGATGTAACGAATACCAACTCTGTTACCGGACTTGGCGGTTTGGCCCTTACCGATTTTTCTGTCTTCAGTGATAACACCACCTAACAAAGTCTTGGTAGGGAATTTCTTGGTGGAAGTTTCTTCCTTTTCGGCGGATT
Organism: Suhomyces xylopsoci; assembly: GCA_030568675.1. Classification (NCBI taxonomy): domain Eukaryota; kingdom Fungi; phylum Ascomycota; class Pichiomycetes; order Serinales; family Debaryomycetaceae; genus Suhomyces; species Suhomyces xylopsoci. The sequence continues at coordinate 447,386 of JAJMGM010000001.1, forward strand.
CCTCCTTTTTAGCTTGAGCTTCCTCCTTCTTGGCCTTGGCCTTTTCCTTCTTTTCCTTCTTTTTGTCGACCAAGGTAGATCCAGTTGGTCCTTGTTCTAATTCTTTGCTGAACTGAACAGACTTCTTGTCTTCCTTCTTCTTCTTGGAATCCTTCTTGGATGCTGGTTCTTCAGAATCTTCAGGAGCGGATCTCTTCTTGTTGTTCTTCTTGTCTTCCTCTTCTTCCTCGATCAATTCTTCGATCTTGTTTTCAACATCGGATTCGTCTTCCAAGTCTTCCAAGTCGTAACCGTCACCGTGGATGATTTCATCCTCATCTGGAGACAAGTCGTAGTCATCTTCATCGTATTCTTCATCTTCGGAGTCTTCGTCAGCTGGGTGTTCAACGTAGTTACCAGTCAAGTGGACAGCGTAAGATCCAGTGACTACAAAGAAGACTTCTTCTTCTGGGGAAATGGTCAAGTCGATGGTTTGTTGGAATTGAACCTTTGGAGATAAAGTACAGACGACGAATTCAGAGATATCGTCTTCATCGTCTTCATTATCGGAGTCTTCAGCGACTTCTTCATCTTCTTCTTCTTCTTCAGCCTTCTTGGAAGCCTTGCTCTTCTTCTTTGGCTTTTCTTCTTCTTCTTCCTCTTCTTCTTCAGAGTCTAACTCGTCACCTTCTTCGGCTTCGAGGTCAGAGTCTTCTTCGTCCGAGTCAATGAATGGAACAGATCTCTTCAATAATCTCAAAGTGGCTGGCTCTTCCTTGTCATCGAGAGCTTCTGGGTCAACAGCAGCCAAGGTCAATCTGATGGTGACTGGGTAGTCATCGTCGATAGCTGGCACTGGGTTAAATGGCTTGACAGCCAAGTTGTAAGTGGAAATAGGAATTAAACTAGCCATTATGTTACTGTACAGTGGAAGAAACGTTCTCTATTACTTTCTACTTTTAAGCAATGAGATGAGATGAGATTTTTTTTAGAGCGTGCGGCTCAAAAACACATGGCATTTTTCACCTGAGCTGAGCACCCTTCGGTGAGCTTCTACAGTCAGTAGGTTATCGTTTGAAACTGTATTAAATATACATAGAGAGAAAATTCACACTCACTTTCAACATAGGTTAAACGACCCCTACAAGACTACAACTATACATGTAATATCTTGTAGGCAATCAATGAGAAACCACTATATATTTAATTAAAAGGTTTGTGTTGTTAAATTAATTAAAGGGTTAATTTAAAATTTCAACAAGTGAGGTTTGTCACCGCTCTTTAAAGCGAAAGAAGCAGACAAGTATTGCTTCAATAATGGGGTCTTCTTAATTTCAGATAACAAGGCAGCGTCAACGGTCTTTTGGTCAGCGACTCTTTCAGCCTTGATTTCCTTCTTTGGTTCTTCCTTGAAAAAAGCTTCTTCGGTCTTTCTGACGAATCTTGGAGCCTTTTCTCTGGCAAAGTATTCAACGTTGAACTTGGAAACGTCAACACCTTCAACAGAGACCTTGGTGGAGGTGGCAATGACGTAACGAGCGTTGACTCTTCTTAATGGAACACCATTGATCTTGAATGGACCGGAAACCAACAAGGTGTTGTCTTCCAAGTTCTTCAAGTAGACGACTCTCTTACCTCTGAATCTACCGGCCAATAAGATTAAGACGGTACCTGGAACTAAGGAAGCACGTAACTTTTGTGGACGGGCAACCTTTCTAGATTGCTTTGGGACTGGAGCGTCTTGGGATGAGTACCACTTTGGGGCCTATAATATGTTAGTATATTGGATTCAATTATTCATCAGTGAATAGAGCTTCAATACTCGGCATTTGATTCCATTCCTTTTACTTGGTATTAGGTGCCTCGATGAATTAGGTGTATTTTTCACCTGGCTGAAATAACATTTTGTTTAAAAATTTTTCACGGTCAACGAGTATATTGTTTGGCCCACTTCAATAAGGTCATGGTATCTTCGAGTATATCTTGATGCTTCACTGGCATTCTAGTGTCGTTAGACGACTATCTTTACATACAATTTGGCTCATTTTTGATCTAGTTTGTTGGTGATGGTGAATACAATCAAAAGGAAAGAATTTTTTCTACCTTTTTTCACTGGAAGCTCACAATTGGCAGCGGTGGAGGTGAGCGCGAGAGAGCAGGTGACCGCCGGCGCGCACTGGAGGAGTTTGCGGAGGATGTGCGAGAAGCTTCAGCGCGGAACTGCATGTAGTGACAAAGGAGGCACCAGCACCTGGTGCGGCGGAGCACGTGTTCGCAAAAAAGCAGTCACAGCACATGGCCAGAACCACCGCCCTGGCACGTGAGTGGCTGCAAAAAGTTATAAGACCAACAGTAGCAGCTTAAGCACGGATCCTTGGCTTACCCAAGTGTGTTGACTGCCAAAAAGATTCCTTAGGCATTCATAAGCTCCTCGTATAGTATACATGCCTGACTTATTCTTTAGTTAATTTTTACATCGTTTAGATCGTCATGGTTTGGTTTTTCTTACTTAATTAACATACATTACTACTGATTCAAACTGATATACCTGATATTTACGGTCAAGTCTCCTTCGCCGGCGTTCAACAAGATATTTTCCGACTTGTCCAATGCTTCCTGCAATGGCAACACGGTGTGAGCCAATTCAATGCTCTTACCAAACGTGTGAGGCTCTCTTACAATAAAGTGCAATTCACCTGAAGAGACAGATTTGAATGGAACGGACTCGTTCCATCTGTATACACCTGTGTTTTTGTCTGCCTTGGCATGTCTGGTTTTGTAGATTTCCTTTTCCTTGGATGTAGTCTTCAATAAGACCTTGACTTCCAAGTCCTTTGAACTGAAGCCAGAAGCAGAAACGATACTGATTCTGCCTGGAATGGCGTTGGGACCGTAGATACTTGGAGCAAAACTACTGGCGTCATCGACGTTGGTTGCTGCACTGGCCGAACGCTTATGGTTGATTGGCTTCTGAGGTGGCGGCAAGTTTTCCATGTGGATGTTTGGAATACCTTGGACGTTTTTGTGAGCTGCTTTACCTGTGCCAGCTCCAGGTTGACCAGATCTAGCGCTGTGCAAATCATTGGATCCCTTACCGTTCTTGGATGGTGCAGAAGACTCGGAGTAACGAGATTCGTTTGCGTCGCCTTCTTCTTCCTCTTCCTCCTCTTGTTCTTCATCCTCACCTTCTTCATCTTCGTCACCTGAATTCTCTGCTTGTTTTTGTGCTGAAGGAGCCGGGACGGCATTGGCTTCAATGGAGTTGGGGTCTTCTTCGGACTTTCTCTTTCTACGTTGCTTCAACGATTTGAGGAACGAACCTCCCTTGGTGACTGTATCACTAGCAGCACCAATACCACCTCCAATCACGTTACTGGTAAGGTCAGCAACACCTCCAACCACCTTCAAAGGTGCCTTGGAAACAGCAGACATATCGAATGGTATTCCTCCACGAGTGTCCAACATTGGTCTGACGTATTCGGGCTTGAAGGTTGCTCTCAAGTTGACGGTACCTTGAGTGTCCAATTTCACGGAAAACTGGGTGGAGTCATGAGGCTCAAGTGGAGACAAGTCCAAACGAGCTCTACCCAAAAGCTCGTCGTCGTGGGTCAAATCCCAGTCATAGACTTCAACAGTGACAATTTGTCTAGAACGAGAAAGAATAGGGAAATCGACCGCTTCGTTCCAAATTGGATCCAACGTTCTTCTGTTCTTATCGGTTTTGTAGAGCTCAACACCGTCCATCTTGACAACCAACATTGGATCAGATTTACCGTTGGAATCAACAGACTTCAAGTTTTCGGCACTCAAGATATCGAGCTTGATGTGTCCGACGTCAAGAATGGTGTCGAATGGCGCCAACTTGAATGAGGAAGGAATGTACTCCAATTGAACGCTGACTGAGTTGAGGTCATCGATCTTGACGGTGATAGGTGCCTTGTTGGCTTTCTTTAAGATCTCAAGAGTGCTAAACAACTTTTCCGCCACAACCTGTTTCTTGGAGGTGACCTCGACTTTGGTGGCTACTCTGAAAACAATGTTGGAGTTAGGAAGATCTCTGATGAAAGCTTCGCCGCTCGACGGAACATTCAAGTGTCTACCTTCAGCTCTTGGAGAAACACCAGAAGGATGTCCGTGGTCATCGAAAAGAGTGTGGAGGTACAAGTCTGGCTTTGAAAACGATCCATGCATCACATGAACGCTCAAAACACCGGCTCTGTACTTGATAGCCTTGTCCAAAGGCATAAACTGTCTTGGAGCCAGGACAGTATCCTGGTTAGTTTCAAGCCACGTGTGGTTAACTGGATCGTTCTTGTACAATTCTTGTTCTTGTTCAATACGTTCCTTCTCCTTTTCTTCGCGTAACTTGACCTCCTTGGTGTATTCCTCGAAGTTGTCAAGTTGATGTTGTGTGTACACTGGAATAGTTGGCACAAACGATACCGAGTAGGTCAAGTTACCACTTGGCTGGCCATTGAGCAAGATAGGCTGGTCAATAATTTCTTCGGCTCCGTCGTATCCTAAATAGTATCCTTCTTCGCTCTTCTTCACGAAATCATTAACACTGATGGCCGAAGAGCCCAAGGAACGGTCCTTTTCGTCTTCTTCATCCATGATCTCGATAAGGAAGTGCTGGTTTTCGTTGGAAACTGGGAAGAAGTAGACAGAGTCAAACCCGACGTCAGTGGTGTTGGCAAAGGTAGGAGTTCTTCCAATAATCTTGTTGTGCAACAAGATTCTGGCATATGGATCAACTTGTCCCACGGCTTCCAAGTTCTTGAGGCCAGTAGCGTTACGCAAGTGAATTCTGATACCTCCAATGGCAGCATTAGGATAACTCTTGACGTTGCTATCTTCAGTCATGGCCAAAGCTTTCCAGCCCGTAGTGATTCTAAACTTGGAGTATGGAGCTTCATCAGTGTGAGGCTCTCCCTTTAACCATTTCTGGCCTCTGTTACTCTCAAAGATCAAGTCTTGAATGTTTGCATCAAGCTTTCCTACAATATCGTTTTCCACGGCATCCTTGATCAAGATCTGGACTCTGGTCAGGGCTTGTTCGGTAATCAAGCATTCAAACGACTGGTCCCATACTGGCTCGTTATTTTGTCTAAGCCTACGGCAAGTCTTGACTAATTCGTAGTTGATGTAGATTTCGGCATAAGGGTTCAATAATCCCAATACCGAGCGACTAATATCCAAGTCTCTGGCTTCGTGTAAGTTGATCTTCAAGATACCGACCTCGGAATCAGTGATGGGTTCTTTGGTACCGTCTTCAAGCTCCATAGGATCAAGTTGTGGGAACCATCTCAAGTCGAAGTCGATCTTACCAACAGATCTTCCACCTTCAGTAATGGACTTGACCACATTGGTTTGAATCTGCTTCTGGTAGAGATCAACAAGAGCAATATCAACATTACCAATCAACTGGTCGTCAAGTTTGTCTTTAATCAAGTTGTATACATTGAAACTCAAGTGGTTGCCGTCCAACAGGTTAACCAACAAGTAGATAGTTTCCATATATACGGGATCGTTAGTGAGCTTCTTAATTTTGGTCTTTTCTGACACATCTGCATTGGCCGAGAGCTGCAATTGCACATAGGGGTTGATAGAGTTGGGTGGTGTAGGGTTACCAATCTTCAAGCCGGTTAATCTGTTGATGGTAACAGCCAAAACACCAATTGAGTCGTTGGATTGTTGGGCCATGATCTCTTCTACATCGATATCAAGCGAGTTAGGCGCATAAAGCATTGGTCTCAAGTTGGCGTGGATCAAACCGTTAACAAACTTGGACAAACCAGGGATAAACGACATAATATCAAGCCCAAGAGTGTCACCTCCAACAGGTTTCAAGGCATAGTCAATAGTAGGAGCTTCCAAGAACTGAATCGATACCATTTTGACGTGGGGAAAATCTTGAGTAAGCTTCAATTTGATGTTCATACGACCGGTAAACGACATGTCTTCAACCAAAATAGGTAAAGACTTGGAAATAAATGCCTTACCAACAGTAACGCCCAAGGCGACTTTTGGGTTGATTTTCTTTTTGATTTCGTTCTTGGTCATATCGTCAGTATCATTAGGAGCAAACGAAAATGCCCAGTCCATTTCAATATGGTCATGGCCCTTCTTGGTATAAGACTTGACGGAGTCTACTCTAGGAGCCTTTGAGCCTAGAGTGAACTCGTCCAACGACAATTTTTCAATTCCAAACCCTGGAGCTTGGTCTTTCAACACTTCGTTGGCTTGGAACATCACGGTCTCTGAAAGTGCTGGCATGTAAATGACCCAGAACTTGTCCAAAAACGAATTGAGCCATTCCATGGTTTCCAATTGCGTCTCGAGACGGTTGCTAGCATGGACTCTGGTCATGTCATCCTTAAGGTTACGGTTAAAACGTCTCATTTCGGTTCTGTACACGGAGTTGGTGAACAACAAGACAAACACAAGCGAGAGAATACCCCCACCCAAACGAGCAGCGAGCCAACAAAAGAAACATGTACCAATCATAATGGCAGTGTTCCAGTACCAGTCACCATAAAAGTGGTCAATGACATAGGTTTCGATGGCTTTCATAAGCTTGATCTGATGGAGCTTGTTCTGGTCCGAGGGCGAGTTCCAGAACCCGACGTTGTGCCAGGAAAAGGTAGACTGGTCTCTGATCCTTAACTTGGGTGGTGGGCCCTTTTTCTCGTCATTCTTGGCTCCATCTACCGGTGCCTTGTGGGTATTTCCTTCGTTGATTACTTTTTTGTTGTAGTCCTTGACGTCTTCAACATTCATCTTCCCCTTTGGAGGGGGATGTTGTTTCTGCTGTTAGTCACTCAATTGATTGACAGTTTACATATACGGCCCTATACTTACTTCCGACATCTTGTTCCTTGGTTATTCCTACTGTTTCCTAGTAGTTTACTCGTTCCTTCGATTTCAGGTACGCTTCACTATCAGCCATTCGTTGGCGCGAACTGGCGAAGCAAAGAGCAAGCCCGCGTGGTCAGGGCACAGATGCAGAAGATGGCATAACTACACACAAGAATGTTAGACACAAGATTACTATAGTGATTAGGGAAATGCTAGAGGGCTACAGACGTTATGTCTACAGTGCGTACTATTACCTACATGTTTAGACGTATACACCCTGCTTATGTTGCTGATACTACTGAGAGTTGTGTGGTCTATTTTAGGACGTTCTATTTTTTCACCGCTCTTTGCGGCAAACTGTCATTTGTATGGCTTAACAGCCATATGGCGTAAAGTTGTATTTGTAGTTTCAAATGTACTATTACTTATAATATACGTTAGTACTGTACACACTAGCATTCCCACGTTCGATGGCCTTGCTTTTATGATGCGGAATGGTTGACTGTGCTAATTTTGGAAGGCTGTGCTGCATATACCATACAAGCCTCATTTCGTTATCTTCTACATCACACCTGCAAATCCGATTGCTGTGCGACTTCATCTTAAACCAATACAATAAATTTGATGTAGTGTTGCGATATTTATACATAGGTAGTAAACTTGATCTAGATATCTTTCAGAAAAGTTTCGTTAGTGACTGCCTGATCGAATTTGCAATCTGCTAGATCATTACATTACTGCTTCTCTACAATCACAATGTACTAACCATTTTACCTCAAAGTTAGGCGAGATTTCACCCATATGGATACTTAAGCGAGTTTCGATTTGTCTTCTACATTTTTATAGATAAAAGTATTATTTTGACTTCTAGATGCTATTTTCAGGCTATTTTGGAATAAGAGATAAGATTAATTTAAACGGTTTCCAAAACGACATCCTTAAAACCAGAAGAAACCTTCTTACCCTTTTCTTCGGTTGAACCTTCACCGTGTAAAGCTAACAAGGCACCCAAGTCGAATTTTGGTTGTTTTAAAACCTTGACTTTTCTGACGTGAATGTTTTGTAAAGGCAAGATGGTTTGGGTAGACTTTTCGATTTCACGACCAATAACTTCAGGAATCAATTTGGAGGTTAATTGAGCCAAAGTGACGTTGGAAACTTCTCTTTGCATAATTTCAATCATCTTCTTTCTGACTTCTCTTAATTTGGAAGATTGAGCGTAAGTGGTCTTTCTAACTTGGTTAGCTTGTCTCTTGGTGAAAGCAATAGCGAAAACTCTCAAGACGTAGTCGTCAGAGGTCTTGACAGTGACGTTAGCTTCAACCAAAGATTGCCATTTTCTGACCAAAGATCTTAATTTGTCGGAAGTGAAGTCTAAACCGTGGAAGTTGGTCAATAAGTTTTTACCTTGGACTTCATCGACTCTCAACTTAACCTTTCTGTATGAGTGGTCTTCGGAACCTTGTAAGTCAGCCAAGCTGATTTCAACAACACGTCCCTTTAAACCATCGGCAGCGTTCTTTAAACCGGTGGACTTGTTGATCAAAGTCTTACCAACGTTTCTGTTTTCGAAGGTGGATGGGGCCTTGACATCAAACCATTCCTTCTTGGTGAATGGGTCGACAACCTTCTTCTTCAATCCCTTCTTACCCTTGGATAATCTCTTGTTCTTACCAACTGCCATATTTGTTTACTACAGTATAAGTTCGTCTTAGAAAGAGTCTAGCAGAAATAGTAAAAAAGGCCTGGCAAAAATTTTTTTTCGCTGGTAATTTTTCACTCGCTGCCCGAACACCCTTACCGCACTAGTGGGGCCGGTCAGCGAGGATGCGCGCGAGGGGTGTGGTACTGCAGGAAGGGCAGAGTGGTGGGTTGTGTACAGGAAAATAGGACCATTTGAGCTTTCTGTGACGCTTGGTATGGTGCGTGCCATCCGCGTGCAATATGGTGGGTGTAGGGCCGGTGCCCTGCCGCGTCAACTTTGCCAGATCGGGACGTGCGGCGCTGGAAGCCAAAACCCAAAACAACAACCAATATTATCAATAACAACAGTAACGATGGAGGAACCACAGGACCACAACAATCAGTAAGTCGAATTGGTGGCGAATCGCGCATTGATATGGTAGCGGTATTGTACTAACAACCGTCAAAGAGTAGCATTAAAAATCGGGTTAATTGGCGACTCCCAAATAGGCAAGACCTCGCTTATGGTCAAGTATGTAGAGGGGTCGTTTGATGAAGACTATATTCAAACATTGGGAGTCAATTTCATGGACAAGAAGATCCAGATCCGTAACAACACCATAACGTTTTCCATTTGGGACTTGGGTGGACAGAAAGAGTTTATAAACATGTTGCCGCTAGTGTCTAACGATGCAGTGGCAATATTGTTTATGTTCGATCTTACCAGGAAATCAACGTTGAATTCTATTAAAGAATGGTACCGCCAGGTGCGTGGGTTTAACAAAACTGCTATTCCATTTTTAGTAGGCACCAAGTACGATCAGTTCATTGACTTATCATATTCCGACCAATTGGAAATCACCCAGCAGGCCAAGAAGTTTGGCACTGCCATGAAGGCCCCGGTGGTATTCTGCTCGACCAGTCATTCCATAAACGTGCAAAAGATCTTCAAGATTATACTATCGAAAGCATTTGACTTACGGTTGAATCTTGACGAAATCGTCAACGTTGGCGAGCCCCTTCTAGTCTACAAGTGATAAAAGAAAAGGAGTTACTAGCAGTGTTGAGAATATAAACCATGCTAGTCAATTGCTTGCATACTCTATTCAGTTCTCTATATATCCTTTAATGCCCATTTTTAAAGATTTTCACGTGACGCGCCCATCGCCATATCAGCGTAGCCTGAGCAAGTAGCAGTAGATAGTGAGTAGAGATGGGACATAAAGGATGGCTGATTGAGTTGGGCGAGGACAATGGCAAGGTCAGGCGAAGCAGAAGAGCTGCGGCTACCGAAGCCGTAAGCATCAAGCGAGATTCAGATGGGTTAGTGCTTCGTCCTGGCGATACCGTGCTCGTCCAGTCTGGTTCTGAAACCGAAGTGGCCTTGATCAAGGAAATACTGTTTGGTACCAATGCATTGGTTGACGTCAAAGCTCTCTGGTTTCTTCGTGGTGCCGAAATTGACGCTAATTTGGTCGAATCCGTTCAGCCCCACGAGCTCTTTATCACCGGCTACGTGGAAGAGTTTGATTTGGAGTCGGTGATAGACAAAGTCAGTGTTGTTTCTGAGGCAGAGTATGATCCTGTGATGGCCCAGAATACCAATTGCTACATGTGCACACGAGGATCAAGCTCTCAGGGTGATGTGGTCACTGAAAAGTTGGACTATCGCGAGTTAATGGAATTGTTTGCCAAAGACCCCAACGAACTCGTCGATTATATTCGTACCAGAACTGTCACAGGAGCTTACAAGACCAAGCAGCCCGCAAAGGTAAGTGTTGCAGAAAAATTGAAGCAGGTGGAAAAGGTGAAGAAGGGAAAGAAAAAGACACCAGAGCCCGAGAGTGAAAACTCGTCGTCAGACGAGTATCAAGAAGATAATGACCCATCTGAAGAGGAGGACATTGATAAAGATGAGATTGAAGAAGAGGAGATTGAGGATCCTGATGTTGATATGGAGCCATCCACGCCTCGAAAACGAAAGAATGCAGCCTCGCCCAAGAAAACCAAAAGCCCTCGTAAAAATAGCAAAAGCCCCACCAAAAACGCTATGGACGACGAAAACTCGCCTCGAAAAAGGTTCAAGAGTAAGCCCAAGGTGTCGGTTCCATCACTTGCCTCGCTATCGCCGCGTAAACCAATCTTGTCCACCACGTCATCGTCTTTTAAAGAACTCAAAGCCAAACTACACTCTTCCATCAAACTTAACTCGTTGCCAGGTCGTGAAGATGAATCAATGGTGATTTTGGACAAAATCTATACAGCTATCAAGACAGAAATTGGTTCTTGTATATACATCAGTGGTACTCCTGGTATAGGTAAAACGGCTACTGTCCGAGACGTGATCACCCAACTTAAAGAGTTCTGTACTCTTGAAAACTTGAAGTTTGATTACTGTGAGATCAACGGTCTTAAGCTCCTTTCACCCAACGTTGCCTACGAAATCTTGTGGCGTAAGATCACCGGGGAAAATATTAGTGCGTCCAACGCCGCAATATCACTCGAGGAGCACTTTGCAAGGAAACGGGACAACGATGTTCCATTGGTGGTATTGATGGACGAACTAGACCAGATCGTTACCAAGAACCAAAACGTCATGTACAATTTCTTCAACTGGCCCTCGTACACCAACTCCAAACTAATTGTCATTGCCGTTGCCAATACCATGGACTTGCCTGAAAGAGTATTGTCCAACAAAATCTCGTCCAGATTGGGACTAAACAGAGTACAGTTTCTAGGCTACACATTTGACCAGCTTGGAGACATTATCAAGCACAGACTCGACATGATCACCCTGCAGAACAATAGAAAGGTGATTATGAATCCAGATGCCATTAGCTTCGCGTCCCGTAAGGTTGCCAGTGTTAGTGGTGACGCGCGTAGGGCGTTGACAATTTGCCGGCGTGCGGTGGAAATCGCAGAGTCCGAATACTTGGCTGCAAAAAGCGAGTCAAACGACCAGGAGGGAACCGAAACAAAGGAAGACGAGCAGAAAGAGGTGTTTTACGTGCAGATATCGCATATATCCAAAGCCATCAATGAAACCGTGAACTCGCCCACGGCGCAGTTTCTAGGCTCTCTCCCTTTTGCTGCGAAACTACTTCTCAAAGCCATATTGCTCCGCAAAAAGAGAACAGGCATGGCTGAAAACATGTTGGGAGAGATAATAGACGAGATGAAGAACTCCTTGCATTTGCTCACATCTCAAAAGGGTGCCAATGCACTTAATTCGCTTGACCCCAATGTCACGTTGCTCGACTTGCTCTATAGCTCGTCCTTCTTGGACCCTCTGAGTCCTCGGAAACTTAACATTCGCGCTACCAAATTTAAGCAGCTCATCAACGAGTTGGTTGAAAACGGGATTTTGATGCAGCAAAACGTTCCTGGAGAACGCTACCGTCTCATCAACCTCAATGTGTCTGAAGAAGAACTCACAGATGTTTTACGCAAGGACAGAGACATCCTAGGGGAAGTATAGAAGAACTTGTATATTATGAATCACGTGCGAGATGGCTTTACACGCCTTTACCCCTACAAGGTTGTAAGACAAAGTATACTTATCTAATGTATTGGCTAGTAGTTATGATGTAGTGAAGTCGATAATTACTATAGTGACATGTATGTGTATATCGGCGTTTTTTAGTGTTGCAACCGTTGTAGTTCCCCCGCGAAATGAGATGAGATAAAAGCGATGAGCGAGTGAAAAATCGAACACCACTCAAGTAATGAACGCCATAGACCCTACAGACTACGTAGAAGCCGCAGAAGGCCAGACCTTAAGATTCTCCAATGAGAAGCAACAGGCCAAGTTAGAGCTTGGTATTTGCATGGCCGTGTACAAGTGGGAAGAACTCCAAACCGCAGTCGATAACTCATGGGGAGGAGCCAACTCGGCAGAGAAGAGAGACTGGATCTCGGGTATAGTCATAGATTTGTTTGAAGAGAAAGTGGTGGATATACAGTTGATTGAAGAGACTTTGTTATATGCCATGGTGGACGAATTTGACACCGAAATCGACAACGACTCTGCGTTGGAAATCGGGGCCTTGATCATCAAGATCTACAGAAATGTGCAAATGGAAAAGTACGAGCTCGTGGACGAGTTGTACGCCAAATGGCAGGCCAAACAAGCCACCAAGAGCACAAAGGCACCTGTTGTCATTGAGGCTGATCCTAATAACCCAGACTCATCCGATAGTGAGGAAGAGGAAGAAGAAGTGCACAACGACCAAGACATCGACATGGACATCGATTCGGCGCCACCTGCGCCTATTGTTGACGACGACGGGTTCGAGTTGGTACAGAAAAAGGGAGGAAGAAGAAGATAGTTTTGTAGATTAAATATACGTCTATTAAGGCATGCTTATGGAGTTTCTAGGGGTGTTTGTATTGGACCTGTTGAAGGTGTTGAGTGAATGCAACGATGAGATTGACGAGCGGTGGGGCATCTTGCCAAACATCGCTTCCTGTTCTTCTACAGGTGTGCTCAAGCCTGAACTGACACTATTTCTATGGTTCGAGACCTTGAAATCACTGAATCTTCGGACCAAATTGACCGGCGGGCCTTGCTGGCTGCTTATGCTTCCTAGTCTGCCGTACGCAGCACCAAAAATACCATCGCCCGAAGACTGGATTTTGAAGAGTCTTATGGAAGTGTTGAACCATTGGTTTGTATTTGTCAACGAGTTCTGGACCCGTTCAAGGATCCTAGCCTCGTTTGCCTGAGACAAATGGTGGGTAGTAGATCCGTTTTTGATGAAGCTTGTCCATGAAGATGTCAACTTGCTAACAGTAGCCAACGAAGATGTGATGTTCTTCATGATCTTGTTGTTACCACCACAATGGTCTTTTACATTGCTGATGGAATTGTAGGTGTCTCCGTATAATAAAGAGAGGTACCACCCTAATGAAAGATGGCTCCAGTTGAACTGTAAGAATACCAAGGGGGTGGAGGGTAAGAAGTCGTAGTTGATGTCCTTTCTATGTGTGGCAACGAGAACATCAAAATCGAAGGCTTCGATTTGCTTGACAATTACCCATGACTCGACTTTTGGCCCGTTACTCCATTGGTCCTGAAGAAGCTCTTTGAGCTGAGGGATGATTATAGTCAATATAATGCGTAACGAGTCCTTGCCTCCCCACGTACGCTTTAATGGGCTATTCATGGGAAGCTTTTCGCGGGCTCTTTCGGACATTCCTGTAGGAGGAATCGACCGTAACGATTCCTCGATGTTTTTATAGTCAAGAAGAGTTGATTCTGAGAGCTCGTTTTTGTCTTTGGTTGTGGAGTTTATGGACACAGAATCGTCTTCTTGAAGCAGGAACTCGTCCCTTTCGTTATCCGGTGTGGATTCTGCGGTGGTCTCTTCCTCCGTGTCGCTTTCGGGAGTGGCTTCAAAGCTAAGTATGGTGTTCCAGACATCCTCATATACTTTCTCATTTTTCAACACCGAAAACAACAACATTCTCGAGCTCTTGGGATACTTGATTATACTGGTGCAAATGCTTCGTATTACAAGTGCCAAAAAGTCGGGCGCCAATGGGTTTTCTTCCAAGAATTTGCGGCTCGAGAGCTTGATGATGAGCTGAGTAACCAGCCAGCAGGCAGAATATCCAAGGCCTCCTTTAGCATTGGCATTGCCCATCTTCTTAGTATCATCATTAGTAGCCTGCAAGTCTCGCGAGGAAACGGGGGGTATCAAATGGTACAAGATTTCCACGAGAGTCATGGTCAGATAGTCGGGGTTGGAGCCTGAAATCGCTACCGCATTTGATATCATTGCCGAAATGTGAATAACCACGAAATCCCGGGTGGTGATGGGTCTGGGATTCGTTTTGAAGGTAAGAGGAAAGTTTTGGTAGAACGACTCTTTGATGGGCCCGAATATAAGCTCCATTAACTTGGGGTCGGAGCTGAGGTACAACATAAAGTACGAGCATAGTCTGACCAAATTACGATGTGGAGGCGATGCAGAAAACGTCAGCAAGTGGAAAGTCAACACTATAAGCAACTCGTCCAGAAACCGAGCAGCCACCATGGCTTTGAATGTCTTGTTGCACTGGAGCAATTCCCACAAGAGCATGATGCATTCGCATGACCATATTGACGGCGAGCTCGACAGCTTTACTAGCGAAAACTTGGAAGTATCGTCGTCTCTAACAAGTGGCTGTTTAAGAATACCCATCAAGTGAGAGTACAAGAAAAGGAGTTCGGAGTCCTTGTGCAATTTTCCGACATATAGTCTTGCCATGTTCACTGGTCTGTTTGTAGAAAGTACCTCGAGGTCAGACAAAAATGTCAAGTGCTCCGATGCTGGAAGTGGGTATGCTATCATCAACGTCAATAGCTGGGCAGCGTAGGTTACCATCAAGTGACGCAGCTCTGCGAGGTCAGGAGACGAGTATATGAGTCCGTTTTCCTCACCCAGTTTTGCTGAACGGCACAACACATTAAACAACGAACAGACCAATGTCAAGAGCTCGACTCGGGGCATGGCCACCACCAAAAGGGTCAAGAACTTCAGCCCCTGTGCCACGATCTTCGATGGCAATTCGTACAACGGATTCGACACCAATGTAAGTATCAACTTCAAGATCTCGGATCTGTTACTGTCGATAATCGGATTAGGCGTGACGTACTTGGAAGAGACCAAGCCGATGCCCGGCTCCCATATGCTTGAGGAAGCACTTTTGGACGTATCGAGAGTGAAACCTCGAACAAAGAGAAGTCCGAGAAGGGCTTTGAGTGTGGTGTGGCCAAGAATGCGGCGTGGCAGTTCTTTGGCATGCTGGGGGTCGTTGCCGTTGTTAGAGTTCGAATTAGGGATATTTATGCTTTGGAGGGGTATGGCTTCCTGGTGGCCCAAGACCTTCATGGGATCAAAGGAGTCGGTCCAGAACAACTCGTCCTCGATCTCCTCGATATACTCGGGTATTTCGTACAAGAATGGTAGCAATTTGGTAAGAAACCTTATACAGTTCAATAATACATTTGCGTCCTGAAGAGTCCGTTTTGATTCGAAGATATCGACGATTTTTTCACTGAGGATTCGTATTAGTGTCAAAAAATTGATTTTGTTTTGGTCTCTGGTGTTTTTTATCTCCAACGGGGTAAGCAATTCGTAGATATCGTTGCTATCTTCGGGCTCCTGCCATAGCACTTGCCAGAATGCTGTGTGTTGTACCTCGATGATACGACCTTGTCCTAGCTTGAAGAAATGGTTCTTCAACCGTAACCGGTCTTCGTATGACTTCATTTATGGAGTGCTAGGGTGTAGTTGGATTTGGCTGCTAAGAGTGGGATGTTAAATGCTCAAATTTGATATGGCCGTTTGCCCAGTGCACGCCCCAGTATGGGTAGCAGAAAAGATGAGCGGCCTACAAAAGTAACTGAGAAACTGAGCTAAAGAGCAATTGGCAGATAGTTGCTGGGACAGATAGTCTATTGCTTTCTTATCTGCTTCCAATATTATCATCTACTTTTAATAATATCCTTATCTATTTTGCTTGTATTAGGGTTTGTAGCTAAATATTTTGATATGAAGGGTCCGCGAGCACCACGCTTAGTGGAGACGACGGTTTTTGGGAGAGTTCGAGGCATCGCTGTCTCGTTTTCGAACACTGCCTGCGATGGATGCGTAGCCTACATCCACGGGCATAGCAGCCTCGTGGTCGGGGTTTTCGTCTGGAAGTTCGCCGAGGTCGTCGGCATCGCCTGTGGTGTTAAGAAGGGTTTCTGGGGCCCATGCTGCGGGAATTTCCACGTCAGATGGTGCACCGAAAGTAGGCTCTATTGGATGAGATTTCGAGTAGAAACCGTTGTTGTCGCCATCTCCCTCGTTATCGGAGTCATCAGAATCGAGATGAAGTGCTGAACATTGTGATAACCCCTCGTAGACGCTTCCTATACTCGAGTCTACCTGAGCCAAAAGTCCTTCTGACAGCGGCCCCAGGCCCCCCAGGATTTCAAAAGCTACTGTAGGCACATATTCGGATTCCTGGTTCGGTATGGCTGCAACAGCGGGACTAGAAAACACTTGTAAGTAGAGAATAGTGGCCCCGGAGTCTTTGAGTGCATGGAGCATTATCGCTTGGTACGGGATTTCCAAGCCCAATTTGGCTGCTGGAAACCATATAATGAGTGAAGTGTTCATCACGAGAAGCGTAGAGTTTGACCAGTCCACTGTAGAAAGGGAACTGTCAAGCTTGAGTTCGTGTTGTGGGTCGTTAGGGCTGAGCTGTATATTGTACCCTTGTCCTCCTGCGTATATCACGAACTTGTCATCCTCAAGAGAGAACCTTTCTGGGGAAGATAATTGGTAGAGTGCGACAGGGATCGTGTTTTCCACGCTGGGAACCTCGTGGATGATTTTCAGAAACGGCGGCATATCACTTGATGTTTGGGCCCGATGTGCAAAAGACGAGCTCACTCTGTTTCTATGGTGTTCAGCGTCTCCTTCTATATCTTAAGTATACCCTCTGAGTATGTTGACTCGCTCAGTCAGGCTGGGGAACAGCCGTGCATCTGGCATGGACCGATTGGTAAATGGTGATGGTGATTAAGTCACGTGAAGCGTCACCTGCCGAAATGGCTATCTTGGCTATATGCTCTAAGAGTAACCTTGAGTTAAATTAGTCCTTCGCGGCATTTCTTTGCAAAGTAGTGCTGATTTAGGTTTGGTTACCGAATTACAGGTGCTAATTAGCGTTTTCCTATTTTTATACATTTTTTGATATTTTATTGAAAAATTATGATTTACGAGTTGGTGCCACGGATTGAAGTGGAAGTGTAGATCATGATATATAAAAAGCAATTCAAGCCGAGGTGAGATTCAAAGGAATTAAGGTTACGGTTCGCCGGAACATACGAAAGTAAAAGTAATTGTTGTAAATGCCAATCAAGCAAAGATATTGCCTTGTTGGGTTTTCGCTCGTGCTTACTACTGGTCTTGAACATACGAGAAAAAAAGTAACGATACATAATCTTTAAAGTATCTAAACTATCTTGCAGATGCAATCAAAGTTAAGTATATCAAAAGTTTGAATTGTAATCATGATTACATGAAATTTGGTTAAACTAATTCGCCAATGAGCCGAGCTTGTCAGTGTCATAATGGGACGTCACGTATAATTGTATATTCCTATTGAAATGATTAACTTTGAGATAATCTACGGATAAGTCGACGGTATACAGGACTTCCTCCTTCCTCATCATCGATCTTCTTTTTAACTCTTTCGTTGCGCTCTATTTCTTGCTGTTTCATCTCATCGGGAGTTGGAGGCAACGCTTCGTTTCTCAAGTCAGCCTTACGGGCATCTTGGAAATTATTTATGGTGGATTTAAGTCCCTCACTACCATTAAGCAACGAACCCTTTGGAAGTGTACCACTATTGAGTTCTTTCAAATGGGCAACGCTTTCAGATTCTTGTCTCAAAACCTGGTACATACGAGAAACACGTCCAATAGCAATGACTTTGTTTCTTAAGGCCACTCGTTTCGCCTCTAGAGAGTTTGGATCTGAATCCTCAGATATTGTCTTGGCGGGCACTGCTGGCGGGTTAGACGAAGGAGAAGACACCATCGAGTTGTTGAGGTCTTCTTCTGCCAAAGGCGTCTCTTCATCCAACTCCTCTTCGGTACAGATGTTCAATATGGAAACCAACATATCAGTAACTTTTTCACCCACAAATGGCAAGGACCATGAAAAGACATCCATGAAGTGTGGGAGCCAGTAAGGGTGAGGCAGGGCATTGAATTGTCTTATATTCATGACGTTGTTTTCATACTTCAAGACGGCCGCCTTGTTGTTATAGGTATCCAAGTAGTTTGGAGCGGAAAACATGGTTAATAATGATGGAAAACCCATGGTTTTGGTCTGTTTGTACATTCTGTAGCCTGCGTCTTGGGCCTCGTGCGCCCGGATAATCGATAGCAAGCCTGTTCTTTCAAGAAACTGACACGAAGCCTTGTATGTGAATGCATATGAACAACCTCTCACGGTATTTCGAATGAAAGTCTGGTCAATGTTGTCGTCATCGTAATCCTCCACTGGATCTGCCCATAATAAGTCACACATGAGTCCCTTGGTTGGGGGTTCACGGAATCTGTTGAGAGACTCCAAGTCATCGAGCGTTTTGAGTTCTGGTGAAAGACCACCATGAACACAGAAAAATTGCTTATTCATGATTGCAGCCAAAGGAAGAGCATTAAACGATGCGAGCGATTCTTCATACACTTGCACAGAGTACTTGTGAAGACACTCGGACTTGAAAGTGAAGTATTCGGTCAAATGCTTACACTCGTGGTTACCTCTCAACATCCAGAAAGTGTTTGGATAGTTCAATTTGAGCGAGTATAAGTAGATTAAGCACTCAATTGAAAAGGATCCTCTGTCTACGTAGTCTCCCAAGAATAGATAACTGGTGTTAGCAGGGCTTCCGCCCACTTCAAATAACTTTACCAAATCGTAATATTGCCCGTGGACATCTCCACAAATAGTAACAGGAGCAGGTACTTCCAATAAGTTGGGCTCGCTAGCCAACAATTCGGTGGCATCTCTAAGGATTCTGATGACATATTCTTCCTTCAAACGGCCTTCACGGCTGAAATGTTCCTTTAACACGTCACAGTTTGGTAACCCGTTAGGTAAGAACAACTCTGATTCTGTAGGAGTATGAGTAGCTGGTGGATCCACTGTTTTGACCGCTCTTTCTACGGTAGAAAACTTTTCTCCTTCTTCGTTGACATAAATAGTGTAGTCTTGCTTTTCCACCACTGGCTTCTGCTTCATAGCATTGAGAGCATTATTGATCTGAGCCGTGTTGTGAATGGCGTTATCTCGAGACATGGCAGTTATTCTGTGTTTGGAAGAAAAAAACTTGTGGTTTGATCAAGGTGTATTTTGCAATAAGTGTCGGTTGTTTAGAAGTCAACCAAAATGACAAGTATCGTTAATCTGAGAGTTGATGCTTGGGGTGTATAATCAAACGATCTAATAATGGGTAATGAGTCGTTAGTGTAGATCGATCAAGTTATTTTTTGACACCTGTGTACTATGCTGTGCTGATAGTGAACGTCTAGATTTTACCGTCAGTTGAGCAAGTCAGTGCGCTTACGTCAGCAATTATGAAACTAGCAGAACCAGAACTTCGGACCGAGAGATCAGATGCGGGCTAAATGGGGACGGCCCGGGGGCGCGAAATCTATTATTAAATCTGGATACGATCGTTCGGGGTACCTCGTGCAGTAATCGTAAAAAATTCATGCTCGCAGGGCATGCCAAAAGCTTGTTGGCAAAGATTTGCTGATTACACGCGTTAAAGATAAAACGATCAGATGCAATAAACTAAAAATAGTACATACTAGTTCAACAACTAATTTGGTTTTACCTTGAACCTTCATCTTCATATTGTCTGTTCAATCATGTTACGTAATAACATTACATGTTGATTATGTAATGCTAGTTGACCAGAATCTCAACACAAAGTGACAGAAGGACGTGAGGACGGTGCATAGCAGCGGCCAATGGTGCGACAAGAGTGCTAAGTGTGGTAAGTACCGCGAGGGGCCGGAGCGGGTGGAACCCGAAGCGGAGACTTGCGCGTTTGCGATATCGTGAACGTGTACCTAAATTATGGATCGAGGCTGAATTGCGAAACAAGAGTTACTGCGAAACAAGAGTAATTGCTAAACAAGAGTAATTGCAAAACAAGAGTAATTGCTAAACAAGAGTAATTGCAAAACAAGAGTAATTGCAAAACAAGAGTTATTGCGAAACAAGAGCAGCTTTAACCGCTGGTGCCTAGGCTCGGCACTTGTTTCGCAGTTCACCCTTGGTCAAGGATTTAGGTGAAATAGGATATTAAGGTTCCTGTAATTACAAATGCCTCCCTAGGACAATTCGACCCTTAACTCCAAAGCCACCTCCAAACAAGAGTTATTGCGAAACAAGAGCAGCTTTAACCGCTGGCGCCTAGGCTCGGCACTTGTTTCGCAGTTCACCCTTGGTCCAGGGTTTAGGTGAAATAGGATATTAAGGTTCCTGTAATTACAAATGCCTCCCTAGGACAATTCGACCCTTAGCTCCAAAGCCACCTCCAAACAAGAGTTATTGCGAAACAAGAGCAGCTTTAACCGCTGGCGCCTAGGCTCGGCACTTGTTTCGCAGTTCACCCTTGGTCCAGGGTTTAGGTGAAATAGGATATTAAGGTTCCTGTAATTACAAATGCCTCCCTAGGACAATTCGACCCTTAACTCCAAAGCCACCTCCAAACAAGAGTTGTTGCGAAACAAGAGTTATTGCGAAACAAGAGCAGCTTTAACCGCTGGTGCCTAGGCTCGGCACTTGTTTCGCAATTCACCCTTGGTCCAGGGTTTAGGTGAAATAGGATATTAAGGTTCCTGTAATTACAAATGCCTCCCTAGGACAATTCGACCCTTAGCTCCAAAGCCACCTCCAAACAAGAGTTGTTGCGAAACAAGAGTTATTGCGAAACAAGAGCAGCTTTAACCGCTGGTGCCTAGGCTCGGCACTTGTTTCGCAATTCACTCTTGGTCCAGGATTTAGGTGAAATAGGATATTAAGGTTCCTGTAATTACAAATGCCTCCCTAGGACAATTATACCCTTAACTCCAAAGCCACCTCCACGTTTGTCAACGTCCCTGTCTGGCCCCTTTTACACTTGTCAACCTCCCCCGTCTAGACCTGTCATCCTGGGTCGGTGCAAGGAGAGGTTAAATAGAGGTTGGATTTCCTCTAAATACCTTTTCTAAACAAGCTGCTTAGGTTCGATACGCTTTACTCACAATAGCTAATATCCTATAACACTAAACAGATTCAGAAATTTGGTCAATAACAGAAATAACAAAGATAATATTTTCTCCAGAACACAACTTATATTTGCTAGTAATACTCAAACTATCAGACCTCGCTATAATATATTCAGCGTATAAATATGAGAACAGATAGGTTATACATCTTGGGTGCGTTAAGTATAGCAATGGCAGTCTGGACTTTAGACTTCAAAATGCAAACTACGGTAACGGTAGCTGCAATTACTGGATGTGCCGGAGCCGCCACGTTTGGCCCATTAGCGATGGCTATAGCATGCACTGCATCTGGTATATTGGCCATATTACACGGGTTCACTATAAATTGGAAGACTGGTAATGGTGATGGCGTAATTGTTTCTCCGGTTAAAAGAGAGAACTGGATTAAGACTAAGCGTGACAATGGTGAAGCCGTAAGTAAGTTTAGCGATTTGGCTGTTGGAGAGTGGGCACAGATCGAAGTTCTTGGTAATACACTTGATGTTAAGCGCATGTCAAATAATACCACAGGTTTAAGATACAGACCTGGTAATGTTGATGGTGATTTAGAGAAACGTGAGGCTGTAACGGAAATATGGGGAGTGGGCGAAGATGTTCACATCGATAAAGGGCAGCCACTGGACCAGGAGTTCCACACCATGGCGCGGAATTTAGCGATAGCTTATAATGGTCAAGGCGGGACAGCTTGCAGTACTGTGAAAGACGGAAATGAGAAAGTTTTTGATATTAAGTTTGTTATGACAGAAGGAAATACTAATCCAGGCGGAAATACATGCGGCGTTTGATAGTGGAGCGATGTTTGAAGGTGAAATGCACTTTATTGCACAGTGAGTTAGTTATCAGTTGGGTGTATCAAACGCTATACGGATATATTTCTTGCAGGACAGTAACTGTGTAACAGATATATATGTTATGCCAGCAATTTTGACCGGTGAAAATCCGGGTATTTATGAATTTATATGTGTGAGAAAACAAGTTGTAGCTGGGCCTGTTAGGTTCGATACTCTTTATTCAGTTAGTTAAGCTAAAGATACTTGGTTAGAAGAAGTACTTAGGAGAATTGCAACCTCTATTTATTCTCGCCTTGAGGATTGCAGCCGAGGGAGGTAATAGACGAGTTAGGTAATTGGAGTTTTGTTCCATGATAGTGTCGCATGCAGTCCAAGTACTCCAGGTACCTTACACATATTACCTTAGAAAGACTTGAAACATATGGTTCCACTTTTGTCGCATCTTTGCTTCGTTTAATCACTAAAATCAACTAGATTCCGGCCCAGCTCGTTTCTGAGTTTACCATTCCCATCTTCGTAAACAAATGAGGTTTGCATGTTATAACTACGCTACAAGTGTATATTAAACAGTATGCTTCAACTATGTTCTTGCAAAATTAATTGACCAATGCTACAAGATTCATCAAGGCCCCTTAAAATATATGAGAATAATTGTTCAACTTTTATTTGTGGTGAGGATCAAAATTAATTATTGGGCCCGGTAAAATAATAGAATTTCGTGCAAGATTTACCACCATGACCGTGCAACTTTTTCGAGCAAGGCCTGAGAGATAAAACACGGAGACGACATAACAAATTTCAATGTCGTTCGAATATGAATTCCGAGGGCGCCAAATTAAAAAAAAGTAGCCTGCAATTTGGTTGAACTGATTCTATTAAATCTGGGTACGATCGATCGGGGTACCTCTCGTGCAGTAATCGTGTAGGGTCAAAAAATTCATGCTCGCAGGGCATGCCAAAAGCTTGTTGGCAAAGATTTGCTGATTACACGCGTTAAAAATAAAACGATCGGATGCAATAAACTAAAAATAGTAGTGAAAAAAATGCGTTAATCGACTAAAAAAAACGTCGACCGTTTGATGGGGAGAAAATAGTATGGTGTGGATCAAATAGAGCCTGTCTGCAGGAAAAATATGTTAGACGATATGATATTATATTTGATCAGCTGCAAACGAGAATTTTCTACAACGCCGTGTTTGCGCTATTTTCCAAGAAATAGTGGAATCTCGTACGACTCCTATTTCTTGGGCATTGGCAGAATCTACGATCTTGCCGAAATTGTAAAGGCATGTAGTTTTTGGTTTTGGATTTATTAATTTATGGTTACGAATAACTATATCAACAACTTTTCTCTCAGAATGTCTCTTCTTGAGAGTTAACGTAGATTACGTGGGCGTTGCCCTTAAATCCATTGAAAGATGTAGTTGACGTACTGGTGTAGGCGCCCAAATTGGAAAAGTATAACCAATCGCCTACTTCAACGTCAAAGTTCAACAATGCTTCATTAGAAACACAATCTAATCCATCACAAGTTGGTCCCCAGATTGAGAATTGGAGTTTGCCCTTTTCCTTGACATCATTCTCAATCATTAACTTATCTTGTTGAACTGGATTGGTTTCATCGTAATAAAACTTGTTACGATGTTTCAAAACTTTTGGAACGGGGTGTTGGTGATCAAACAAAATACAGTTCAAATTACCGTATACCCCATCGTTAATATAGACCATTGCCTTGGTTTTGATGTTGGCCGTAGGTGGAATTTCTCTTCTGGCAATCACATGGGTTGCGAGAGTGAAGGCATTCGACACCATGAACCTACCAGGCTCGGCAAAGAATCTAATTTGATTCTTGGATACATAATCCGCAGGGAAAAAGTGATCCAACGAATCTCTAACGGTACGAGAAGATTCAGAAAAGGTGTCGTGCTCGAAGCCTCCACCAATATCCAAAATCTTCATGTCAAAGCCATACATCATTCCTTTGTCGAAGACGGTTCTAGCATCAGAAATGGCTGTTCTAATCGACAGGAATTCCTTGGCTCCAGAACCAACATGGAATGCCACTCCTTGGACTGACAATCCCAATTCTTGGGCTAAAGGCAACAAGTCGTTCACCGCAGTGTCCAAAGTACATCCGAACTTGGTAGACAATCTGCACTGAGCACCTTCATCATTGGTGATGATACGGATCAAAATGCCACATCCTGGATGGTACTTGGCCAACTTGACAAGCTCGTGGGTGTTGTCAACGGTAGTCAAATTGACGTTCACGTTGGCAGCGTGTCTAATAAACGAGCTAGTCTTGCAAGGGTTAGCGTAGACAATTCTAGAAGCATCGATACCCAAGCCAAGAATGGTATCGATTTCAGTTTTGGAGGCGCAGTCGAAATTTGCACCCAAACTTGAAAGCAACTTGATCACTTCGACATTAGGATTGCACTTGACAGCATAATAGGGGTGAACCTGAGGCAAAAGATCCATCCAGGTCTTGAAACTACGGTAGATCTCACCTAAATCACACACAAAGAACGAATCTTCATCGCCGGCATCGCAAGCTGCATGGTCGATATCAGAAACGTGCTGGACGAGCGCCTTTTTAATAAGGTCATGAGCAACCAGGCGTGACTCGGCAGCTACCTTGGTAGGTTTGGCACTGGCAGACAAGGAAGAATCTGCAGAAACCGGTACATCTAAATGATGGTTAAAACGAGATTCAAAAAGGGAAGGGCCATTTTGATAGTCAATGGCGGAGGTCATAACTTGATTGAAACAGCTAAGACTTTTAAATGGGGGCAATAAGATTGGCAGTTGGAAATTGACAAATATGGGTTACTTGTGAACAATTTCTGGCCTCTACTCTCTTCTGGGGACGGGAAGACAGTAGACTGTATGACTAACACTCACTAAAATTGTGAGCAAAACGGGCAGATAGACGTCAAACGGCAGCTCTCGTAGTACGAAATTAATAAGGGGAAGGCTCTTTAATCTTAGTCTGATAGACTGCAAATGATTCGTGGCAAAGATATTCCTTTATAGATGAAAAGAAGAAGGTGGAAGTAGTAAATTTTAGTAAAATTTTTTTTACCGTAACTGTAAGCGCGGTGTAGTGAAAAAATGCATATGAGTGGTTGCGACAAGCCATGAAATAATCGCTCACGATTGTTGGGTGAATCGTGAGTGGAATCGCGAGCGGAGAAGATTTTGGAGGCGAGATGAAACACGATTAGGAGACGGGTGTAGTGGTCAGAATAGGACAATGGTCAGAGCAGTAAGAAGGGTGAAACCAACAAGGTCATTTGCTTCATTGGCGCAGTGCGAAAAGCAAAGGTAGTCATTTGATTAGCGATAACTAAAATTGTGAGACATTTAAAAATAAATAGCAGTATTGGAGGAGAGCGCAGGACTTATTTTCACAGTACAATCACATCGTACTCAGTATGTAACCAAATGACCGTAATGGCAATTGTGCACATACTATTTATCACCTCTATAAACAATTACGTACTGCCCTTTTTTTAATCACTCTTTAGAGTTGCTTCTGATATTCTCGTTATGAGTCAATTCTGACATGCGCGAGTGGTTGTGCGAGGTCGATTTCAGCTGGCTGCGAAATCGCTCAAGACTCGCGAGATTGACAATGCGCGATATTTCTGAGCCATGAGTGATTTAATTCGATTCGGTACAACGACTAACTAGAGTACTACTGAGCCATATGTCGTGAGCGATTTACGATTTAACTGTGAGCGATTTTGCAGTGAGTGATTTAGGATGAGCGATTTAGTACCGGTTAGAAGCGAGCGCATGATGTCTGGGATTGGGTGCGAAATCTTGGCTTGTTCATGAATACCGCAAGAGTTGTGGGATGTTATAACGACGTTCGTTGATTGTTCAAACTATACACCAGTACCCAAAATGTTATGTCTGGCTATATGCTTCTACTAGAAATATATGATCCAATACATGATAGTGCGTAAGATATCTAGTAAACCGGGCTACACTCTAATCATAGCTCAATTAATGGTTCGGGCTCTGCCTTGAACTCAGTATTGGGCTTGTGCTCTTGAGGCTTGGGTCTGTAATCTTCATGTTTATCGTCACTGGCTACAGGATACGGCGTCGAGGTGGCCTGGTAATTGGTCTCTACATTTTCGATTGTAGGAAACTTGGCAGTGGCTTCCTCTACTGCAAATGGCGCCAAAGATGAAGATTTCCTTCTGAATCCTTGAGGGCGTTCGTTTCTTTCATTATCTGTCTCTGTGTCTGTCATTTCTGGTGAGTAGTTTACTGGAGGGTAAGAAGGTCCGCCTTCCGTGCCACCGGGGCCGCCATTTTCTCTGCTTCCAGGTATTCCGTTATACAGAACAGGATACGCCAAATTGGGGTATTGCTTGTCGTCTATAGTTGGAGGATATGAGTACTTGGATTCCGGCTCCTTCTCTTCTTCTTCATCGTCGCTGCCGAACGTAGGCTCCGAGGGTTGCTGGAAATTGCTTGGATAGCCTGTGTGTTGTCTGGATACTACTGAGGCCGGTGCTGGTACGGGTGCCGGAGTTGGGGCCAGATTATACGCGTATCCAGAGGTCTGAGGGGCCACAAATCCAGTGTTCTGTTGAGATACGTAGCCAGTATGTTGTTGCGAGACATAACTGTTTGAGTGTGCAGGACCGTTTGGTTGATAAGGATAGCCAGTATTCTGTCTCGAAACGTGGTCTGAGTGTTGCTGCTGAGTACCAGGGAAGTCATAGTAGTTATTGGCAGGCTGGATCTTGTGGTTGCCATAAGCCAGATTAAGTCTGTCTTCAAGGAACTGGTCGTACAATTTGATGATGGTGGCGATTTTGTTGTTCAATTCCAAAAACGTCTCGTACTTTTCTATCGAGGCCCGCAACGACTTGTTGACTTTAGGTTTAAGCCGGATTACTTGTGAGTGCAACTCGCTCAAGTTAGAGTCGTACATCACGTTGGCTCTCTTTTTGGGGTCGTTTTTAACAGTGTTCATAAGGGTGATAAACAAGTTGATCTGACTTTCTTCCTGCTGAGTCAAGTCCTCTACTCTGGTTTGAGTAGGGCGTTGCGCAGGAGGACTGGCCACTGGAGGTGTGGGTTGGAATGATGGCTGGAAAGAAGGTTGAGAAGATGGCTGGGAATGTTCTTCGGCATCAAATGGAAGAATGTTGTTGTAGAAATCACTAGTAGGAGGCGCTTGTGCAGGTCTTTCGTATTCTTGCTGTTGCAGCTTGTATAAACGTTCCTGATTCTCGAACTCCTTGAGACTGGCAGCTATGGCGGCTTTCATTTCGTCATCTTCCTCTTCTTCGGCTGGTGCTGGTGCTGGTGCCACTTCAGCTGGAGGTGGCAGTGCTGGACGCTGGTAGGAAGGTCCAGATTCACGTAAACTCAACTCTATGGCTCTCTTTAACTCGTCGTCTTCTTCTTCTTCCACGGCATCTCCAGTAGACTTAGAGCCACGAGAAGGCGACGACCGGTGCTTACCACGATGTTTGGTGAAGCAGTTGTCACATACTCGTACCGGTTCTCTGATTCCAAGCGAAACTAACGGAATGAAGTTGTTGGAATGGGTCTGGCAAAACACTCCGCCACAGGCTCTGCAGTGGTGCTTTCGAGAAAGCATAGAAAATGCATTGTAACAGATCATACAGCTGTCATTGTCCACCCAGTCCGGAGGCACTTCTGAATCCACAAACGTACTGTTCAACTGGTACGAGTTGCCGTCTTTCTTGGCTGGAAACTTGAACCCTTCGCTGACCAATTGTTTATAAGTTTTCTCAACGTAGTTCAACTGGAGCTGGCCAGCAAAAACCACCGACCAGTCTTGAATCAACTCCAATATCATGTTGCCTACATTGAGCTTCGATTCAATGTTCCGGACCAGGGAATCAGAGGTGTTGTAATGGATCTTAAGAAGCACATCAACAAGATAATCAATGAATTCCTTGGATGATATCTCCACCAAGAAGTGGTAGCCGCTGTTTTTGACACACAAATCAACTAGTTTAAGTGTGGAACTCACTATATTGGGGTTTCCCTGAACCAAAGTAAGCCGCTTCTTCAACGCTCTCATGCATGCTTTGGCGGGTATTTTCTTGGATCTGATAAGATCAGTGATCTCTAAAGCCACCGAGAGCTCGATCTCTCCGTTGGGAATAGATTCGGACGTTGCCTCCGAGATCTTGTTGTCTAGCTCCACTGTGGAGACCGAGTTTCCACTGAACCACGACATGCTTGGATTTGTATATGCTTCTTTAATATGCTTCTTAAGTATGCTAGTTTTAAAGGGAGACCTGTAGACTAGAATGGGTAAATACTGGTATCAATGCTTGACTCCAACTAATGTACGTTGGTTGCCTCCTTGACTACTGATAGAGCGCTTAGCATCGCCACTGATTGCGAAATGACCCTCACGTGACCGAGGGGGAGTGCAGACGAGTCACATCGTTCGGCAAAGATAGACGAGGTTACAGTGTGCCTGAATAGAATGTTTGGACATGGTACTTGGCGAATTTGGTAAAAAGTCCGGAGACATAAGCAATGAACTTATTGTTAAGACAGTCCCATACATTAATTGCTCTACTTATATTTTATTATATTTTTCATTGAATATGCTAAATTTCTGGAACTTCGCAGCCATAAGGTGGGAGGTGTAATCAGTGGACAACATTCTATGAGTGGTGTATCTCAATGAAACAAGTAATGCGATAGTTCTCTAATGGTAGTAGATCTACATTTCCGTGATTCTCACATCGCGCAAGACTGATGAAGAAAGATTCACACTACATAGATACTTTTAACAAATTGCGCTAGATCTTACATTCGCTCTAAATTTAGATTATCGCACTGCGAGCGTTTTTCACACAAGAGTGCAAGTGTATCCCAACTGAATCTACACGTTTTGGACAAAGATTTACTACGTCGACTACAATCTCTCATCTCTACGATCTCTCAAGTATTTTTACTTCTCAAATCAATCTCATTCAAATAATACATGCACTGGTACCGATATTAACCATATTGTTAGCCATCTCAGGTTCAGTATAGAAATCAATTCTTTATTAGTATCTACATGACTTCTTGATTAATGCATAAACACAGCAGTGGATACAACACCCAAAACTGCGACTGAAATCCACCAGTACTTGTCAAAGGCGTCGCTGTGGGACTCTTTGAACGCAGTGGTTCTATACTGGTTTTCCAACGATCTCTTGACCCTGCTTCTCAAACTGGTCTTGGTTTCCGAGGCTGCATCAGTAGGGTTTAATGCTTGGGTAGGCAACATTAAAGGTGGTTTGTAGGCCAAGTACAATGGTTGCATTGGTGAGCCATCGAACTGGTAGATTTGCAACATCTGTCTTCCATAGTATGGACTTACCATAACTTCGTATGTTTTGAACCACGTAGGCTGAACATATCTGGAGTATGTGGACTTGTCTGGAGTGTCTCCACATGGATCGCTCAATAGTTGTCTACCATCTACGGCAATAGGACTTAACACCACAGAGCCATTTCCCAAGATCTCGTATGTTCCGTGTTGATATGTGACCGAAGCAACAGGACAAGAATGGTCCTTAGGGTTACCAACAACACGGTAAAGTGCTTCTTCATAGTGGCCATCACTGGTGAATGAATATGAGATTCCAGGTAAGTCTGGTTCGATCAAAAGCTCATCCACCGGGTCGTAGAAACCTGGACCGGTGAAAACTGTATTCGATTTGGAGCTCCATGTACCTTCCAATTCCGCCATGTTGGGCTCACTATGCACTTTGCTGATCCATGTCGAAACAACCAAGGCTATGCTTGCTGTGGATATCTTCATACTAGTGGTGTGTGGTTAACGAGAGCTGCTATCAGGAAAAATAGGGGTGTTATTGTGGCAGTATGCTTTATGTGTCGCTCAAACGATATATGTATGCGAGTATAGGTAATAAGTTGGATATTCCTTAGGTCTTCGCTCTGGTTAGGGTGGTCCGTTTTCCGTTCTGTTTTTGACCATCACAACACCTAAAAAAAACAACGCGTGCCATCCACGTGATCAACTGTTTTGATTACACGTGACTAAAGGTGGCAGTGCCGGAGAGACCTGGTGCGCGCTCATCGGCGTGCGCCAACCACGGCATAGCCCGAGTTAGAGGCTCCGGCGCCGTAGCCGCTAGGGCGTCAACGTAAACCGTGGAATGCAGCTCAACTGACGAAAAGCGCGGCAGGGCAAGATATTTTCACAAAGATTTAAGGGATGTTGCATGGTAGTGCGATGTTTCACATGTTGCAAGGAGTGCGTACAAAAAGCTGTATAATAGTTTGGTTGAGTAGGCTACAAAGCTGGCTATAATAAAGGTTGTTTTTCTATCTCTATATTTGCACTATATTACTAAGTCCAGCAACTCTTCAAGGTAAACCCATGGTCCTGCGAGAATTTGCCCGAATTACACTCCTGCAACTATGCAAGTAGAATGCGCGCGCCTATTGAGCCTAACAATACGTCAGATTACGATCCCTTGCTTGCATTGTGATCTGCCCACAGGACGCTAAAATACACCCTACATTTAAAACTCATAAAACAGACGATACGAGAGTATCGTTTCAAAGCATTCGATGAACGCAAAAGTAAATCATATATTGAATTTTGCGACATTCTAGTGAAGTGATGCAAATTTGACGAAAGTGGATGCAAAAAAATGTGCCTAAGGCTTAACCATAGAGTAGATGGGAGAGTCATTTTCACTGACAGGTGTACTAATCCCACCCTTTCTAGAATAGTCTAGTTCGAATATATCAGATATACCAACACCGTTGCCATCATGGCTTTCGCCTTTTGAACTGGCCGAGGAATTAAGGCTCGCCAGGGAGTTGTTATGCTGGTGAGACCCCGCAGGGTTGCAGGTAGTGTTTATGCTTGGAAGTTTATATATGGAACGCGAGCATGTGTAGCCTTCATTAGGAGTATTTGAATAAGAAATGGTTTTGTAGTTTTTCATGATGGATGGAACTGAAGATTGTGGCGGGTTTGGCGGAACCGATGAAGGGATCTGGGAAGAAGCAATGTTAGAAGAATTGAATATTTTGTATGTCGAAGATAATTGATGAGCAGGAGGAATTGTTCTTGTGCAAGGAGGAGTTTGATATGACTGGTTGGAATTGAATGATTTTTTGGGTGTATTTAAATTTATGCTATTAGTAATATGACAGGATGCAGATGGTGGTGGTATATTTGCAATGTATGGGTTTTTGTAATTCATGTGGATTTGCTGATATAAGTATTGTGAACCTTTGGAGTTGAAAAGTTTGAGAATGAAATCCGAAGCATTTAAGATCGACTTTATAAGATTTTTCTTGATATGCTTGTAAGTATTTATATCAAGATTCGAACCGTTTGGAATGGGCAAGACTTCTTGGTAATTAAGATCACCCATGGTCAAACCAAAGGTTTCGTTAATGAGATCAATCATGACCTTGCTAAGGTCCACCAAATTGGTGTCGATCAACTCGAAGGAATAAAGTGAGATGTAACTTAGAAACTCCTTGATTTTGAACATTTCGTTAACATTTAATCCGCTCATACCAGACAGATTTGAACCATCATCAATAATGGAGAACTCGTCACTGTAAACGATAAACTCTTCGATAGAAGGATCGTTCAAGGACCAGTCCAAGGTGGTCAATACATGTAATTCCATTTGCTTGAACATACCTTGGTCATATTTGCATTTGGCTCCACATAACTTGACTAATTCATGTAATTTGGGCAATCTGAATCTTTCAGTTGGCCCCAAGTACTTTCCACCTGAACCGTAACCCAAATCGTTAATGGTTTTGATGCTAGTTAATTTTTCGAGGTTGGTTAAGTTGACAAAGTGGTTATTACCACCCTGAACTTTAGATGCAATCCATAAACATGTAGTAATAATAAGTTGACTTTGATCCAAGAGAACAATTCTTTTGGAGCAGTAGCGATCGAATATCTTGACAGCCTTGTAAAACACAAAGGGTATTATTTTTAATCTGATTGACATTTTTAACAAAAAGTCAATGAGCTTAAGCCTAATAGAGAACGTAAGGTAAGGCTGTTGTTTGTATAATTCCAAGTTTGGCTTGTTCGACTCGAGCAACTCAGTCATCACTTGGTAGATTTCGTCTTCATATTCGGACAACGATTGGTTGTGAATGTCTAATTCACTTTGGTACAATGGTGTTGGATATGAGTACTGAAAGAATTTGGCCTGTTGCAGTTGTGGTTGCACAACTTGTTGAACTGAAGAGTGGTTCGAAGAACACTGTATATTAGTTTGATTAAAATGGTGAGGTGGGGTTTGAAATGAATTTGGGGTCAAGGGATTGATCATCTTCGGTATGTTTAACATTTTTTTGTTATAGTAGTTTGTGAAAGCAGATATTTTATGAAGATTAAAAGGCAACGACCGTAGGATGAATTGAAGTTATAATGAGAGAATGCTGGGAGGTTGTGGTTATGGTTGAAATATTAAGTTGAATGACTTATCAATTGCGATGCGAGCAACTGAATAATACGTGGTGTTGCAACTTTATCAAAATTGAAAAATTTGGAAAGATAATTTATCACTTGAGGAAACGATGTATAAATATAACTGCCACCTCTCAACCAGGATAGGTACATATTGCGTTCCCCAATACTACGACTGTTTTTTTTTTTCACCCACCCTATAATCTTCTGGTGATACCTTAACAATAAAATTTAACATGGTATATGCATACTGCATAGCACTTTTAGCATTCCAAAAATATTATGCTATATAGTGTATTTAAAAAAATAATTCTGCAAATAATTAATTGTTGCAACTTAAAAATAATACGAAAAATTAATTACAATTGTTTGTTCTTGTCTATTTGCATGCGTCGTGTAGAACTATGAAAGAGTAACAAATTGAAATCTTATTTCAATCAATAGCTAAATCGGCGGTCCGTATAATTTAGAACCAGCATTGATAGGATGCCTTGGTTATGCATTGTTACTTAGCATTGGATGTTTACACGTACGTGAGTAACGTTTTGTGGTTTTGTTCCCAAATCAGGACTTTTCACCACGACATCAAATCACTACCTATATCCATATGCGGACATTCCGGACAGCCTAACTAAAAAAATTGCAATTGCGAGGTGATGCGGAAAAAAAAGGAGATTTGTATTTACTCCATATTCAACAACGCTAATGAGCTTAACGTGATAAGCGAATCATCATTGCCGAACCAGGCGAAAAGTTGCCCTCTCTTTATAGTTTATATACACGCCTACCAATTTGCGTGGGATATAACATCTAACTCTGTCAAAGCCGTTCAATACTACCCACCTCTCTATATGTAGTATTAAGACATCAACCAACTGTAGTTGTACCGTGTACTGAGCTCTGTCACCGGCTCACTAGTGCAATTTAGTTTAACTCTCGTCTATTCGCCGCTCATAACGCGAATCAATTTTGTTTTTGGTTAAGGTTCATCTAGACGAGAATGTACCTTGTGCAGGTACTTGGGCAGGGCCGTACTGGGACCTTACGTGGACCTGGAAATAAAAAAAAAAATGGGACGGGAATTCAGTCTCCATGGGCAGACCAGGACTACCAACCATCCACTCTTCTCTCCCTCTTGAGCCCCACAAACACAGTTTATAGCCAGAATGCAGCCCCGAGTTTAGTCGTCGAGCGTCATCGAGTCAAGACAGAACCTTAATTCAAGAAATCATATGATAAGGATCTCCCTGAGTGCCCTGCTGAATGTGCTGGCATACAGGGTCTGTACTCACCAATCTGGCCCAGTATCGGCTGTTTCTACTGATCTACTCTCTACATTGAATGTAGCGTTGAACTGAACACGACAAATCCGCTTTTTTTCGCAATAATCGCTAACTCGTTCAAGTCCCACGCTCACATACCACGTCGATTTCTCCTTTATTTTTTTTTTATTGAATAATTTTTCGCTTTACGGTTTTTTTGCTCTTCTTGTTTTTTCGCTATATGTGAATTTTCGTGTAGTTTTCGCCTGAACTCATCAGAATAGGCGAGCGTGATAACGTTGACTCGTTAAGTCGAGTAACAACAATCAAACCTTAATCAGCGTAAGCGGCGATGTAGATGATTAAGGCGATATCTGGTTTGTTATTCGAGTAATTCGTCAACAGCTATCTTACTGCAAACCTTGTGAAATTTGAACACCCCACCTCATGTACCTAGACATCTTTGAAAATTTGGGACGTTAAGATATGTTGAACACGCGACCCCTGCTCGCCTTGATGCAGATTACCTTTAAATTGAGCTACAGTTGATCCAACACTAGCCAGCTGAGAGATGTAAGAACTACTGTCTAGCGTGGCAGCATCGTAGACGATCTGTAATTGACTGTTGTGTATCACCTGCCAAACGCAGCACGCTTAGAATTACCCTCGCAATTTTTCAGATCGAACAACTGATGCTATTTCGCCGTGCGATTGAAGGAATGTAGACTACCCATGGAGCCATTAGACTTTTTAGCCACAATTGGTGAATGCCTTTTGAATTCTGTTTTGCTACATCTGATTTTTTGATATCGTGATCGGAATGTAGATTCGATCGATTTTACCTTGTGAGTTTCGGCGGTTATTATTCACCGAAAGCATGGTCTCAACGTTGTTACCTGTAACAAACAACCATATCAGTCTACGCAGCTGAAGGAATGTCTATTGATAAAATAGTCTTTGCTTATGGTTTCTGCGCAGACTAAATGCCAGTTCATTAATTGAAAGGGTGGCGCCTTTTTTCCACTTTGGCTAGTAGTCAGTATCCCTTAGACTTGACGTATTCTCAACTATGCTACAGTGGGGAAGATCTATGTATCTACAACTACGTAAGTAGGTCTAACGTTTTTCTGATTACATTTCTAGCGCAGCTTATTGACAATCACGGTCCCAGTTAGTTTCCCTGGGATCATCAATTGTTGGTGGTGATCGTGGGCTGATCGTGGGCGTATAGTGCTCTTAATGGTGCTGCAGTTTACTTTTCCTACACAATATGCCGCGCTTCCTTCAACTGTGCGATTCCTCAACCCTACAGCCCGCACATATAGTTTTTGGTCTCTACTTTTCCGCAATTATTGTATGTACGCAACATATCGAGCCTGTCACTATTAGACGGCATCAGCCATATTTCAGGTAGAATTGATATGTTTTCGGCAAACCAACGACAATAAAAAGCCAAAATAATACCACAGATTTACCTGTTCTTGATTGGGTGAATATGGCCACCTCGCAAAGTATCCTTTGGTGAAAAAACCCTTATTTATTTTCAAGGTTGAGATTCCCCTGACAGACGCAATATTAAATTTTTGTTACTAATTATTTGGAAAACTTAAAAATAATTCTCTTAACCCTTGTATAGCCGACAAACCTAAAAGATAATTATGTTATGATTTCTATCTTCGTCTAGACGGCTACGTTCAATATTACCCGATTAAGCTTAGAATATAAACTTCCCAGTAAACTGAGCAGGTTGATGAGCTGCCTATTTTGAATGGTGTCTTGCCGGTAGATAGATATTGATCTCCTTTCCGTTTGGAAAAAGTATCAATCAATATCCCTCATGTTGCCAGTTGTATCTTGAGAGTTCATGCGGTCGTGCGTTCTTTACGAGCGCGTTTCACGCATATTACCGATTTGAGGAGTACATCCCGCAAATACGTATCACATCACCCGTCAAGATAAGTATTAGTGCATTATTTTTTTCCATCAATGTAATTTTCCAAGGATGATTTCTTCATTTCTTGCAACTTGACTTGCAACCTCTTTCTATTGCAGTCAGGGTATTCTTTTACATCAAAGACATAGGACTAAATAAACCACCGTACATCATGCTTGGAACATCGCCGGTGAGGACCATGACAGACCAATCATCCCTTGGTCTGTCAGATCTAGCGCATCTCGACTAGTCATAGCCTACTTCTTCTTCTGAAAATTACAAATTTGTAGAGTTGAGCCCTTCGTCAAGAAGGTGGTGCTATGATTTGTCACTGCGCTTGCTGAGCGAATCATATCGCACCAGATCAATACTTCGCCAAGGTTTGGAAAAAATGTACTGAGTTAATCCTTAAGCTCATAGAACACTCGAGCTCTTATTGTCTTGTGAAGCACCATGTTTGGTCCTGCCATTCAAATGCAACCTAGGCAAAGTTTAATTTTCAGTTGTATAGCCGAATTGAAAAACCCTTTATTGTTTGCACCCAAATATATGTCGATGCTTTGTGTAATATCTGGATATTACTTTATTGGGGCGGGTCTCGGGCTCGATGATTTCGAGGAAATTACACATTACACAGCCAGTGTATGCAGTCAGAAGAATTTAATGATATTTATGATTATGATTCTATTGTTGCGCTAACAACAAAACTATCTTAAAGGCCTAATTCAACTATTGTTCCTATACATTAAACTTGTCGAGATAAATACATGTATCCTAACACTTTGTGCGTCTAAATCTAATTCGGTTGTTTGTTTGCGGTGCAGTGTAACCAGCGTTGTCTTACCAATGATCCAGCATATTGTGAATGCCCTTTGATAATTCACTTATTATGGTCTAAACTTATTTGATTGTGTGAGATACTGCGGTCCTGAGTTTCAGTATTCCACTATCAAAAAAAAAAGGGTCGGTTAACCGACATAACGCGCGGTAAAGGGGGTGGGGCCAAGTTTTCACCTAATCACATATGCCATCTTAACTCATGTGATATCTGCAGCTCCGACTGTTGGCTACATTTCTGGTTTGACGTTTTTCGGACGTGGTGGGAGCATAAAGTGTCACGCTTTTAGCTTAAAATGTTTCTTCTTCGGCTAACTGAATCCATAATTTCTGTGCTAACTCAAAAGCTCCAATGATCGTAAGGTTCTAAACTCAATTTGGTATTGCTGGTTTATTTTAAGCCTGATTTGCATAGGGGAATGGCCATATAATAAAATTGATAATATTGCGAATTCCCGTCCTAGCAGCAGTGGTACCGAGATTTTGCATTTAAACGGCATTTGTATGGCTTAACTATGGGTTTTGACATACCTAGCTTAATATTCCCAATCGGGATACAAGCAGCATGCCCAATGCGTGAGCTGGAAAATTCGTACGCCGTTTTCCCATAACCATCCAAACGGTGAAAACAATGCGCACCAGGTCCTCAGCCTAAAAATGTATGTGTTTCAGAGAAGTATTATACAATAGAATGAAAAGAACCCATGGGGCATTTCGACTTCTCTGATGCCTTTCCATTGATTTGTATTTTTGACGGCCTCGACATTCTTTCTCATGATCCCACCCCTACGACCTGAGCTTCTTCGGGGATGTGCGTAATTCCCGAGTGAGCCAAGCTGCCGCGGGGCGCGAATATTCTCGGAGAATATTCTGGTCTCCTGTCAGCTTGGCTATCTATAAACCCACATCACTGCTGCGTCTTGCATGAGACCGTGGGGCGTAATGAATATCTTGTTGTTTACTAATAATCTTATCTGGGACTAAATACTTTCCTTCGCTGGGC
Source organism: Suhomyces xylopsoci (assembly GCA_030568675.1). Lineage (NCBI taxonomy): Eukaryota > Fungi > Ascomycota > Pichiomycetes > Serinales > Debaryomycetaceae > Suhomyces > Suhomyces xylopsoci. Next base: position 485,053 of record JAJMGM010000001.1, read on the forward strand.
TGCTGATACCTTGTTATCTTTCTATTGCGCTGTTTAGATGCGAAATGTAGCGGAACTTCAAACCCCAAAATCGAAATGCGTCTTGATTATCTAATTCTTACTCAATATTTAGTAACAAGCTAATTAATGCGATCTGCTCATGAAATAGGCGGCTTTTTCTCGTTCCATATTCATCGAGCCAAGTCATTCAAATGTAGGTCGTCCAATTTTATACTTGATATTCTTGAAGATAAAAATAGTATCGAAGAGAACTCTTGGCCAAATTGAACTTTAGGCTATTCAAAAAATTATCAGTTGGCATAGGTCACCTATAGGTCATCGTGGGTCATCGAAGGCGATACCCCTCATCGATCAATCGCAACATTCCTGATATCATCATGGCCCGAGTTCAATGCCTTTTTGCATAGCTATCTCTATATATCCCCACAGTGGTCGATAAGCGAACCACGTGACCAGATGCTGCCCAAAACAATGCCTTTGGCTGTATGTTGATGAGACTCCAACATGATACGGTACTTGTTCGGAGTAGGAGAAGACACTGGATCGCTCCACAATGAGCCTACGATTGACTACGACAACACAATACAAACATTTGGCCGAGAAACGTCTTCAGCCCGCTCAGTAGATGACAATTTCAGGCGCTACAACCACAATAGCTCTGCTCGTAACGGTTACAACCAACAGCTGTATGCAAAAACTGGTGATGTAATAGACTATTCCGATGATGAACTTGACTCAGACGAAGAAATGACGCGTGATTTCAATGTTCTCATGGATAATTTCACTCGTACAAGCGATAGGTTATCGAGATATACGTATGGTCAATCCACAAACCATTCATTACCGAGCGAATATCCTGGCAAATTTAGGACTGGCTCAAAACAAGAAGTATCTGAACGTCGAGATCAACCGAAAAAGTCCCGCTTTGAGTACGAATATACTCGTAAACCCGCGCTGTCGCGACCCTACTCTGCGCCAGACTTTGCCAGTTCTCGGACTGAAAGTGCCAGAAATCGCTACTCCAGTATCGCTCAAGAAAATACTGATCAGCTTTATACGCACCGAATCGACCAACAGATTAACCAACTTCAGCATCAAGTTGATCAGGAGTTGAGCCTCAAAAAGGACGACGATCTAGACATCGCTAAAGTACGAGACAAAATAAGGCAACAAAACAAGTTTTTGAGTGAACTAAACCTGCTTGTGGACATTAACAGCCTGGAGCTGGAGCAGGAAAAGATTCCTCACAATTTGCTAGAAAAGTACAAGACCATGAAAGCCGATTACATTAACGAATTGAACAATTCCCAGGCACTATACAAAGGATACTACAAACTTATACAAAAGTACCGCCAGTTACGCAAACAAGGATCAAACACCAAAAGAGCGCCTGCTGATAAAAGTAAATTTAACATCAAGGAAAAGGTGCGACTCATAAAATCCACCAGTAATCAAGAATCGGTCAAGTCAGCATGTTCAAATATTCTCAGTGAACTTGAGGGCATAGAGACCAAAGAAAGAGAGAACCAAGAGCTTATCGCTGAAAAGGACAAGTTAATAGAGCAGTATAAGCAAGAGTTGGAGCAGGCAAACCAAAAAATCAAGTTATTAGAGCTGGGCAAAACCGCAAAGTAGAAGATAATAAATGGTCTGATAATTGGTCTGATCAAACTACGGCGAAAATGTGCTCACTCACACTGAAAAGGTATCACACGGCTAGCTAAATGTCGTTGAATCTCGTTTCGTAAGAATATAGACACGGCGCTATTTGTGATTAAACCTTCAAGCATTGCATCTCAAAATTCCTTTAATATTAATTGTATAATAGTCAAGCAATGTGAAGAGTTTAATTTAGATGGTGCGCTGTATCAGGCCATACTTGCATGCTTCAAACAAGATCATTAACGAGCAGCACTGGAATGTTCATCTAATATTCTCAGGATTCAAGACTGATAACTTTTGGTGCCTAGAGATGGGCTCATATTTCGTATGTACGAAGTGTAATATATTACCTGTAATACTATTTCCATTATTAGATGACATTGTTTTCGTCAAGAATTGCTTCATTAATCGACTGGGTAATGATGTAGTCCCAGTCACTGGTTATAACAAAGTAAAGTTGCAAGGTGGAGGTGACGAATAACGCAATGATCATTCCCAACCACAAGCCAATCAACTCCAACTTGAAATAAAATGCAAACAAGAAAGCGCTTGGCAATGCAAGGACGTAGTAACTGAAAAGATTCATGTATCCGCCAATCTTTTGTCTTCCTTGACCTCTCAATACACCACCAGATGCACAACTCAAGAACTCATTGACTTGATAGATCGATGCAACCACAATCACTTTGGCAGCGTACTCAACCACGTTCTTATCATCGGTATATAATGACGATAATGGACGTCTGAATGTAAAAAGGATTATACCGGTCATTAAACCAAGCACAAGAGAACACATGATAGAGGACCTCGTGGCGATGATAGCTGCTCTTTTCGACGCAGCTCCGATGTACCAGGCAACCCTTGTTGAGGTTGTCACAGAAAATGCCAAAGGCACTTGGTACATTAAAGCACATGTGGTTGTAACAATGGACTGAGCTGCCAACACATCGGTTCCAAAACTGGTAGCAGTAAAGGTAATGATTTCAAATGCTAACCACTCGGCTTCAACCATCAATACACCAGGAATAGACAAATTGATCATTCTAGTCCAGTTTCTGAAGAAGATTGGGTGGAAGATAGACTCCTTGGGCCAGCATTCGTACCCTTTGACGTAATATATGTATGCAACAATCATGAAGAACATCACCCAATCTGTAATGGCAACTGACAAGGGAGCGCCCACAAAGCCCATACCCCAAGTTTTGTCCCACACAAGGAAATAGTTCAAGAATGCATTCAAGGGGGCACAGAAACACAAGACATAAGTCGAAGCATGAAAAATATTCTGGCATTGCAAATAGTGGGTGGCACACTCAAACAAAATGAAACCAGGGATACCAAAAGATAACACTCTTAAGTAGTCACCAGCCAATTGGCATAGATCTGCCTTGTCTTCACCACAAATCAAAATCAAGATGGGAGTGGCACCATATACCCATAAAAAGAACATTGGAATAAACACAAGTAATAAGAAGTAGGCGCATCTGATGGTATGAACGCCGACCATTCTATAATCTTTTCTTCCGTAAGATTGAGCACAGAGAGTATCGAGACATGTGGACACTCCTTGAATGATTGCATAGCCAGAGATGTTTGCGGTCATGGTACTGAGACTGACGGCAGCCAATTCCTTCGAGCCCAATCTTCCTACGGAGAAAACCGAGGCCACCGTGAAAGAGTATTTGAGCAAGAAAGTCAAGATCAAAGGAGTGGAGTAGGTCAACAAGGCGGATACTTCAGTCTTGACATTTGTTTCTGCTTCAGGACGGACGGAGTGTGTGGACAAGATTTCCGAGATATCCAAAGTGTAGGTAGAGGCGCGGGATCTGATTCTAGTGAGCTCTTGAGGCACAACTGGGTTGGCAGCGGCAAACGTGTAGGGCACGTTGTCTTTAGCCATGGAGGCAATGGAATTTCTCCGGTGCAGCACATAGCTGACAATATCGTTTTCGTCTATATCATTGATACTTGCATAACTGCGTCGAGGAGTGAGGAAAGGGGTAGTTTCATCGGAGCCTTTCACCATGGTGCTAAGAACAAAAAGTGTTTCCAAAAAATAGTAGCCAAAATTTGCAGCCTTTTTATATAGAAATTAAAAATTCCACCCAATTCCACGCAGTTGCAGGGGAAAAGATGTTGTCAAGGAATTTATTACCGCAACAAAAACGTAAATAAATATGCGCGATTAAGAGACCGATTAGCAGCCAAGGAAAACGGAAAGGCGGGACAGGGTCTGCGGAGAGGTGGAGAGGAGATGCGACAGTTTATATAGTACGCCAGTGGGATAAGCAATGACAGCAAGATTGGCAATGGAAGATGTTTACTTATCGCAACTCGGTGCAAAATGACGCAGATTTTAGATAAGCCTCTTCGTATTGATAGTCAACACTCCGAGATGAGACACGATGGCAGATGTGTGACGTAATGTTGACAAAATAAATACCTGATTCGGGGCGAGCGAACAATCTTGATACGAGATACGTAGCGCCGGCTGCGCAAAAAAAGACTTTAACGTGCAGGGAAAGACGAGAGAAGATACAGAGTTTGCTGTAGTGAGGTACCTAAGATCAACATGTGTGAGCGTGTGTGAAAAGTCAAACGCCCTACCTGATCTACATAGTCTAAATTAGTCGTAAAACTTATCTTGGGGAGACTTTGGATCATATGAAACAGCGCGGCCCGCACTGGTATAAGCGCAATCCAGGGGCCTAAGGCGGACCTCGCGCAGCCGGATAGTAGCCAGCAAACAATTGGAGTAATGCAGAGAGTAATAAAGATTGACCAAAGTAGTCATTCATAGATGTAAATACACTATAAGTCAGGTACCATTATACGACAAGGACCCGGAATATTTAACTTAATTAAGAAGCTTGTTTTTACGGACAGTGTCCCCACACTCCTCACGGGCCCGCCCGAAAGAACATCTAAGATTCGCCCAAACTCCCCTGATTGCAATCCTCTGAGCCTCTAGAGTGGAGTCACGCCTCGAGTAGCCCATAAACCGTCGTAATCTCGAAAACCATCAAACTTGAGGTAGTTTTCTAATTATAAATACTGCTCTTTTTTCTACGTGCTTCCTTAGTGGATCCTCGTTACGTCGCACTTTTCGGCGCTTCCCCCGCATCTCCGGCAGAGTCCGCTGGCACTTTGGTGGGTTCACGCTGGACTGTGGCGGAAAATGACTCCTAGTCGCTCCACCACCACAGCGTTGCTTATTAATTGATTTACTTATATAAATACTAGCGGGGTGTAGTTAGTCAATTGCTCAATTAAACATGTCTTTATCAGGAAACGTATTCAAATTATCCAACGGAAACACCATCCCAGCCGTAGCTTACGGGATCGGCAGTAAATGGTTCAAAGGACCTGCTCCAAGTGATGTGGATGAGAATTTGGTAGATGCCATTGCGAAAGCTATCAAATTAGGATTCACCCACCTTGATGGTGCCGAAGTCTACGGTAATGATGCCGAACTTGGCTTGGCATTGAAGAAATCGGGTGCTAAAAGAGAAGACCTCTTCATCACCCATAAATTTTTCAGTGGTGATAAAAAATATACTGCCAAGAGCGCTTCTGGAACTCCTGACAAGGCATTGCAGAAATCCTTGGAATTATTGGGTACCAAATACGTCGATTTGTACCTCCTTCACTCTCCTCACATTAAGAAGGAAACCCACGGATATACTTTGGTCGAGGCCTGGAACCACCTTGAAAAGTTGTACGACCAAGGCTTGGCCAAGAATATCGGAGTTTCCAATTTCGGCGTTGAGCATTTGCAGCAAATTCTCGACTCCAAGCCAAAATACGTTCCTGTTGTAAACCAAATCGAGTACAGTGCCTACTTACAAGATGTGTTGCCAGGTGTCGTTGAGTTTGGAAAGAAGCACGGTATTTTGACTGAGAGTTACGGTGGTCTCAGTCCAATTGGTGTTGCTGCTCCTGGTCCAATTGATGAGGAAATTTCCAAATTGGAAGCAAAGTACAACAAGACCAACACTCAGATCTTATTGAGATGGATCTTGCAAAAGGGAGTCTTGCCTGTCACCACTTCTGGTAACGACGACAGAATCAAGCAGATCTTGAACATTTTCGACTTTGAGTTGACTGACGAAGAAGTGGCCACTCTTACTGAGCAAGGAAAGAAGAAGCATTTCAGAAAGTTCGACACCCTCTAATTACAATAAATAGGTAAAAACTACATAACTCATGAGTAATAATTTATGACTATTACGAGCTATGCTCTAAATATGTAGTATGGAATAGGAAAGTATAACATCCACATGTCATACGATAATACAATGGTTCTGTGTATTCAGTTGAGCATTCTTCATCAATTTGCTTGAAATACTGAAAATCGCTGGCAGTTCTTGAAAATGCTATGTAATTGATAATTTATTCTTCTCGTTTCCAGGACTCCTCCAGATCTTGAATCTTAGACACTATATCGTTGAGTAGCACTGCAAGATCAGTCACCTGCTGGTTCAATCCGCTTGGCTTATCCTCCTCGTCTGCAAAAACCAAAAGCCCCTGGCTCTGGTCTAGCTTTGTTCGTGCTGGAAGCTTATCTAGCACGATCATGTTCAACAATAAATCTTCTACGTCAAACAGTGCAGGCAACTGCAACAACAGGTATATCTTGGAAATCTTGATGGTGCGGTAGTACTTGGAAAGCTGCATCATGTTGTTTTCTAGCCAATTTTCCAATAACTGGTTGGGATCAAGACGCAGAAAGAGCCCGCTGTAACCGGGTAATTGGCTACTGGATCGGCTGGCTATGTACTTTTCAAGTAGATGTATAGGGAGAATCTTGTTTCCGCTCGCTAGCTCATATATTTGTCGTGTAAGATCGTCGATATCGGAGGGAATATTTTGCTCGAGGTAGACCAAGTAGTTGTACTTGCGGAAATCTAGGCTCGATATAAGGAAAAGCTGTAGTATTTTGTGATTCAAGTCTGTAGCGATTCTCTGCGATTGGAACTTTTCTGGAATACTGTTGAATAACAATATCTTTTTATTGATTAGGTCACCAAACCGCTTGTAGTCGAGATCTCGCACAAGGTACTGAAGATCGCCCACCAAATCGTGGTATTTCACTCGGGCATACGTTTCACCATATTGAGAGCTCAGTGGGTCAATTGACTTCACCACCAGACCGATGCTTTTGAGATCTTCTTCTAACTTTTCAAGACGGTGCCCTTGTTGAATATCGCTCTCCACCAGGAGAAGCAGGCGGATCGTCGATTCAATGGGCTGTGCCCCGTCCAACTCGCCAATTTCAGGGAGTCCATTGCGAGCACCAGCCTCCAAAGCCCCTATTCGTTCTATTTCCAGCATGTTTACCTCGCCAGCGCTGTACGTCTACTGTTCCTTACCCCAGCCTCTGATCACAGCCGATTTCTGGAACGATGTCAGTGTCACGTGTGATATACGCACTATAAGCCTCTACGCGCAAAATGCTGCGCACTATACGAGTGAAAAAAAAAAAATAACCGGAACGAGGTACGAGGTACGAAAACGATCCACTGGTATAAGATAGCGATTGAGAACCCGAATCTGCAGCCAACCACATTACCATGAAGCTCTTTTACTTTACTATCATTCCCATTGTGCTATACGGAATTTTCAACTTCTTGTTTGAAAACTGGTTGCCTGGCCGCTACTTGTTTGACAAAGATGTTTTGTTAAAGTTGTCGAGAGAAGCCATCAACAACCATCCTGACGGCAATGCCACTGCTATTATGATTGAGTTAGCACCCAAAATAAAGGCCGAGTATCCTAACATTCTCATCAACGACCTCAATTTTGACGACTGGGTCATGAACAATGCTGGTGGTGCCATGGGTACCATGTTCATTTTGCACGCTTCCATCACCGAATACTTGATTTTCTTCGCAACACCTTGTGGAACTGAAGGCCACACTGGTATCCATTTTGCTGATGATTACTTTACTATTTTGGCTGGTGAACAAACTGCCGCTTTGGCTGGTGCTGTTGTTCCTGAGAGCTACAAACCAGGAGACCAACATCACTTGAGAAAGGGTGATCTCAAGCAATACAGTTTCACTCGTGGAGGAGTCGCTCTTGAGTTGGCTCAAGGTTGGATCCCAGCTATGTTACCATTTGGGTTCTTGGACAGTTTCTTTTCTACTTTGGACTACCAATCGCTCTCGAAGACCGTCTGGTTGACTGCCAAGGATATGATCAACAACTTGTTACACGGAAAATTGTAGATATTATAGAATTATTTATATGTATATTTTTCTTCGTATAAATGCAAATATGACTAAGACAAGTATGAAATGAAAATGGAGTTCTTTTTTTGAATTACATGCTGTAACCACCCAATTGTAAGAGAGACTTGGCCACACTGAAACTGTTGGGAGTTCCGAAGTGGTTGGCAATGGGCGATGACGTGAGGATGTTAGAGGCGCTTCTTTTTCTATTAAGTTTTGGAGTAGGTGCTGTTTTTGGCCTCGAATCCAAGACCGTCTCGTCGCTCGAATCACACGACTGGTTTCCTGTACTGCTGGATGTGGCGTTGGCAGCATTGTGCATAATGGTGGTGTTGTTATTGTATGTGGTGTTAAGGATGGTGGCATCGCCGTCTTCGTCGATGGTATCGTCCTGATGTGACACTTGCGCGAAGTTGAGATCAAGAGATGACTTGTTTGCCGCATTAAGAAGGTGGCGAGTAGAGTTTGTGTTTTTGATGGGGGTTTTTAAGATTTTGTTGATGGAGGGAAGGTTTGTTGCCGCTTTAGGTGCTTCGGGTTGGTTTATGTATGGCAAAATAAATGAATTATGGGGCATTTTTGAAGCTGACGGAAGTGATTGTGCTGGTACAGGTTTTGTTTGAGCCATGTTTTTTTGAGAAGATATGGAGTTTGCCAACGAAGTCAACATTGGTTTGGGAAGCTTGATATTGTCAATTGACAATGGCAACTGTTTATTCGAAGTTCCCGTTGAGTAGAATATGGAGTTTTTCTTGATCTTGAAAAGACGAAGTTTTTGGGATTTTTTGTTCAATGCTTTGTTCAATGAATCGCTCCTGGCTATGTTTGACAAGGAGGGAAACGAAGCGGCAGCTGCGGCTGCCGCTCTTTTTTGATGGGCACTACTGAGGAGCTTCGCCTTTGTCTTTAAGTTAATGTTGACCGACGACAAGTAGGGTCTTGAAGTGGGACGGTGTATTGATAATGTAGTTGGTCTTCCTCTCGGATTTGGGGCGAGGGATACCGATATATCGGCGGAGGGCGGTAAAACCGAGGTTTTGGACGTCAGAGTAATAGATGGGCTGGCAATTGGCTCTGACTTGACTGTTTTTTTAGATTGGTTTTGGTGGTGTTGGATTTTGTAAAGAGCCATTTGCAACTTAAGTTTCAACTTTGTTGCTGCCAAACCGGCAGTATCGTTCTTGATTGTTTTGGAAGTATTAGGTGAAGATGCAGTAGAAGACGAAGAACGATAGTCTGAGAAGCTGAGGGATTTGGCAGGCGAAACGCGTTTGGAGGCCGATGCTGACGACACTATGGATGATGAAATGGCCGGGGTGGGAGTAGATGAGGTCACAGCAAAGGAGATGGGTCTCTTTTTGTAGATTGGGGTCAATACTGCTGGTGTAGTGGCCATGGAAGTGGCCGACGAGGCAGTGAGTACAGGAGGAGATCTCTTTCTCTTTTTCAAAGGAGTCGAATCATTGGACGTCGGCTTCGACTTGGGAGTATTTGAAGTGTTCAAGCACGAGTCTCTGATGGGCGCTAATGCCACTCTGTTTGAAACGGACATTGGTGTGGTGGTGAGTTCTTCGTAGTAAAAAACTGGGTGACGAAAAACGAGTTGGCTGCCACTTTTACAGTGCAAAATTGGATGGATATGAATAAATATTTAAAGGCGCGTACTAAAACAAAAACACCGTCAAAGCACAGGCCAAGGATAGATGCAATTAGCGACAAACGAGAGTTAAACAAGACTCAAAAGTGTGACACACCCAGAATAGAAATCGCCAACATCCCAGTCCGCCAGCTTAACGGTACAGGTAGCGCTTTCACAAAGAACGTGTTTGTTTGTTTGTTTATGTTCCCGCTATTGCGGGCGCACCGTGATCAAATGGGGCAAGTGCAAAACAAGAGTGCGACCAGAGAGAATGGACACGGCACTATGAGTACGAGAAGCAAGGGCCAATGGGGAGGGGACATATGTACATGAGGTATGTGTACATATATCCAAGCAAGGTAATATATCGGAAGAGGAAGAGAGAGGAAACAAATTGGTGTACGAGTTAAGGTTTATTAATAGTAGGTCTAGTCAGAGCTTAAGTTGACAGTGGGGCCCCAGTAGCTACAAAGAGTGTCATTCGGGCTCGAGGCAGCGACAAAGAGAGATCCGGCAGGCGGCACCCGTTACAATGTGGGCACGACGCACTCACAATATTCTGGCAGCACTACAAAGAGTTTTTGGGAACGTTGCTCGTATATGATGCATCGCGCGGACCGCAGTAGACGCAACGCGGATCTAAGCGCGATGAATGTGACGTAGCCTCGCGCGAGAATAAGCGAGATGCGATCCTGCGTGAGGGACTCTGCGTGATGAGCCATCGCGTGACAAACGAGCGTGGATCGGCGTGATGTTCCGCCGCGTGACTGGGGGTTGTCACGTGCCTTTTCCACGTGCTCCTCTATCCTAATGACCGAAGATAAGCTCCCCCCTGGATAACACCACCAACCATGCTTAGATCCAAACTCTCGTCTTTGAGGGAGTATCTCACGCCCATCAACCACAGCCACAACTTCTCCACCACCGGAGAAATTAGCCCCGAAGAGTTTGTTCAAGCCGGCGACTATCTTGTCTTCAAGTTCCCCACATGGCAATGGAGCAGTTGCCCCAAGGCACTTCAAAAGAGTTTTTTACCTGAAGACAAACAATTTTTGATTACCAAGCATGTCCCTAGCTACCAGCGAGCCTCAAACTACCTCAGTGGAGAAGGAGGCATTGATTTTGACGCCAATGTCGATGAAGATGGTTGGGTAACATCCAGTGGACCGGGCCATATCGACAAGTCCGAGCCCAAAAGCGACCATGCTGCCAATGATATTGATGATTTTATCGATGAAAACGCCGAAGACCTGGACGGAAACCACGATGACGACGAATTCGACGATCTCCACATGATCAGTAACGCCAACTCGACTCTCCGTAAATACGACATGTACATCACCTATTCCACTTCCTACAGAGTGCCCAAAATGTACTTGGTGGGGTTCAACTCGAGCGGAATTCCTTTGTTGCCCAACCAGATGTTTGACGACATCAACGCTGACTATAAAGATAAAACCGCCACCATCGAATCCCTTCCCGTGGCTTACAACACTACTGCGGTTTCCATACATCCTTGTAAGCATTCGTCGGTGATGAAGGTGCTTATGAAGCATTCCAAGTCTAAAGCTGAAGATGGAAGTGAAGGTATCAGAGTAGATCAGTACTTGGTGATTTTCCTCAAGTTCATAGCTAGTGTCACTCCAGGAATAGAGTACGACTATACCATGGATGCGTTGTAACACACTGGATGTGTATAGATATCATGAGTATAAACAATAGCAAAGAGTACAAGTAGTAGAAAAGAGGTACTGTAGTTGATGCATAATACGGCAAAAGTTGTCATTATCGATTCATTAGAAACAATGGTTAAGATACCAAACTTTTGCAATATTTTTGCAAATTTCTAATTAAACTCTATCTGAGCAATGTATGATTTCTGAACGCGTTGCACCTTCTTAGATTAGTTTACCGAGACCATAACTATAAGAGCAAAATATCAAAATTAGCCTTCATGTTTCGATTTCTTCAAATCGCAGTCACTTCCTGTGACAACATCTTCCAATTATGTATACTATAGTCGAAACTACAATTTTATTGTTTCGTATAGTTCACTACATTGTATAAATCTAGTTATTCAACGTTTTATATGTGGACTCACTCTACCCCAAAAAACATTTTCCTGTGTCGGCTTCATTTAAAGCGCGTACCGTTCCATTTATCGAGAGCTTTCAGTCGGGCTTTGATTGGGGAAATCGCCTCGTAAAAAATGCGCTTTCTCGAGTCGAGCCAAAAAATATTTTGACAGAAAGCTTCTTTGAAGACGCCAGAAAGGCAATATCACTAAAATCGCCGAGAAATATATGATTAGAGCTGTAATTGAGTAAGTCACTGTAATACTGTAGTAGCGCCTCTGATGTTTCCGTAGTCTGTGATCAGTTTAGGTGTTCTGGACGTTGATAGCTTTAGCGGTGACATCATATCAGTGATAAGCCACTTATGATAAGACCTCTCCTTTGAACCGAGCTTATATACCTCCTAAGTAGGCTGTCAAAGTAGGCTCGAAAAAGCTCCCTACCCCCTAACGCTCTCGTTGTCCTAACAACTTATCAGACAACTTGCATTGTTCCATAAGCTGATCGTCCCATCGGACTGTCACGTGCTATGCATATCATGTTTAACATTGCTGTGATGGAATCAACAACAACAAGATGGCCAACAAGAAGAAGAAAAGCGGGTCCAAGGCCAAGAAAGACGAAGCAGTCTCCAGTGGAGTGTCTGGTACTGATGAAATTAACAACACCATTGAGATTACCAGTCAAACCACTCCATCGCTGATTGAAGTCACTACTCCCTCACTGACCAAAGTGTTCAAGAAGAGACTTCATGAATCTCGAAGAGTTGTTTTCGTTTTGGGTGCTGTGATAGGTCTTTTGCTCACAGTGGTTGTGTCAACGTACTCTAACCCGAGCCTCAAGACCGAATTCGACCGTCTAGTCAACTTTGACTCCATGAACTTGTTTGAAGATTGGAAAGATTGGACTGACGTTCTTCCCACAGGTCTTCAATCGATGATGATGGACTTTGATATTCGTGGTCAGGGAGACCAACTCTCTGGCTCTGCCGAGTCGTTTTCCGTTGGTAAAAGAATGGCATTGCAGCACAACTTGACGGCTACCCACAACGTTGTAATGGTGCCAGGAGTCATATCTACTGGAATTGAATCATGGGGAGTCTCTTCTGACGGAGACTGTCCTTCGATTAACCATTTCCGCAAACGTCTTTGGGGCTCCTTCTATATGCTTAGAACTATGGTGCTCGACAAAGCATGCTGGCTCAAACATATTATGTTGGACGAAGAAACCGGGCTAGATCCTCCGAATATTAAGCTTCGAGCTGCCCAGGGGTTTGAAGCTGCCGATTTCTTTATGGCAGGATACTGGATTTGGAACAAAATTCTCCAGAACCTTGCTGTCATTGGCTATGGCCCCAATAACATGATCAGTGCGGCTTACGATTGGAGATTAGCTTATTTGGATTTGGAAAAGCGTGATGGGTACTTTTCCAAGCTCAAAGTCCAGATCGAGCTTAACAAACAGCTCAACCACAATAAGACCATCCTTGTGGGACATTCCATGGGCAGTCAAGTGATCTACTACTTTTTGAAGTGGGTCGAGGCTAGCGGGGATTATTATGGTAATGGAGGCTCTTCATGGTGCAATGACCACATCGAAGCATTTGTAGATATCAGTGGTTCTTCTTTGGGCACTCCTAAAACAATTCCTGCTTTGATCTCGGGAGAAATGAAAGACACTGTTCAGTTGAATGCATTGGCAGTCTACGGATTGGAGAAGTTTTTCAGCAAACGTGAAAGAGTAGACATGCTCCGGTCGTTTGGAGGTGTTGCTTCTATGTTTCCTAAAGGTGGTGACTTGATCTGGGGCAATTTAACCTATGCCCCTGATGATCCTACCAATACATTGGAAACCAATGGTACTGACGTGGAATTACCTCAACCTCATGATGAGAGTTTTGGTACTTTCATCAGACACTTTAAGAAGTCAAAAGAAGTTGAAAACTTGACAGTGGCCCAAAGTCTTGAAAACTTGATTGCCAAAGGCCCCGCTTGGTTCACCAAAAGAGTCAAGGAAAACTACTCGTACGGCATTGCTAAAACCGCCAAAGAACTTGCTAAGAACAACCAGGACCACCTGAAGTGGTCGAATCCCTTGGAAGCTGCTTTGCCAAATGCTCCAGACATGAAAGTGTATTGTTTCTACGGGGTGGGAAAACCCACTGAGAGAGCATATACATATACCGATGCACCGGAAGGCACGAGACTTGAAATGATCATCGATTCGGAGCTGGAAAACCCAGTCTATTTGGGTGATGGTGACGGTACGGTGTCTTTGATGACCCATACCATGTGCCACGAATGGAAGAAATCCGGCTCTAGATTCAATCCTGCTGGATTGCCAGTTACCATTGTTGAGATCAAGGACGAACCTGATAGATTTGATATTAGAGGTGGTGCCAAGACAGCTGACCATGTAGATATTCTTGGTAGTGCCGAGCTTAATGAATTGGTATTGAAGGTTGCATCTGGCAAGGGTGATATGATCGAAGACAGATATGTCAGTAATCTTAAGGAAATTGTGGACAACTTAGAGATCTAAACTAAGCTAACAAAATTCTCAGAAAACCAAAATGCAAGCACAGAATAATTTCAATATATTTATTTGCCATCTTATCTTTGCAGCCATCGAGCCGTCGTAAATTCTAGCTGTAGCTGCAAAACAATTTACATCGGTGCCAATGACAAGTGTAGAGAATATATAACTAGAACTTCTTTTCAAATCTGTAATTCTGATAATGTATCTTTTTTTGAAAATAATTTGCACCCAAAATGCGACACCTTCTATAATACAATTTTAGAGTAGTCCAGACATATTTGCGGAGGACAGCACAATACTTTATGTCCCCACATAACTTATTGACTCGATTTGACTATCCTATACACACTGCCAAGTAAATGATTTATCTAGAAGTATGCCATAGTCTACCGCAAGATTTATGGTACGAATAATGATAATTAGGCAATATTATTTTAGTTGACAATCACGCACTCTAACTATTACTGTGCGAGCACGAGCGCGATTGCAACAAGCAAAGGCGCGCGTGCCTGTCAGTTACCAGAGCTACATAGATTTGTGGCCACACTCAAATTAGAGTTGTAAACAGCGCGTTCGAGATCGGAATTCATGGATCACGCCAGCAAATTCTCTATTTGTACTTCCGTTCGCGCCAGCCCTCTCACTATGCTACTGTAAGGGGTAGCTCTATCTTGGCACCACGAATATGACTATCGTTCGACATTCGCACTCCAGAAAACAGCTAAATTAGTCAAAAATCATGGCTCAATACTTTAATCGACCACGACTACACTCACTCGTGGTCGTACCACTAATGTGAAACATGGCAATGTGGCAATACTAAACTGTATTTTCCATTCATTCTCTTTCTCTACACCCAGGTCCCTTAATATTTCTAACTCTAATGGCTTTTTCAATCTCTCAATCCTGCACTTCAATCCACTCTTTCCTCGCACTTATCTCGGACGAAATTCAAACGTCAACACTTATGAACCACAACACACCATGAGGTATGTAAAAGGATACGATAAACAAAATTATACTTGTCAATTTGTATATATCTGACATGAGGTGAAATTAGAACTAACGTGAAGCGGAAAATTCGTAAGAGCTTCCAAGTACCGCCATGTCTACGGTCAGGCTGCCAAAAAGGAACTGTGCTACGAAAACTTGAAGATTACCAAAAACGCCTGGGATTCCAACATCATCAGCTCCAACGGTAAGTACTTGTCGGTCAATTGGGATGCTTCTGGTGGAGGTGCTTTTGCGGTGATTCCTCTTAATGAAGTCGGCAAGGCTCCAGATCAGGTGCCTTTGTTCAGAGGCCACAAAGGTCCGGTTTTAGATACTTGTTTTGATCCATTCCACTCAGACCAAGTGGTCAGTTGTTCCGACGATGGAAAAATCTGTGTTTGGAAAATCCCACAAGATTATTCTTTCCACAAGTACTTAGATGAAAATGACAACATCAAGGATATCACCGAGCCACACCAGGTTTTGTCAGGCCACACGCGTAAAGTTGGCCATGTCGAGTTCCATCCATGTGCTGCCAACGTCTTGGCTTCTTGTTCCATGGATTATACCGTCAAGCTTTGGAACTTGGACACCGGTAAGGACGAAATCACCTTGCAACACAAGGATTTGGTCACTTCTTTTGCCTTCAACTATAACGGTTCGTTGCTTGCAACCACCTCGAGAGACAAGAAGTTACGTATCTGGGATATCAGGTCCGGTAAAATCATCAGTGAAGGAGATGGCCACACTGGTGCCAAACCCTCCAGAGTGACATGGTTGGGTAACACCGACAGAATTGTTACTACTGGGTTCTCTCGTTTATCCGACCGTCAAGTAGGTATATGGGACATCAAGAACATCGATAAGGGTCCAATTGGCAACTTTTTGGTCATCGATGCTTCTTCAGGTGTTCTTATTCCATTCTACGACGAGTCCAACTGTATCTTGTATTTGGCTGGTAAAGGTGATGGTAACATTCGTTACTACGAATACGAAAACGACGACTTGCACGAGTTATCGCAGTACGCTTCAACAGACGCCCAAAGAGGATTCACTGCAGCTCCAAAACACTCGGTCAATCTCAAAGAAAACGAAATCTTGAAGGCTTTCAAGACTGTCAACGATAACTCTGTCGAACCCATTTCGTTTATTGTTCCTAGAAGATCCGAATTGTTCCAGCTGGATATTTACCCAGACTGTCCATCTGGCGAGCCAGCACTAACTGCCTCCGACTGGTTTGCAGGCAAGGATGCAAATGGTCCATTATTGATGAATTTGGAAGCTGTTTACGAAGGAAAGGAGCCTTCTATTAAAGAATCAGAACCCGCCACTATAGTATCTGATCTCAAAGAAGAAAAGAAGAAGGAGGAAGAAAAGAAGATAGAAGAGAAGAAGGCATCCAAGCCTGCTGCTGAACCGAAGAAACAACCTGAGCCAGTAAAGGAACCATCGCCTCCAAAGGGCGTAGACGACGTCTTGAAGAATTCCAACAAGGTCAACAACTTGCTTGACAAAGTTAATGATCAATCTGACGATGAAGACTCCAAGTTTGGTGAAGACAAAGATGCTGATGCCGATTGGGAGGAAGTACAAAAGCCAAAGTCAGCATCACCAAAGGCAGCAAAGGCTGAATCACCAAAGCCAAAGGAAGTTAAACAAGCCACACCACCAGCTGAAAAGGTTGAAACCAAGCCTGAACCAAAGGAGGTAAAGAGTGAATCTAAGGAGGAAAAGAGTGAACTCAAGTCGGAGCCTAAGGAAGCTAAGGTTGAAAAATTGGAACCAAAGGAAATTAAACCTGAAACCAAGAGTGAGCCAGAATCGAAACTTAGTTCTCCTGCAAAGACCACAGCTGGTGCACCTACTTTGAAAGCTACAGTTGAAAGATTGGCAAGTATTGTTTCTCAATTAGAAGGTCAAATCCAAAGCTTGAACAAGTTGGCAGAGGAGAAAGACCAGAAATTAGAGGCTTTAGAGAAGAAGATTGATCAGTTACTATCGAAATAGGATTGTTGTAAACATATATAAAATAGACATGTCTTAGTGAATATCGTAAAACTTTTTGAATATGAATGCAATAAGGTTCTTGGCGTTGAAAACCACCATGTCATCGAACATCTTTATTTTCTCGGTATTTTCATACTGGTAGTTGAGCAATTGGTCCAAGCTAATGTTGTTGAATGCACCGGGAATATTCACTGAACCATTAGCAGCCTCTATCACAAAGTGGCCCACCTTGTGACAGCTAAACATCAAGTCTAACTTGGAGCTAGAACCAAAGCCTAGACCCCCAAAGTCAATTATGATGTCTTGATCTACCAACTTTTTGGCCGAGTATTTGTACGATCCAAACTTTGGCAATCTATTACGTTTCCTAAGTTCTCTATGGTAGAAATATTGCTTACTGAATACTGGAATGATATTAAATATCTTTTTATCTTTTGGTTTCAGTTGCAATTGTGCCAAGATGGTTTCAATGTGATTGTTGTAATCGGCGAGTTGTTTCTTTAAGAACTTTTGCTTATCGATTAATTTCTCGATTGTTTTCATTGAAATGTCCAATTGGGACTTTCTGCTTGATCTTTGACTATCCTTGGTCTTGATATCCACGGCAATCTGATTGAGAATGTCCTGGTACGAGTTGTTACGGGTCACATAGCCCATTGTCTCTAGCTGTATAATCAAGTTCAATGTCATTTTCTTCAATTCGTGGTATGTTATAAGGGACAAGTCTCCCAACGAAGTACGGTAGTATGGACGTTTCTTTCCATTGATGGTGGAGTTTTCCACTTCCTTCTTCTCACTGTGAACCATGTTTGCAAATTTGGTTTCGTGATCTTTGGTAATACCCGATATAAGAAGCTCAAGTAAGTTTTCTCCCTCCTGAATCCTGATAATATACAATATGCATCTCTTGACTTGAGTAATCAATGATCTATACTTTGAATCGGCCAACGAGTCCTCTTTGGTAGTTGGATTGAGATGAAGGGTCAAGTTACCGAAATCTGTCAAGGTAACATAGTCATCGATTGAGTTCAATGTCTCATTTAGCTTGCTTATTATCATGAACAATTGATCATCGGAACTTGGAGCCAAAATATCGATTTTGTCACTAACAAACTTTTCGATTTGAATCATTTTACTGACGTTCATAGACAACTTAGGACGGTTGTGGTTGATAATATCATTATAGTCATTCATACCATACTCTTTGTCGATACTGTCAACATTGATAAGTCTAACGATAATCAGTTTGGTCGTGTCAATGGAACCAGTCACATAATCATTCAAAGGTTTGAGGAAGTTATCACTGAAAGGTTTGAGGGAAAATAATTGCAATAATGTTCTGCTCAACGACTTTAAGTTTTGACCACATCTCAATGAGTTTACTATTGTTGGATTGAAAGGGTCTTTGATCAAGTATCCGTAGTTTTCAGGATACTGAAGCACACTAGAAATGTAGTGTTTTATGAAAATCACACCTGCTACAGCCAAATGCTGCTGATCAGTTTTGTTAGGAAATTGAAGCTTGGACACTTTATATGCTTCTGAACAAACGATTCTGACATGCAAGGGTATTTTGTCGACCGAATTATTGAGAAGATTCAAAAAATCAGTGGACAATTCACGAAGATTCATCAAATTCTGGATGAACTGATTCGAAACCTGCGAATCTTTGATAGCTGCTTGTGGAGTGATGTCGGTGATATCTTTGGTTGTGAACCCATTGACTTTGAGTTCGAGGGCAGACAACTCTTTGTAGATTTCACAAGGATCCGATTCGAAGTTCAACTCGTCGTTTTCAATAATATGGCTGATTACTGGTCCCACAACCCCCTTCAAGTGTTGTCTTTGGAAGGTATGGTTGTTGATACTCAAAAAGAAGTCGATCCAGTAGCAAGATTGCGATTTGGTGAGATCTGAGAGCAAGTGACAGTTTTGTTCGGCATCATTCTTCATCAATTCGAGAATAAACTTTACAAAGAAGTACTCCTCACGGGCATGCTCTTTGACCAGGGTATTGGCGATAGGAAATATCGAAAGGATGAAGCTCTGAAGGTCTTTCTCGATGTTCTCGAGCTTTTGGTCAGCCAAAGCCTTGTAAAGTCTTACAAAATAGACGGGCTTTGTCTGAAGAAAGTAGAACATAGTTTGGTAATATTCTATTCTTGCCCTTGAAGTTTTATTGAGTCTCTCCAAGTTCTGAGATTTATGGCCTTGTTGAGGCGATACCTTCTTCTTGTTTTTGATAAAGTCTTCGATAGTGATCTTGTTCTTGTCTAAAAGACTCAATTTGACATCCAAACTTTCGATTTGGTTCTCCAAATCTTCGTTGATTTTGGAGTTTTCGATGATTTGGTTTTTCAAGTCAGACAAGTCTAGCTCTTCTTGGTAATCCTTGTCGTTGTCGGTCAAGAGATACGCAAACCTGGATATGGTAGCCAAGTTAGGATTTTTCAGGCTGATCAAAGAACGGTACGCCTGCTGAGTGAATCTGCTTCTGAGTATAGCCTGTGCCTTTATCACCTGGTCTATATTGTAGTGATAGTATATGATCATTTCTCTGTACTTGTAACGAGTTCTAGTACCTCTGAGGATGGCTTGGAACTCAATGAGTTGGTCTATTTGGGTGTACAAGTCGTCAAGCATAATCTCCTTTTTGAACCTTTGAAGCACCCCTCTGAAAATCGATTGGATGGGTACGATGCAGCGACTTTCATAGTGCTCCAATGCAAACTTCTTGACTTGAACGGAACGTCTCACGTTGTTACCTCTGACCTTGGCGTACAATTGGTTGAGAATCTGGTCTTCATAGAGCAACGTAAGCAACACATTGTTGCACAATTTGGATCTGGAAAGCCCACCTCTGGCAATACTCTGGAGCTCTTTGAGCGGCGCAAGATTAGCTACCACAGCTAAGCGTTTTTCTGTGACTGAGCTCCTTACGTAGTTTCCACGGATAATAGACTGGAAATCAATGATGTAGTGGTTCTCATTGAGCTGGCCAATCGAGCGGCTTGATTTCTTGGCCAAGTATCCTCTGCAAATGGCTTGAAACTCAATGGTGGAATCTTCAATAAGGTCCAAGTGTGGGAGCACTACGTGCGAGTAGAAGTAGATCCGGTTACGACGAATAATCGATTGAAGTTCGGTTATCTGAGAGGTTTGTCCAAATAAAGCGAACCTTGTTTCATTGACATGGGTTCTGACCCTATGAGCTCGAAGCAAGCTCTGGAACTTGACTAGATTGCTTGAATCAGAATCGTTCATGCTAATTGTGGTTTTTCTTTTGGCAAGTTTCGACCTTATAAGCGATTGCAATTGAACCACCTCGGGCTTGTACCATAACAATTCGTCACGGTGTTTGTGCACAGTTCTTCTTCTCGAGAGATTGCCTCTGACTATACAGATGAAATAAGACAACTCGTCCGAAAACGACTTCAACATGATCTTGTTGACAAACATTTTATAACGGAAGATGGCTCCTCGAGAAAGTGACTGAAGCTTGATGATATTGGCGGTGTGGTCGTCGATTCCAGCCACATCGTATGACTGTTTTGGAGACGTTCTGGCCGAAGTGAATTCCTCCTCGTCAAATGTATATGAAGGTGCTACAGCCTCAAATAGACGTGACGAGACTGTGCTTGTTCCCACGCTAGATCTAGACGATTCTGTGTTGAGAGCCACTCTAAATGGGTTGATCTCGTCAGTCTGGATGGCACTTTCGTAAAACACCTTGGGTGTTTCTCGTGGAACCTCTCTTTCTTGCACAGGCTCAGGCTGTGGCTGTCTTGCAAACGATTTCTGAGGCGAATCACCAACCATTTTGTTCATATAGGTGCTGTCGTTGGAAGAGCCAGTATCGGCACTAGAGAAGTTGGGTAAGCCAGATCCCACCAAAGATCTGTTTGCGGTCCTTATATCGTCTTCTGAGAACTCGGCAGTTCCAACACAGCTTTCAAGTTTGGGGTATCCTGATTGAGACTTGTTAAGCATATAGGTCATGGCATGAAGACAGAACCATACTTTGGGCACATTTTTTGCATCATACAAGTCAGTGAGCTCAAACCGAAACAAATCGGGCACGTTCATGTAGTCAAGAAGCCCGAAAAAACGATTGATGTTCTCGGTATGTCTGAATTGAAGCTTGGAGTCGTTCAAGAACACGTTTCTTCTTGTGGGCAAGATAACATTGGCCAATTTGGCCAAAAGTATACCGTTTCTGATATACGAGATCAATTGGACTGGTTCCTGGTCGATTTGCTCCTCCAAAACCTCCTCCAACCAAGTCTTGATGGCCTGTATTCTACACAAGTACTCGTATCCTGGCGAGTCTTTGGAGGTGCTGTTGCTGGGAGATTGAAGGAAAGGCCGAGAGGGGCTGGGGGTATCTATATTTTGCTTCAATGGCGTCAAAGACTTGTTATTTCTGGAAGGTGTTTTGTAGTTGGTGGGAGCGAGGCCCTGGTCTTTGGCAGGGCTTAATGCGTTCCTGTAGTTTGCATTGGCCCAGCTGGGCAGGTCATCGTCGTTATTGGCCGTGAGATCAGGACGGTTTTCAAGTCTGCCTGTGTTTTTTGAGGTTGTTTTTGAAGGAGTTTTGGCATCGTCAAGCTTAGTGGGTCTTTTGACGGGCGAGCCACTGCGGCTGCTGGAGGACGATTTCGACAGCGGGGTCTTGAAGGAGGACACAGTCACGGAAGGAGACTCGAATCTGGTTCTGAGAAGTGCTGTTTTGGAAGGACTGGCGTATGTGGGAGTGATGCTAAGTTGCTTTGCAAGAGCGTCCAAATCCTCGTCTTTTCGAGCATTGTATTTCTGGGAGGGCTGGAGAGGCACTCTGACGGGAGTGTCGTCGCTGATCGACTCAAGATACCGCAAGGCTATCTTGTTTCTACTAGGAGACGCCATTGGTGTTGTGCAAAGAAAAGGAGTTGTGGATGTTTTTGTCTTTGGCTGAGAGGTGATTGAGGCGCTTCCTAATCGGGACGTAAACAAACAAAGATCTCATCGGATGATAAGAATGGAAAGAGTATGAGGAAGAGAGAGGGAGTATAATAGAGGGAGTATAAATAGAACAGTGGGAGAGTGCAGAGTGTAGAGAGATCAGAGTATATACAATATTGTAAGACACTATAGATGAGTATAACTATACAGTGTCAGTGTGCTAGTGTTAGAGTGTAGTGTTTGTTGTGGTTCGCGAGATTTAATGCGTTGCGAATGTAACGGCATGGAATGACCCACTGACTACCAAATGGGCAATGTGAAACTTCGCTGTAAGCAGTTATTGTGCACGTCTTTTCTATACTATACAGTGACTGACTGTAAGCTGTTATAAAGCTGACTATTGTCTGTTCTAGGCTGTTTGATCTGTCAATTTTGCTCGCTACGAATCAATTCTGAGGGTCTCTTTTTTTATTTTATTTGATCGCTCGCTTATTTCGTCTGATGAACTAGTGCTATATTACGATTATATTGGTGAATCCAAGTAGAAGTGGATGGATACGCGTTTCATTTAACGTATCGCTTATTGTCTCTAAACCGTGATAGTACTCTATACTATAGAAATCAATTAACCCAATGTGTGCTAGTATGTACCAGAGACGTCTAATGCTGACACAATAAACCACACTGGTAAACCATGGCCATGACTGAACTTCCTCATAGTTAAGTTTATTACCTTATTTATCGAGGTTGCTTTACCCTGTGCTTCAGGTAGGCCGTGCAGGTTCCTAATGCACTATAACATCCAGGACCTCAACATTTAGACTTGAGTCAGATAGGTCCTATAAGAGCTCGCAATACGAATTTATCCGAGTGATAAAAAATCGCTACCCAACTTAATTAGGACATTTTGTTAGCTCTCAGCTACTATGAGCATCATAGTTAAAGTCGTGGTTGAGTATCCTTACTTATTCTCGTTTTGTTGTCTCTTATACGCTTGCTCCAAAAACTCAATGGTCTCATCATACTGGTCCAATTCGGCCTTTCTTTCCGGTATACCTTGCTTGAGTTCATTCAACATTACTAAATGCGCTTCGTAGTCTTTGGAAACACCGTCCAAATTGGGTATATCTGTCTCCTCATCGCTCTCGTCTTCGCCCTCTAATCCTGCTAGAATAGACGAAACTTGGCGATCTGTGCCTTTCACTAGCTCATTATATATGTCTTGTGCCTTGGACGGCAACTCTCGACGGAGCTCGGTGAGTTGTACGGTTTCGTGCTCCACTTGCTGAAGTATCTCTCTTAGTCTACTGTTGATGGCCAAGTCAAATGGCTCGACTTTTTCCTTACGTTTCAACGAAAGTAACTCCAGAACTTGGTGGCTTTCGTCCATCACCGTGCCGTCCACAGTAAGTCCATATTTGGCGTACTCGAACGCTCCCATAAGATACTCATCTAGGGCCGCAGCCACCTGGGTCTTGAGCGGGTCTTTGTTGGATGTGGGAAGATGCAAATCGAGCTTGGCCGTCGTCAGCTGAAGTATCTGCGCATACACATGCCGCAAGTCCTGCTTCGAAAGCGCAATGCGCTCGTAGTTGTCGCCCATCGTGCCGTGGGTGGAGCACTAAGAAACCTTGTTTGTTTGGGTATACCTCCCGTCACGTGACCACGCACCTGGTACTTTACGCTCGACATAAAATTCCATACGCCCAATTATCACCAACTAACGGCAATGTCAGTCTTAGGGGAAGAATACACGCCGGCTTTTGCACCTTTTCTAGGTTTTGCAGGCTGTGCAGCCGCCATGATCTTATCGTGTGCTGGTGCAGCCATTGGAACCGCCAAATCTGGTATAGGAATCGCTGGTATCGGTACCTACAAACCAGAGCTTATCATGAAGTCACTTATCCCGGTGGTCATGTCGGGTATTTTGTCGGTCTACGGGCTTGTGGTCTCGGTTTTGATTGCTGGGGACTTGGGTCCTGCGCAGGACTATACACTTTTCAACGGGTTTATGCACTTGGCTTGTGGCTTGGCCGTTGGCTTTGCTTGCTTGTCTTCGGGCTATGCCATTGGTATAGTGGGAGACGAAGGAGTGCGTCAATTCATGCACCAGCCACGGTTGTTTGTGGGAATAGTGTTGATTTTGATTTTCGCCGAAGTCTTGGGCTTGTACGGCATGATCATTGCATTGATTTTAAACACCAAGGGCAGCGATTAGACTCTACAAAAACATATTATCTACATATTAACTAATACATGTTTTGAATACAAATATATCTTACATTATTCTTTTGATTTGTTTCTCTAATCTGTTACTTTTGATTTTAATCAGTTTCCATCTTATCTTCACCGCCAATGTTCACCTTACCGTTGTCATCAATGAATTGTCCTGCGTTCTCCTCCAAGTACTGGACCGAACGGTCGGAATCCAAAAACAACATGTAGGCTCTCTTGATGTCGGGCAAATCGACAGTGTTGCTTCTTCTCTTCAAGGCAATTTGCTGTGACACCGAGATCAAGTTGGAGGCGTATCTCAAGCTTGTTTCCTGGCCGATCTTGGTCAAAAGCGCCAAGGCATCGTTGGACAATTCGATTTCCTCCTCGCTGGCTCTGATGGAGAGAATGGTTCTAATTTCGTCCTGGTTGTACGAAGATGTGTGGATAATTATTGATCTGTCCAATAAATCAATAGGCAATCCGTGAGGCGACTTGTAGTTGGTGCCTCTGGTTTTGGAGATACCCCTGTTGGTGGCCATGATGACAATAGGAGCAAAGTCGTCTTCCAAAGCTCTATTTATGAACGAAAAGCACTCGATATCCAACATATGGACCTCGTCAATAAACAACACTCCTGGAATAATCTCGGCTTTACCTTCTTCTTTCCATTCGGCCACCTTGGTGTTGATTTGGTCTCTGACTTCAGATCTGATTTCACCGGTGTCTCCTGAAAACAAAGCAAGGAATCCTTGTTGTCTGGAATTTATAACGTCGATTTCGTGCAAAGATACAGTGTGAACGGCCTCCTTTCTCTTTTGCAACTCTCCTTCCGGACACTGGACAAACTTGGTTTCTGGGCCCATGGCATCGTAATCTCTCGCTCTGGTGAATGACTTACCGAGCTTGGTGATCTTTCCGCTGGCTTTGTCGATGGAAATAACGTCCCCAGCCAACACTTTTTCTTTGGTCAACCCTTCGATCATCTTGTTACCCAACTCGTAAATGGTTTCCATATCGGTGGTTTTGATAGTAAGCTTACCTTGCTTGTGGCCACCGGTAATGGATCTGTCGATTTGGATCTCAACAACCTCACCTTCGATGATTTCTGTTTCTTCTTTGATTCTAATTCCAATGGACTTTCTGAATACTTGAGTCAATGCTTCTGTCTTGGATAATTCCAAACTGAAGATCTCGGAACCGGCAATTGCTGTGAATGGGACCTCGGATCCCAAGTTTTGTGACAATCCCATGGCAATAGCGGTTTTACCTGTGGATGGTGGGCCGGCTATCAACACAGCTCTTCCAGCAATCTTTCCTGCCTGGATCATCTTGAGGATGACTCCAGCGGCTTTTCTGGCTTGGATTTGTCCAACCATTCCTTGGCCCGATCCCTTGGGCTTCAAGTTTTCATCAAGGCCTAAACCTGAAATATGGGAATGGGCGGCGATTAATGACAATCCATTAAGGTTTTTGGACTCCACTTTGGTAGAAATCGTAGTCTAAAACGTTAGTTTACATCCTTGCAATATAGTCGTTGAGCAAAACACTCTCATTGTAGCTTTACTTACCATGTTTACCGGGTGTTGTGTGTATCTCTAGTTATACGCTGTTGCCTTTAGTTGAGATGTTTGAAAAAATCGACGGTCACGTGAACAATAGAGGTCCAGGCTTATAGGGAAGAGACAACCAATAATGTCAGGATTGGGTGTTAAGAGGCGGTGAGCTACATCTGCTACAGTGTCGGTGCCCTGAGCTATTGGAAGTCGATCGTCATCAGAAAAATAGTTAATATTACCCATCATCTTTGACTATTCGCAGCATTAGTCCCACGGTTATCGCAAATTTCAGTCTCTTTTCTCTGCGCATAGCCTAATGCGAAATTGTCACTCACGGTAATTTCTCTTACATCTTTTGAGATACTCCTTTCAGCTGTTATCGTCATTTTGGCCTATCTACTACTATATAATCTACAACTACTTCTTGCTTCTATTTCCACCGATCCCTAAAGCTATCAAGTATATGACTACATGCACTCGCTGCTCTCGTTTCTTAGCTCTGAGTGGAGTGGATAATTCAATTTTCCATTCGTCCTATCGCATTTACCACCTGTACTTCATTTACTCTATTTCTTATACCTCGGCGTAGCTCATTTCGGAATAATATAGAACGGTTGCTACTGAACTGCTTTGAATAAAATGAATCTCGCTTCTTTTTTCTCTACAACTATTTTCGGTATCTTTGGATTTTCTAAATAATCTATATTACTTGCTTTAATCATAAATAACAGCCCTTTTACAACTTTGAGTCATTCAACAAAGAGCCTTCCTCGTACAATCTGTCGAGTTCTTTCTTGAAGTGTTTGACTACAAATGGTCTCTTTGCCTTCAAGGTTGGAGTCAAAAGGTTCTTTTCCAAAGTCAATGGTTCGACTTCAATGTAGATGTTGTGGAGTCTTTCAAAACCATGTAAACCGCCCTTGATGTTATTGGTCAAGTACTTCAAGAGAGCCTTTCTGTTCTCAATCTTGTTCAACTCTCTCAACACATCTTCGTCACTACCGAGCGATTTCTTTGGAACCTTGAGTTTGTCTGTCAAGAAGTTGGTGGCAGCAGGAATATCAACACCCAAAATACCAACCAAGAAGTTTTTGTTGGAGTCACCGTGTGCGTAAACTTGCGACAAAACAGGATTGGCCGACAAGTACATGCTTTCAATCTTGTCTGGGGTAACGTATTCACCTTGAGACAACTTGAAGAAGTTCTTCACACGGTCAATGATTCTAATGTGACCTCTGTCGGTTGTGATCTGGGCAACATCACCAGTATGAAACCATCCGTCTTCATCAACCGCTTTCTTAGTTTCTTCATCATTCTTGAAGTAACCGGAGAATAATTGGGGTCCTCTCACCAACAATTCACCTCTTGGGCCACCTTCATCTTTGAGTCCGTAGTTCATGTCTGGAAGAGCCTTGACTCTAACTTCGATATAAGGATTCGTAGGTCCACAAGTGTTAGGTACGGCCTCGTGTCCACCAGTGATCGAGAAACCAGCAAAGGTTTCGGTCAAACCGTAACCTTGAGCAATACCCACATTCAATGCGGATTTCAAGAATACAATTGTGGATAATTGAATAGGAGCCGATCCCGTAACCATGAGCTCGACGTTGTCAAGACCTAACAATTTACGGAATTTCGACAAAAGTATATCGTAGATAAGGTGGGCACCGGGGTCTCCACCGTTTCTGGCCTGGAGTTCTTGCTTGGTAGCAAAGACTCTGCCGAAGATGGCCTTTTTGATGGCAGAGTTGGACTCGATGGTTCCTGCTTTAAGAGCAGCTTCGAACTTGGCATAGACTCTGGGAACATTGGAGAAAACCTGTGGCTTGACAATCCTCAAGTCTTCAATTAAAGTCAAGGGCGAGCCAAACAACTTGGGGAATGCAATCATGCCTCCCCCAATCAAAGTACCCCAAGACATCTGTCTTTCGTAGATATGGGCCAAAGGCAAGAAACAGAAACTGGTTTTAACGTCTCCTTCGTTGGCCAGCACCACCATTCCAATACCAGCAGCAGCCGAACGGTGGGTCAACATGACACCCTTTGGATTGGAGCCTGTGGTTCCCGAAGTGAAACTGATGGTGTAAAGAGTCTCTGAGCTTGGCAACATGGGCTCAACAGGGAAGATTTCACCGATTTTGACCACCTGGTTCAAGTCTACAACCACGATTCCGTGGGCCTTGGCCTTTTCGACCAATGGCTTGTCCTTGGCAAACAAAGGATCGAACGAAATCACCAAGATAAGTTGGCCCAATTCCTTGGGGTTGGCGGCCTTCAAGTCAATGATACCATTGACTTTGTCTTTGGAGGCAGCAATGACTGGAGAGTCGGTCAATTCCAAAATGTACTCGGAGGCTTGTGCACCCAAGGTGTCGTATAAGGCGGTGTTGGTGATGGAGTACGAAGCACAAGTGTAGTCTGTGAGTATCCATTCGTATCTGTTGGCAGAGAATATGGCCAAGATAAAAGATTGGTTGTCTGGGTTGAAGTTTTTGTAGTTTAAGTGGTGTGAATCGATTTTGGCATGACTTTTGTGTTTGGTAGAATCCTTGTAGGGATTGGATCTCAAAAGATACAACAAACCGGAACCATACGAGTTCTTGAGTTTGTCCACATCGCTATAGGTGAGATAAGTCAATTCGTTGGCCGATTCACCGGTCTCGTAGTCGTGCTTTCTGTACGCAAAGGCATTTGCATCCGGGGTATATTCCACAGAGGCCAGGAAAATTTCAGGCACAGTGGTGACAGAAGGAAGAAGGGCCGATTTCAAGCCTGCAGGACATGCAGCCGATCTGTAAATGTCAGAACAGTCTTTGGTAGCGGTGCCCGAGATGGCCACGGCCGTTTCTCTCAACTTCTCGGGAAGTGGCAAGTACTTCTTGATGATATCTCTGGTTTTAAGATTTGGAGAACTAGCAAGAAGAAATGGAGAGTCCGCTGGGGCGTACCCTTCAAGAACAGAACTCATACTTTTGAATTATACGTGTGAAATGACAATTAGACTTTTCTTGACAGACGCATGCGCTTTATATAAAATGGTGGAGAATTCGGCTGCATACGCGGTTGCGAAGTTTATAGTATGAAGTGGGGCACCACTGGTTTAGGGTAATCGGATAGGCGGGGGCACAGCTGTACTGCAAATAATTCGTAATTCAAGCGTTAGTGAGGAGACAGGGTGTCGATTGTGCGCTAGCCGAGACCCACGCTATAAAACAACCGTACCATCCTACCCTCTAGCTGGTCCATGCCTACTGAAAAATCCACCCTCACAAATCACATGTGATATGGTGCTACACGCATTCCTGCGGAGTTGTCCAGCCTGACAGATTTCGGTCGCGGAGAATCCGAATTGCCGAATTACCTCGGGATTTCGGTACATCGATTAGGTTTCGGTTATGTAATTACACACACTACCGCGAATTGTGGGGTTACTCGGATAATAGCGGGAGCTGACTAGGCGTGGTCGTAAATTAGTCCCTACTGGGCCCTACTTATCTGCACTGTACTGCACTTTCTATATATTTATCCCTGATACTTGTATTTCATTTTTTCTCACTGCGGTTTACCGACAAACGTTTTTAACAAGTTTGGCACGTCGTACTTGCCCATGATGAGCTCTATGATCTCTATTTTCTCACTATCTGCGCCAGCTTGCTGGACCCTGAACGTGTCCAACTCGTCGTCGTTGTGCAACTTGATGCTTCTGTGCACCTTCTCTTGAGGGTCTCCCATCACTTTGAGCATGTCGGTCCATCTCCAAAAACCTACAATGTCATTATACGAGCGATCCGGCCCCTTGATAAACCGTTCGATGGTGTATCCATCGTTGTTAAGCAAGAAAAACTTGGGCTTAACAGGAAGGATATCGGCGTACCTGACCAAGGTGGAGAGATCTTGGATCACCATCTGGGCCGACCCATCACCCTCAAATGCAATGATTCTGCGGTTTGTTTGTCCCAAGTCGTTGACGGCAAATGTCACTCCTACAGTCGCAGGCAATGCGTGGCCGATAGATGCGTAAAACTGCTGCGAAATAAACTGCACTCCGGGTGGAAATTTCACTTCAGGAATTCCAAACAAGAGCGCGCACGTTTCAACCACAATAATGTCGTTTGGCCGCAAATAGTTGCTGATGAAATCGAGCACTTTTGTCTGGGTAATGAAATTGTCATTATTTTGGTAGGTGGTCACAGAGGGCTCGTACTTGTAGCCCAAGTTGACAGGAAGAGGCTGGTGGGCATAACGGGCAGGGTCGAACCGAGATGCAAGGCGATCCACCACATCTTCCAACGTAAATAAGCGAGTCTCGCCTTCCTTTGCGTGGAAGTACTGGCCGTTGACCAAAATGTAGTCGTGGTTGATCTCAACGTAGTTTGCGATATTGGAGAGATCGGCGGTGTAGGTGGCTGTGTTGGTTTCCATGTTCACATGACCAAAAATAAAGAGACTATCGGTCAATTTTTCGATTTCGTGCTGCACCCGTGCGGACGACGAGACTTTTCCGTAGTACACACCCACATAGTTAGGCAAGGACTCGTTGAAGTTACGTGCCATATTGGTGCTGAACAACCTGAGAAATTGATGGCTTGGATCAAACTGCTTGACCAACAGTAATAGTTTGTCTTGCAAATTGAACCGTGTGACCATCAAGTCAGACATCACCGATGGTGCCTTGGACTTGTACAACACATCCAAAATGGCATCGCACGCCTGGTGGAGTACGCGCGAGTCCGCGCCGTTGAGCTCAAACACACTGGGGCTGAAAGTGCGCAAGCGCGCAGTGCTCACCATTAGATCTGGCACGTCTTTGGGAACAAACAAGTAGCCAGGGCGCGACGATTGTAGGATAGTGCGCAAAACGTGATCGATCTGATCCAATGCGTGGTCGTCGCCTGATTCCAACGTCTCTTGCACGACACAAAAGTCTTTGCAGGCATCCATGTAGACGTTGTGGTTGGGTGGAAGCAACTGGTTTTTGTTCTGAACCAAATGGTGGTAGTTGTGCACCGGAAGTGACTGGTTCTGGGCATACTCTCTTTGCTGGCGAGAACTGGTGCCCACAACATGTAGTATGGGGACGAATTCACTGAACGATGAAGCAATACCGTTGAGGGCAGAGAGTTCACCTACCCCAAATGTAGTCAACAACACTCCCAAGCCCTCGATGGCGCGAGAGTACCCGTTTACGGCATATGCCGCGTTGAGCTCGTTGCAAAATCCAACAAAATTAAGTTGTCCTTGCGACTTGACCGAATCAGCGTACAAATGCTCGAGGAGATTCAAGCTGAAGTCCCCGGCAATACCAAAGACAGAGCGCAAGCGGGGGTTTGCTTGTGATATTCGGAGAAAGAGGTACTCGCCTAGCGGGATTTGGTCGGGTATGTTTAGCTTTTGATGTATGGAGGGTGACATTTTGCTGGCACTGGTGTGGGCGCAATTTGATACGGATCAAACTTCTTTTTTATACATGAGAGACAAGCTGCAGTTTCTCAGTGCCGTGGGGCACACTATTGCGCGATACGAACAATAGTTGAAGGAAGAGGGGGGTGTGAGGAACCCTCATACATGAAAACACAGTTGGGGATTTATGCACATCAGCCCGGTCTAGATCAGAACCTCATCTTTCTATTAATTTTTAAGTTTGACTAAACACTAAAATTATTTTCACTGGTCCAATTATTCTCACTAATCAGGCAAAAAATTTCATATTTTACCTCTCGAGCACTTCGCACGGTTCTACTTGCACAAACAAGCACTCCAGCACCCATGGAACGTTGCCAATAATTTCAATACAGCAACGGTGTGAATGGGTGTAAGGTTTGAAAGGGTTGGGTTGCAGGGTAGAATAGACAACCCACAAAACAATCTTGGCGCCCCGATCTGTTTTGACCGAGTATGTGGCTTTTGACTCTGCACGATCCTAACTAACTATTCAACTATTTTTATAAATCTGCCAAAGCTAACGTTACACCTTCCCCGAAGTCCCCTTCTGCTAGTTCATGTACTCTACGTAAAGTTTTTTGCGCATCTTCCAAAACCGTGTAGTGCGGGTTCTCGCTTCTGCTGGGCCAGTCGAAGTCGTCCACCTGAAACGGTTGGTTATCAACGGTGCCGATTTTCAAATCTCGGCAGTTTTCCGTTATTATCGTATTGCTACTCCCTATCTGATGTAACACTATCGTTGTATTGCGAGCGTTGTGTAGTCTGAGCTGGTGACACCGTACAACGACGGTTGCGTGCGCCAAATCGTGCGCAAATATGGGCCCGGAGCTTTCCAAGACAAAAACACTATTGCTGCTGCCCTTGACGTGCACGGATGCCGGGATCGCATTAGTTTCCGTTCGCACAACGCACCGCATAGTATTGGTCACTAGCACATGACTCCCCGCCCCACTTTCGAGCGTTAATTTAGTGTCTTGGAGGTTGCCGTAACTGCTGGTTTTGTCGCTGTGCGCATCAACCATTTTGACATCTTCAACTTTTCGCGAGCCCTCATCAATTTTATGGCGTGCCACAGCGGGACGGACGGGCTCTCCTTCAAACTCAAACTTACGGGTATCCAACTGTTTTAGTTTCAACTCGGCTACCTTGAAAAGCGACTCGAGGTTACTGGCCAAACGCTTGCGCTCGAATCCTGGCAAATCTTCAATATGTCCTTCCACCATCCGGTTCAAGCTTACTACTTGAGCTCTCACCGCTACCACGTCATTCTTATCTTCACACTCGATTATTTTTTGGTATAACTCTGATTGTTAGTGTTGCCCATTACCCCTATCCTTTCTACAAACCTTTACTCTGATCGTGAAACTGCGCTAGCTCCATCATTACTGTGTAAACTACGTCTTCCTATCTCTAGCTCTCTACTCTGTCTCGTGTATACTTTGCTGCCGCGCACGACTTGAAAACCAATCTAATATAACCTAAATTTCCAGCTCGATCTGGTCCAATATTAGCACATATCTTTAGACAAATCGGGTGAATATGGAAAGCTAACATTAGATCTGAACTTTATGACTAATTAATCATCTATAGTTAATAATTGAGTTTATGTAGATATAATTTAGTTTTGTCAGTTTACGGTATACGGATGCAAAAAGATCTGCATTAATTGAATATTTTTTGATAATGCGGATTGATTACACCAGATAAGACCTAGATAACAAGAACTTAAAGATCATATAATATTTACACCAGATAAGATCAAAATAACCAATATTTAAAGATCAAATAATATTTTGGGTACAAGAATGGCTAATCTTTCTACATTTTACTAATTAATTGAAGTAGTTATTACAAACTTATTGTCATAGAGCCATTCGAATGACGACCCTATCTTGTTCTTAAGAGTTATTCTCTGTAGATATAGTTAAACTTTTAATGCCTTGATTTGTTTCTGATTCCTATTTTTATACAGTTTAGAGTCCGATTATACCCTTCTTATGCGGGTTCTTCCGACCAATTGGTCAGTGACGTCGCGAAGTCTGCTCCAATGCACAACCTTGGGCATTCTGTTGTCCAAGTTGGTCTCAAAGTCATACAATCTTCTGATGGAAGTGAACTTCAAGTGTGACGACTTGACTCCCAAAACGGCGGCTGTAGCCTGCACTGATCTGTCGTCGAGAGGGAAGTCAAGAGAGTACTTGTGGTCGGCCAATTTGTCGCAGTTGTCTTCGATGAACTGGACTGCTTTGACGGCAAATCTCGATGCTCTGGTTCTGTCAATTGGAGAAGGTAAGGCTCCCTGTTGGACATGTCCAGGAACAGCGGTCTTGGTATCGAAAGTACCACCGGCCTCGTATTTGATGATATCAGCCAATACCTTAGTAGTCAACGCTTTAGATGCATTGGTGGATTTGATAATCAACTTACCAGATTTGTTTTGGCCCTTATCTGTAGCAAACGATTCTTTAAGAGAGCTGATATCCATTTCCAATTGGTCCAAAGAAATACCTTCTTCAGGCACATACGACATTTGAGCGCCGCAGATCAACGACGCAAATGTAGCAATGTATCCGGAGTTACCACCCTGGACTTCAATCACAAACGCACGGTCTCTGGTGGCCGAGGCGGATTGCTTGACAATGTCACAGTATTCCATGATGGAATTCAAACAAGTGTCGGAACCCAAAGAGTATTCTGTTCCCGGCACGTTGTTGGAGATGGTGGCAGGAATAAGAACCATTGGTATTCTGAATGCAGGGTACATAGATCTTGCTCTTTCCAATTGCTCCAAAGACACAAATGCCTCGAAACCTCCTACAATGATCAATCCGTCAAACTGATACTTTTCGAAGTAGTGGGCAATCATGCCCAAGTCGGTTTGCTGAGGTGTCTGTCTGTTGGTACCGATTTCGGATCCACCAATGGAGTTCCAGCCTTCGATATCGAGCCAGTTGATCGATCTCACCGACTCGTGTCTTGCCAATCCGCTCCATCCGTTGTGGATAGCGTATGGCACATGTCCTCTTGACATACAGTAGGTGGCCATCGAGTACACAGCACTATTCATACCACCAGCAGGAGCTCCTATGTTGATAATGGCAATCTTCTTTCTTTTTTCAACCGGTAATGTAGGCTCGTCGTGGTTGGCGGAGTTTATAGCCATGTAGTTAGCCAAGTGTTCACTGAACTCGGAGTCTCTAAGCGCCATGGCTTTCTTGAATTCACGGTTTTCAATAGCAGTACTGACCGATTTGGTGATTTTGACCGCTTCCACAAGCGGTTTGCGCACCAATTTGTTTTCCACAATGGCAATTAATGGCGAAGGCGTCTCTGGTGTACAGTCCAACACGGCTTTGACGGCTTCCACACCTTGAAGAGTGGCCAACGCACGGTCAAACGCAACGGCATTACCACCACGTTGGACGTGTCCAAGAGTAGTGACTCTGGTATCTAATCCAAGACGGTCCACCAACACATCTTTGACGTTGTTAGCGGAAATTGGATCCAAGTCTGAAGTAGTGGCTCCTTCGGCTACAATCACCACACTCTTTCTCTTTCCTTCAGTTCTGTGTTTGGATACAATCTGGCACATCTGGTCTTGCCAGTCTTGAGAGGAAGCTGGTTTTTCAGGAATTAAAATATAGTCAGCACTGGTGGCAATACCGGCCATCAATGCGAGCCAGCCACAGTGTCTTCCCATGACTTCCACCACGAAAGCACGCGAGTGTGAATTGGCAGTAGCATCGATGTAGTCAATGGCTTTACAGATTCTGTCCAAAGAAGAGTAGGCTCCGATGGTGGCATCGGTGGTGGCCATATCGTTATCAATTGAGCCAACGGTACCACAAATGTTGAGATGCTTGTGCTTTTCGTATTGTTGTTCGGTGATTTGGCCAGTTTCCTTCAATTCTTGGATAAGAGAAGGCCATTCGGATCTGAACAAATCGGCTCCTGTCAACGAACCGTCACCTCCACAGACAATCAAGGCATCGATTCCGGCCTCAATCAAGTGCTTGCATCCTGCTAAACGACCAGGTCTCTCCTTGAAAGCCATGCATCTGGCGGTACCAATATTGGTACCACCTTCACTCAAGAAGCCCTTGACGTCGTGCCAGCTCATTTCGGTGATATATTCTTTTCCGCCTCTCACCAAACCCTCGTAGCCTTCTTTGATAGCAAATGCTTTGCACCCTCTGTAGATAGCGGCTCTTACAACAGCACGAACACATGCATTCATACCAGGAGCATCACCACCCGAAGTCATGATTGCAATGTTTCTTTTAGGAGCAGTGCCTTCTTCGGCCCTCGAAAGCTCGCTGACTGAAGCCAGGAGCGATTGGGAAACAGCTTCAGAATACAAGGGCTGTTTTTGCAATGGAAGCACCAGAGACAATGGCGATTTGGAGGCACTGAATCCAACTAATGTGCCCAAAGGATCGATAATGTAGACTTCGTTAGGGTAAAGTTCGTTGGGGCTGACTTGGAAAGGGATTCTTGACAACTGGAACGTAGAAATCAAGTGGTTGAGGTCGGCCACTTCGAGGGTCACGGCAGAATCGGACGATCTCCAGTCTTCAACGTTCAATTTCTTCGATAACAAGTCTCTCTTAGCACTGATCTGGTCGGCACTCAAGGCTGAGCTCGTTCCCACCTCGATTTTGATACTTAATTTGTGGTCGGTGTTGGAAAGGTAGACGCCCAGGCCGGATTCGGAGTGGAGCGTCAAGCCTAGCAAGTTTGTGTAGAAGTTGATAGCCTCATCAAGTAGAGGCTTGGACGATGCCAGTAAGACAAGGCTCGACGAGCCATTGATAACAGGCACAGACATGGTACTTGGTAGTGGTGGTATAAAGTGATGTGATCTTTCTCAGGTCACTTTTTAGCAGCGAACTTTGATTTTGAGCGTGAACTTCGGAGTGCACGCGGAGCGATTAGCAGAGAGAGAGAAAGAGGGTGAAAGAAAAGAGCGCAAGAGAGCATACTGGAGATTGAGAAAGGATACAGTGGAGGGGACAGCTTGAGTGGCTTGAGAGTATGTAGACAAACGTAGATGTTGTGCTAGACTAGAATGGTATGGTGTGGGCCGATTTAGCCATTGGTGCGGTTTGGAAAAGGATCTTATTCGGGCCAGTGCAGTGCGAGATCTACGTCATCGAGCGTAACAGAGCAAGACAAGAGACGAAAAAATTAACCACCACGAGGAATAAAAGTAGAGCGTAGTGAGAAGACGTGCAAAGTAGTAGTACTCGAAACAGCCAAAGGATCTGTGGGGTGGGCATAGGATGGCAATTGACAGGGTTCACGTGGGCTATGTTCGCCTTCGTTAGATAAGAGCAGTGCGACGTGGACATTGGCCAAAAGAGTCTGACAAAATTGCCGTCGCATTGTAGTTGTACCATCATGGCCACCAAGGGCAATTTTGCTGTGTGTAATGTAAACAACATAAGTTAGGACAAGGTGGCTACTGCTTCTACTGCTTGTTTAGGTCCAGGAGTGGCACTTTTGCCCTCATACATCCTCTATTCTAGCACTCAGAGAGTGGCCACTCCCGTAGCCACTTTGTCGCATTCTATTTGTCTCGATAATTTCCCACCTCAGTAATTGTTTTCTCACTGATAGTTTCTCGCTAAATTGTTGAACAGCTTGCCAGTTACTATATTCACACCAAACCACACCACACAACACCACACAACACTTTGAACAGCTCATATATATAGACCGCTGTAGCTTGAAAGGTTGTTGCCTCTCAATTGTAATTGCCTTCCCCTACCTTCACCCTTCCTCCCCTCCTATCTCACGTGCGCCGGCAATTCACCGCACATCAAATTTTTCACTTCTTCGACAAACAATTTTATACTTCATTATTCTTCACTAAAATGTCGACCCCTACATCAACCCCTGTCCCATTAGGTGACTTGTCCAAGTTAAACGTTGGCAATTTGCCAGAAATCACCCCACATCCTCCAAAACCCCACGGATTATGGTCTTCCAACCCCGTCTTTTCATACTTGAACGATGTCTACACCACAACTGCCGAACACCGTAAATCATTGGGTTTGGTCAACCCGGGTACCGTTGAAAATTTGAGCAAAGAAGTAACCAGAGACGTTTTCTTGAACCAATACTTCTTCACCGGTTTAAGAGCCGATTTGAACAAGGTCTTCTCTTTTGCCCCAGTCTTCCAAACCTCCCACACTTTGAGCATAGGTTCCAATGTTTTGCCTGCATACGCCTTCTCTGCTGTTTACGCCAGCGACGACTACATGTTGCAAGCCAACATTGACAACGACTACTCGTTCAGTGGTCGTGTCAACTACGGTTGGGACAAACACAACATCTCCAAGTTGACCTTGCAATTGGCCAATGCCCAACCATCCATGGTTCAAATTGAACAAGACTACCAAGGATCAGACTTCTCCATCAACTTGAAAGCCTTGAACCCTTCATACATCTACGGAGGCTTCACCGGTGTGGCTGTCGGTTCTTTGTTGCAATCGTTGACTCCTCACTTGTCCGTTGGTTTGGAATCCATGTACTCCAGACAATCTGTTGCTGCTCCACCAGATGCTGCTGTCAACTACTTTGCTCGTTACAACGCTGGAAACTGGATTGCTTCTGCCCAATTACAAGCCCAAGGTGCTTTTGTTGCCTCTTTCTGGAGAAAGGTCACTGACAAGGTCGAAGCTGGTATCGAAACCCAATTGGCTGCTGCCGTCAAGCCATTGGGCGACCCATTGATGAGCGCTGCTCCAATTGGTTACGAATCCGTGGTTGAAGGTTTGACCACCATTGGTGCCAAGTACGAATACCGTAGTGCTGTTTTCAGAGGCCAAGTCGACTCTCAAGGTAAGGTGAGCGCTTTCGTTGAAAAGAGAGTGTTGCCAACCATCTCGTTGTTGTTCTCTGGTGAAATCGACCACCTCAAAAACTCCTCTAGACTCGGTTTGGGTTTGCAAGTTGAAAGTGCTGGTAATGAACAAGTCATGATGATGCAACAAGGTTTAGTTGATCAAAACGGTAACCCAGTTCCAGGTGCTCCTCAACTTTAAACCGATATTTAATGTTAATGCCAAAGTCAAATCCTTGACCATAATGTCTACATAAACCACTCTTTGTATATACTATAATCGAACAGACAATAGATTAGCAGTAGAATGGAAAAGCAGGTAAAAGAGCTTCAAATACTCTAGTTACAATAGACTATAGACATCTAGTGTAGAATGACTAAGGACAGCTAAAACTATAAAACTCAAGTGGACTAGTTTAAGCTAGTTGTAGAATGGACTGGTACTAGCTACATGCACGACAAATCCTATGGCCGGCCATGCTCCTATAGTCCCCCCTCCTCGTACTACAGCTGCCAAGAAGAATAAGCACCTATATCTGTGAATTCTTCCTGGGAAGCATTAAACGACTATATGAACGAAGTGTTGGCGAAATCGAAGGAGCTGGATCAGCACTACAAGACGAATGCCAGTATAGATTCATTACCATCGCCTCCACCCAACTAAATAATGTCTAATGCAAGATCGTTCACTCTGTATCATAAGTGGTAGAGCAATGCGGAGCCTAGAGTTGACAATGAAGGAATCTTTCCGTAGTGAAACCGATACAAACAATAACCCAGTGCTATTTCTCTCTATCCACTTTCCAAGCGCACTCAGACATCTTCACCATTTCATTATAAGGAGCACTACGATGGAGACTTGAAAATGAGGAGCACTTTCGAGGGATTCTCTTGAGACCTTGAATTGTGAAAGCTAGTATTACTGTGGAGTTGCCGTGTTGGAACGCAATTCAAGGTTTAACCACCACACTGGTCTTCAGGAACTTCAGTGCAGACGCTCGGAAATTAGGAACATGGACTTGCACATGGTTCATTTAGTGTCACCAACCAATGCCACTTCATTCTCCACATCGTACTTCACAACGTACTCCACAGAATACTCCACAGCATACTCCACAACACACTCTACAACATAATCCACAGTACCGCGGCCCTTATCTCTTTCCTTTTGCCGCAAATTAGGAGGCTTGATGCATGAAATTGTGTCAAATTAGAAATATTTTTTCTTTATTCCCGCACCATAATTGAACTACAGAGCCCAGATTTTGCAGCTGAACAATGTGAATCAAGTCGGCTGAATTAAGAATAAAATTTCGGAAAATTAGACGGGGCTGCTTTGCTAATTGTGGACCGGTTTTGGTGGTTATTAATAGCGTCCTTCAGGCAATACGGTCGCAAACAGTTTTTATGGTACGGCAACAAATCGTGGAGTCTAGGGGGACGACGCCTCACTTGCATATGATTGGGCTTGTACAAATTCCAGCTGGGTATATATTCTCCAAGAGATCCACTCATCTGTCTGGTCTTACTCAACAACAACATCAATATGGTTTCCATTTCGGGTATTGCAGCTAGCTCATTGTTAGCATTGGCCACTGTCACCTCTGCCTTGACTATTCCAGGCAACCAATCCGTCGATGGTGTCTTCCAGCTCCCTATAAAGAAAGTTAAAACAAATGGCGGTCTTAGTCTTAGAGATGTTGATGTTCCTTTGGACAACATTGGAGAAGGTTACTACGCTGCTGAAATTTATGTTGGTAGTCAAAACTCACCTGTTAGCGTTATTCTTGATACCGGAAGTTCTGACTTGGTTGTTGGCTTGGATTATTATGATCCTTCCGAATCATCAACCTCGCAAAATTTATATATCCAAGGTGAGGATTGGCAAACCATATTCGATTTCTATACCGATGATGTTACTATTTCAGGTGCCAAAACCAACTTCGAGTTCGGTACTGTCAGCGGAAACTTTTCGCTTCTTGGTATTGGCCCTCTCAAAGGTGAAATTGCGCCAACTTACAAGAACTTGCCTTACGCCTTAGCTGCTAATAACTTTATCAGTAAGCCAGCCTTTTCGGTATATTTGGAAAATGAAGAAGCCACCTACGAAAACCAACAGGTGAACATTACCAATGGTGAGATTCTCTTCGGGGGTATTGACCATAACAAATACGAGGGAGAATTGACTTCCTTTCCCCTTATCAGCGCTTCATGGGCTGCAATTCAATTGGATACTATCAAATTCGGCGACGGCTCCGTTTATGAAGTCAACACTCCTGCTGCTATTGATACCGGCACCACTACTGCCGCTTTGCCTAATGATCTTGTTCATAAGATCAATGAAACCTTTGGCCCGGTCTACCCTAATGGTACTATCATCAACTACGACAAGTCATGGGAGACAACGAACTTCGAATTCAATTTTGGCTCGAAAGAAATCGTTGTTCCTTACACCAACTTCTTGGCGGCCGATGGTGCTGGTGGATGGGTAGTTTTCCCCATCTATGATAACTCCGACATAGGTATTTATGTATTGGGTGATACCATTATCAGAAACATTTACTCCGTCTTTGATTATGAGTTGAACACCATTCTGATTGCTCAATCAGCTAAGAATGCTTTTGGCGGCCCTACCAATATTACTCCTATTCCTTAAATGCCTAGCACTCTAATTAATGCTGAATAAATATTATGATTGCAAATTACTGTACATTCTCTATCTATTACTTGTCTCGTCTTCGGGTCAAAAGTGCAATTGACCTGATCTACTTACTTGTGGATCCGTTTCATTCTAAATATCCTACTTTTGTTTCAGTCCTCGTTTTCTTCAACAGGTTCGGCATAAAAATGTTCTCATTTCATGCTTGAAATTGCACCTACATTTGCCAGTAACTTTCATTTACTGTGACCATTTTATAATTGTTTTGTCATATATGATGGGCTCTTGAAGCTCTACTTTATGATTCAATTTAACTCCGATTCTTTATTGATTTCATTAATTATTTTCATTACTTAATGGCTCAGTTATACGAATAAATAGTTTTGTATTGACATTTAATCTCATTAATTAATAAATAACTAGTAATTATTTGAGGAGGGTGAAATAAATAGTCGTGAATAAATATGCATTACCAGCCAAAGATTTTGGAAGCTATGCCCTTTGACTCGGCAGGTCGTTTTCCCCTGGAAACGAGCCGATACACTTCGGACGAATCAAACATCATATCGCTACTTTTCTTAGAGCTGGGTCTCTCGCTTCTTACGCTGTAAGTGGTCGAGTCTCTTCTGGGCACTCTAGTGTGCGATAAGTCGCTTCGAGAGTTGGCCTGGATGGTCGAAAGACGCGTGGGCTGGATGGAATGCACGGATCGAGAATCGTCGTCCATATATTGGGTCAAGTTCCTCAGCGTAATCGACTTGTATATGTGTTTGTAGGTGTTGTTTAAGTCAAACAGCTTGCCGTGAGGCGCACTGTTGATGCTATAAGTGGATCTGGACTTAGGAAGCCGGGGCATATCTTGAGTGGCACCCAATTTCATCCAGTTGGTTTCTGGGCTGTACAAGTCACTTCTGGACGAGTGACGGGATCTGTTCATGGACGGATGGTGTGGATGGTGCTGGTGGGCTTTATTGTATTCGCTAAGTGAAGTGCTGGGGAAATCTTCAGGAGCATCAGTAACCACGCTTCTAGCGATGGTGGCTCGAGGAAGATGGGCCAAAGAGGCTATGGATTGTTGACGAGAAGCCGGTCTCGACGGTCTGCGGGAGGTTTGTCTTGATTGGGTGTGGGTGATGTTTTCGTCGTATTCGTCAAGTAAGGAGTCCATGGAAGAGTCTGATTTTTCATCGTATTTGCGCTGCCAGTGAGAAGACTTTGCCAATGGCTCATACAAGGAAAATCTACTTGGTTTTGGCTGATATATATGGTTTTTGTCCTCATCATAGTTTCTTTCCCCATTATACTTTTCCTCTGGTTTTTTGTTGATATCGAGACATGCCAAGGACGT
Source organism: Suhomyces xylopsoci (assembly GCA_030568675.1). Taxonomy (NCBI): domain Eukaryota; kingdom Fungi; phylum Ascomycota; class Pichiomycetes; order Serinales; family Debaryomycetaceae; genus Suhomyces; species Suhomyces xylopsoci. The sequence goes on from JAJMGM010000001.1 coordinate 527,210, forward strand.
GGAAATTGACTGGTACGATGCTTTGCGGTTAATCCAGCTACGGGAGAGATGATTCTTTGTAGGGGTAATAGTTTGGAAGTGGTCGTATCCGTTTTGGGGCGGCCCAGGTGATATTGGAGCCGATGGAGGTGAGTCGGGTATGGCACCGGGAAGTGGCATTTCGAAATCATGTGGAGAGTCTGTTTCATCAATGATGGAGAGTGACTTGAGTTCGGTTGGTTGTTCGTTGATGGTGAGGAAACTTTGAGGTGTGGTGTCGACAGGAGGTTTCGAACCAAAGAAAAGGTTCCTGTATTTGACTAGTCTTTCTAGGGTATTCTCAAGTACTTGTATCACGTTCGACTCCTCGGAGTTGATAATGATTTTCCAGTACCGTTCTGGGTTTACTAGCGGGAGAATGAACTGATTGAAGCTTATTCTCAAGATTTTTAGTTTGGGCAATAACGGATATATGAATGAAGGGCCACATGATAAATAGGTGACGTCGCCGTTGTGGAGCTGGAAAATTTCAAACTCGCCGTGCCCCAAAAGTCGGCCCGATGAGCTCGTGGTGCTGTGGCCAGTATCACTCAATTGTTCATCATACACAAATATCTTGGACGACTTGAACTTGAAAAGTGTCACTCGCTGGTCCATGTCGCCTTTCACGTCTAGAGCATGCACCGCTTCGTCCTCGGCGCTGTTCTCTTTGCTTTTCAAGTTGTGTTTGACTTCGTTGATATAATTCTGGCCATTGAGATTCTCATCACTCTTTTTGTAGCGCATAATGGCTTGTTTTCGAGGACTCATCATTGGAGTCTTGGATGGAATGGCTGGAGGAACTGTGTTGACAACTACCTTAGGAGACAGAGGAGTGTCGTCCTCGGCGGAATCTTCCGGGTTTTTGGGCTTTTTGCGGTTCCGGCGCTTCTTCTTCTTGCTGCTATTGCCATTGGTAGATCCATTGCCCCAGACTGTGGGATCATTGGGAGCCGTCGGCAGTGTTGATTCGTGGGCGGCGGCCGGTATATCGTGAGTGGCGGAGCTTGGGGCGTTGGAACTCTGCCCCTGGCGATGGTTCTGGCCCTTGTTGCTGACAGAATTGTCGTCTTCGCTTTTCAGTTCGGCCATAATGATGTATTACCATGAAGAATGGTTTGTTGTTGGTTGAGATTATCTGCGGGGGAATAGAGAGCACGTGAGGAAATAGCCTGGCTGCGCGAGCAGATAGGCTGTAAGAGATAGAGATTAGACACTACGTTCTGAATAAGCCTGAAGGGGTAAGACCTCAACGTGTTCTAGTTGTCTGGGTACTTTGGTATTCGAATTATGTGATGGTTTTCAAAGAGATGTACTGAGAGGCATTGGCGAATGATGGACCCTGATCTATAGGACCTTGTAGTTCTGGTGCGAAGGTTTAGTGAGAGCTGATTTTCGCTCGCGGCTTTAGCGAGCGGATTTAGCGAGAGCCGCGGTAGAGGTTGTAATTTTCAATTATCATAAGTCAATTGTCTATTACCAGGTCAATCGACTGGCTCCGTATTACCAGGACCTAATAGGCTAAGAGTGTTTTTTTTACAGTTGATAGGGTTCTACAGTGATGATTTCTCTAAACTAATTTACTATTCTCTATCACTACTCATTAGTTCCCAAAGGTTGACCGCCACGTCCAAACGCAGATTCAGGGTCCTGGCTAAATAGTGGCGAATATCCCACACCCCTGATATCAATAGCGTCGGATTCCCTGTAAAAAGTCACAAGACCATCCAACTTGTCGATTCCTCCGGCCAATTTGTCTTCAATAAACAAGATCACCTTGGATGGAGGATACAATACCTTGATATAGCCCTTGGCCAAAAGGAAACCAGTGGTGATACCGAACAAGTGGCCAAACAAAGACGAGCCTGGTGCAAGAATAAACGTCAAGAGCAAAAATCCGCCTGGAATCCACAACGTTGGAATCACCACCTCCCGGTTCAACAACCTCAAGGTGTAGGTTGGCGTATGGAAATGTTCCTTGTAGGCGAAAAAAGTCAAGAAACTAAACACTATTCCCGATAATCCAACCACGTGAGTGTTTGGGTACAATAATAATCCCACAATACAGTATTGCAAGCCGGCAATCACCGTCAACAAGTTTAAGGTGACTCCGGTATAGACCGTTCCGTGAGTTCTTTCGAAAATCGACAACGGCGTGACCAAACCCACAATGTTGAGGAGCCAGTGGAAAATGCCCTTGTGGTACAAAAGATAGAACGATAACCGGTTCAAATCAAAGTGCAATGGTGCTCCAGGATACAAGGAGAATCTGGCACTGAGCCATCCGCCCACATCAATCACCAACAAAATGAAGGTGAATATAGTGAGACCCACGGTGAGGGCGGGGTACTGTCTGAGCCAAGCAAAAAAGCTCGCTACATCGAATTGATTAGAAGCTGCCATTAGTTGTCAGAGATGATGTTGACGAAGAGATGTATTTGTAGGTGTGCGCACGTGATGGCCCAAAGCAGCCAGACGTCACACGAACCACGAATTGCTATGAAGCAGCGACGAAGGAGCTGATTCGTAGAAAGAACCACTGAGTCAGTAATCTAGGAGACGCCTACCGTGATAGCGAGACTACTGGAAGTAAGTGTAGGACTAATTACATTTGTGCATCGTATTGGTTTAAAGTAAATATTATTCAGATCTACATTCTGCGCGGCTGATCTTGGCTAAGAAAATAACCTATCTACCTACGATTACCGACTTAGACGGTCAAGACCTACATATCTCTTAGTACCCTCGTGAACCATCACTTCACCGCCTTGCTATTGTACATTCTCTTGTTTTTCTACTCTTTTAACTTGCCCTCGATGGTCTGACGCACTCTCGATAAAAATGCTGCTTTTCGTTCATTATTAGCGCTCAACGCATCTATTTTCTCGTGCCTTTCCTCAACGGTCTCATTGATTCCTTCCACCTCTTGGAGGTACCGTTTCATCGTAGCAAGTTTGAGCTTGATACTTCCTGAATTCTTATCGAAATCTCTGGCCAGTATGGCTCCCGAATCCAAATCATGTAAAAGATTGTAGAGATCCGGTATCACCTCTAGGTTGTGAAGTTTTTGGATCGTGTCGTCGTCGCTGTCTTCCTCGTCCCGGGCGGGGGTGGCACTCTTTTCTACCGTGCTCTGGGCTGGAACACTACTATCCACATCCATCATATCCACATGTTCGCCTCCGGTATCTATGCCTGCCTGATTGTCCACACTGTTGCCGCTCGTGCTGTCTGCCATCCTAGCGTACTCTGGTTCTAGTGTAAGGGCCAGTCTTGTGTAGGGAGCGGCTGGTCACGTGACAGAACCCTCCCCCATCATCAACGTGAGGCGACTAGCACCAGTTACGGTGTCAGGCGAAATGGATGTGTTGACCTTCATAAGCGGGTGTTTTCCGTGCTTGCCGTGCTTTCTGTGGCCATATGTATCAGTACGCAACAACAATTACAAAATCGTCAGGCTTTTAGGCGAAGGAGGCTTCTCGTACGTCTACCTCGTTTCGGATAAGTCAAATCCCAATTCGTTGTATGCCCTCAAAAAGATAAGGTGCCCATTCGGTGCCAACGACGAGCTGTATCGAAACGCACTTCGCGAGATTAAAAACTACCATAGATTTGCTCCTCTCAACACCCCTTATATTATACAATCAATCGAAGAAACGATTGTGGATGAGAGCGATGGCAGCAAGAGTATCTACATAGTAATGCCATATTTCGAGAAATCGCTTCAGGACGTGATAAACGAGCTCGTTTTAAGCGACAAAAAGATGGACGAAGAGGAAATAGTCAAAATATTCGTGGGGATATGCAGGGGTTTGAAAGTCATGCACAACTACAAAAGGAGACAGGTCAATGTGGTAAATGACACCAACGAAGGCGACCATCTTTTGCCAAGCGATGGCGATTACGACGAAGAGGTTCCATCAGGAGCCGAGTTCGGCACCCAGTTACTGGAATTAGTGCCGTTTGCCCACCACGACATCAAGCCGGCCAATGTTATGCTTTCGGCAGAAGGATTGCCCGTGTTGGTGGACTTGGGCTCGTGCTCCAAGGCACGTGTGCAGATTAAATCACGCCAGCATGCATTAACCATGACAGACTTCGCCCAGGAGCACTGTACCTTGCCCTATAGGGCGCCCGAGCTCTTGGACGTGGAGACCAACACCGAGATCAGCGAAAAAACCGACATCTGGTCGCTCGGGTGTCTTCTCTACTGCTGCTGCTTTGGGTTCTCGCCGTTTGAAAAACTCGAAATCGAACAGGGCGCGAATCTCAATGTCGTAATTGCGCAGGGAAACTACGTGGTGCCTGAGGGAAGAAACGGGTACTCCGAGGAGCTTATCGAGCTCATACAGCTGTGCTTGGTGGTCGACCCTGCTGCCAGACCAACCATAGAGCAGGTCCTCGAGAAGGCCCTCCAGCTTGTTCGTAACTAAACCGCCCCGTGTGTGCCTGGGCATTTACGGGCATATACGTGGTTGGGAACACGTGCGCACGTGACTGTGGTGGGCTGGTTTTTCCGGTCACCGTGGTCAACAATCAGATCTGACGCAGATTCAAGGGACACTGGGGTCGGGGCTTTGTTGGCACAATCAACACCAGTACACGTTGCTCGACTAGACCCGGCTAAAACTACATCGGCTATTCGGGGCCCGCAACCGCAACCGGCCCAATAATTAAGCATATAGTTGACGTCGCCCGAGTTCGTAGTGCTCAGGTGACCCACAGTAATTATTATCTGCTTGTGCCTGTGCTAAGCGTAGTGTAACATTGAGAACACGCGGCACACGCTGCGGTGTTGATGCCACGCTACGGTCGTCGCGCACTTTTCTTTTTAATTTTTACAACAAACACGCAGACACAAAAGAAAAAACAACACGCTATATGACAAAAATAGACACCGTGTAGCACTCCGGCAGTAATAACACCGGACCACCAACCCCTCTATTGACCTGGCCAAAGCCCTAAAACAACTCTGGTTTGAACATAAGACAGCTAGCAAGTCCCTCGTAGCCACTCTGACCCCAGCCACAGTAACTCTTCCCTTGTCCTTTTACGTGGTCTCGTTCTTTTCCGGTAGCGCCGCATTTTTCGTTTTTGCATTTTTCGCCAATTCAGACACCTTGAAGATGTTTCTTTCTTGAGGATCGCACACCGCACAGCTGGTGGAATTTACCAAAGTATAAAAATCGTCCAAATCCTTCCTTAATTTGTTGCAAGATTTGATATTGAAGTAAAAAAAAAGTTTATAATATGAAGGGATTAATTTTAGTTGGAGGATATGGTACTCGTTTGAGACCTCTTACCCTTACCTTGCCAAAGCCTTTGGTTGAGTTCGGTAACCGTCCTATGATTGTTCACCAAATCGAAGCTCTTGCCGCTGCTGGTGTCACCGACATTGTGTTGGCTGTCAACTACCGTCCAGAAATCATGGTTTCTGCCTTGAAACAATACGAACAAGAATACGGTGTCAACATCACCTTCTCTGTTGAAGAAGAACCTCTCGGTACCGCTGGTCCTTTGAAGTTGGCCGAAAAGGTGTTGAAGAAAGACTCTTCTCCATTTTTCGTGTTGAACTCCGACGTCATATGTGACTACCCATTCCAAGAATTGGCTGATTTCCACAAGGCTCACGGTGCTGCTGGTACTATTGTGGCCACCAAGGTTGACGAACCTTCCAAGTACGGTGTTATAGTCCACGACAGAGACACCCCTAACTTGATTGACAGATTCGTTGAAAAGCCAGTCGAATTCGTCGGTAACAGAATCAATGCCGGTTTGTACATCTTGAACCCAGAAGTCATTGACTTGATCGAAATGAAGCCAACCTCCATTGAAAAGGAAACCTTCCCTCAATTGGTCGAAAAGAGACAATTATACTCCTTCGATTTGGAAGGTTTCTGGATGGACGTCGGTCAACCAAAGGATTTCCTTTCTGGTACTTGTTTGTACTTGACCTCCTTGGCCAAGAAGTCCCCAGAAAAGTTGTCCAAGGAATCTTACGTTCACGGTGGTAACGTCTTGATTGACCCAACCGCCAAGATCCACCCTTCTGCTTTGATCGGTCCTAACGTCACCATTGGTCCTAACGTCATTGTTGGCGAAGGTGCCAGAATCCAAAGATCCGTCTTGTTGGCCAACTCCGAAGTCAAGGACCACGCCTGGGTCAAGTCCACCATTGTTGGTTGGAACTCCAGAATTGGTAAATGGGCCAGAACCGAAGGTGTTACCGTCTTGGGTGATGACGTTGAAATCAAGAACGAAATCTACGTCAACGGTGCCAAGGTCTTACCTCACAAATCCATTTCTGCCAATGTTGAACATGAAGCTATTATTATGTGATTTTGTTTTTACATTCATATACCACCAAGTGGTTTCCTTATATTTCAAATACCAATTCCCCCACTACCCCACTACCCCCTGCAACATCCACAATCCCATACATATCAATTGGTAATCCAGACATTTATTTGATTGATCAAATTTAAAGCATTGAAAATGCTTCTTCTTGTGTACTTTATATAATCGTTTAATAGTTCTACTTCATTAATACCATTGGTTCTTATAAATTAACTACTTACATATTGGGGTTTAACTATATTTACAAAACTGCTCTGGCAACCAACCCATCAACCACACTTTGACGTAACGATTCACTCAATGGCTTCTTACCACTCAAGTACTGCAAAAGTAAAGTCTTACTGATCAAAGGCTCTTTGACTTGTCCCAAAACGGCAACCTTCTTATTCTCAGGATTCTCGTAAGTAACATTCAATAAGCCTCCATCAAGCACTTCCATATAGAGCAAATGGTTCTTTGGAACAGATCCCTTGCGTCCTTGAAAAACACCTTTCAATTGCTCCAATCCTTGTGCAATAATTTCTCTGGTTTCAGGTGCCTTACTGATAGGATGGGCCAAAATCGACTTGACAAGTCCATCTTTCAAGTGATTGAAGTCGGTGTTTCTCACTGGACTGAGTCTGACCAAGAACTTGATGTCGTTATCTAACAATTTGCCTACGATAGCAGCTGAATATTCTGGGTTTCTGAGCAATTCCAACAAGTTGTGGTTTTCTGTATCCAAAGAAGCCAAATACTTTTTATCGGACAAAATACTCACTGCTTTTTTCAAGTCTGAGTCGGCAATATAAATGGCTATTCCATAGACCTTGAAGCTGAGAAACGTGACGGATCTAACACCATAGCCCAAGAGGGTGAAGTTGTTCACTATATGGTTGTTTTCGTTGTGCAGAACAGTGAGTGGAAATGGGTCGATTGACGAGTCCACTGAGACCGAATAGAGGGGATCGAGTTCGTTCGTTTTGGGAGTATCCAACTCGATATTCTGAAGTCTCAGTGCCCAAAAACTTCCTCCAAAGGCCAATGCTGCGCCCGCAACAGCCATATTTCTGGTGATTTTGGAAGTGTGTGGCACTCTGGAAGTACTCATACTCCGGCGTCCCAAGGAACCGAGTTGCCTAGCATATTGCTTTGATAATTGTCTGAACATACTGTAGTAGTTGTGATCTTTTGTGGAGCCATTAATTCTGTACTTTTCATTAGCGGTGTATGCAGGAGCCTGTTTTAAATAAGGTGCAACAGTTGCTTAGTCTAAAACTGTAGCTGAATATACATAACATATGAATTTGATTACTTACTTAGTAGTAAAATCTTAGAGTATCAAGTGGGCCTGTATTGACTAATTATGGTGTTAGAATGAAGATTTAGGTAGCATGTGCATGTTATAACATGTCAGGTTTTGTCAATTTTTTGCGTTCATTTTACCAAACTTAAGAATAATCACGAATCTGAATAATTAATTAAAGGTACAAAAATTGCATTACTTTGGAAACTCTTTAACTCTATATGAAGTGAGCTCAACAACACTAATTGACTTCGTCAGATATAATCTAAACTATGACCTCCATGCATTTATGAGACTGAAAAACTAACGAGTAAACCAGAATAGAGTGAGCTTATTTATGTAAACATTTTTCAAAACCATTACTCAATGGAGAAGGGCTTGCCACCCCGAGTTTTAAAGTACCTCAACAAAAGGAAGCTGGATTATTGGTTGATCTTTACCCATTACCACAAGGTGGATCACAAGGAAAATTCTTGCAATCGAAGTTAAACTCTCCAAACCAATTGTTCCGACTTTGTTGCCAACAGTAGAGCTATTGCGCCAACAGATAAGTGTCTTCACGAATTTTCATTGGCTAATCACAAATAATAATAGTTAGCATTTTTTGTCTCGCCTGGAAAAGTATGCCTAATAAAATAGGAAAAGATAATTGATCGTAGTAAGGTAACATCCTCAAAGCCGTACCACTGATGAGATAACAACTTAGAACGTACAAATGCCCAGTTAGAGGCATGGCACGAATTAATTAAGCATGTGCAATAGTTCAACGCATGGCACTAATTTTTTTAAGCGTGTCAAAAAGCGTTTCGCAAAATTTGGGTGCAAAAAATTATTGCGAAAGTACAGAGTCAACGATTTTTCCGAAATGTCGTCTAGGGGATTTACTCGATAAATGATACGAAGGTATAATAGATTTTATAATACACGTTAGACTACTTTATATGCACTATTTCTTTGCTAATGGCAGCACTGCTCTGGAGAGAAAGACCACTGGCCAATTGGGCCTTGTAGATAGCCTCCCATTTGGACCATTCCTGTTCCACCGACTTGATTTCCGACTGCAACCAACTATAGTCTCCCAGATCCAAGGTGGAAGCCAAGTAGCCCAAGAGCGAGTCACCAGCCCCAGTGACATTTTTTATAGCGAGATTGGTATTTTCGGGTGGAATAGGGAAGTATTGTATAACAACACCTATCTGGCGATCCCCGTCAAGTTCTCTGCCCGATGATCTCAAAATATAGTTGGGCTTGTAGATCGAGGAAGTAGGTATTGAGTTGTAGTCATTGACGGCAGTGCTGATACTTATGAAAACTACTCCTTTATCGCCCAACTTCACAAGAATGTTAGGAACAAATGGGAGCACCTGGAACGCCTGTTGAAGCACTCCCTTGTTTATAATGTCTTTGAGAGCTGCATTTTCCTTTTTCAAAGACATGGTATTGAGTTTCTCGCGAAAGACGCTATCAATGCCAAGAGAGTCTAGCACGGGAAACCACTGATCAAAGTCGTCGAACTTGCCAGCAGCAGAGAGCTCAGAGTGGATGGCATCGAGTTCTGCGACAGTAGGAGTGATCAAGGAGATAGAGCTATGCGGAAATACCCCTGTGTTCAATGCTGCGATACGTTTGGCTTTGGCATAAGAGGTTGGTTCTACAATGACATTGGCCAAAGGATGGGCTGTTTTCAAGTGTAGAAGGACCTTGTTGATCACACTTGGAGCCAAGTTGCAGTCTATCACCACGCTTTGGGGATTTGCCCTGGTGATTTGCTCGATAATGTGCTGCGAAAAGTCTTGCTCTACAATTTTCATATCAGCACAAGCAATGATAAGTTCACCATCACTAGCGTGGGTGCTCGAATACTGCGCAGTAGAACCTGGGGCTACCATGATTCCCGAGACGTCAAGCCCACTAGTTTTCATTTGGTGTACTACAGATTTGCCTGAAAAGTCGTCTCCCACTATCGAAACCAAAAGACAATCATCTTTTCCAGCAGATTTAAGAGCGTAGTGGCACGCCAAACTGACGTTGTGGCCTACTCCTCCTACGGACGACAGCACAGTACCGGGATTGGAGTCGTTCATTTTGACCGAACCCACTGTCGAGATGGTGTCCATGGCTACTGATCCCACCACTAGAGTTTTTATAGGTTTAGTGGGACTATTGGTGGATTTGGTAAAAGAGTCGGAAGAATTAGAAATAATCGCACTAGGCTGGATGGAAGATGGAGAAGAAGCGGGATTCTATTGGTTAGTATGCACTGGAGAATTTGTCTAACTACTTACTTCTATGGCAGCAAGCTCAGTGGCTATTTTGGCAGCGGTTTTGGCGTTATTGAGAACAAACTTGACGTTGCATTCGACCGACTTTCCTTGGGTATCCTGGGCGATTTTGGCAAGAAGGAACGGCGTGACATCCTTACCACTGATTCCCTTGACTTTGGCTTCCTCATTGGCTCTGTCAATGATCTCGTTGATAAAAGAAGTCGACAATGCACTTTCTACTGGAGGTGGGATGCAAATCACGTTTCCTGACTGCAACCCCATGACGTTATTGTGTTGGTGAATGACATTGGCAATTTGTCGAAACGAGTCGAAAGAGTAAGGCGATTTAAATCCCGACTCTCTACAGTAAAACCCGGGCACTTCGACGTTTGCACGCGAGTCTTCGTTGTAAGTTCCTACAAATACGCCCTGGGTCTCCAAATATTCAAGAGTGAGACCAATATCGAGAATGGCCTTAGGTCCCGAACACACCACACTTACGGGAGTTCGTCCTAGTTCGGTCAAGTCGGCAGAAACATCAAACGTTTCGTTTGCTTCTTTATGGACACCTCCCAAACCGCCGGTTGCAAAGACTTGAATGCCGGCCATTTGCGAAAGTATCATTGTCAGCGCTATCGTGGTACCTCCATTGAGCTTGTTAGCCATGGTAAACCCGATATCACGGCGGGAAACTTTGTTGACGGCGCCGTTATGGGCTGGGATCTCTGCTAGGGCCGACAATTGGCTGGGTTGCAAGCCCACATAGGGAATTCCGCCAATAAACGCACACGTGGCTGGAATTGCGCCGTTGTCACGAATCACCTGCTCCACATTTTGTGCCATATCGAGGTTGTTGGGGTAGGGTAAGCCATGGGTGATGATGGTGGACTCGAGCGACACAACCGGTTTTTTGTCGTTCAATGCTTGTTTGACTTCTTCCGAGATTCTAAGCGGAAGCCTGGCGGACGAGGCAAGTCTAGAGGCCGCAGAAAATGCTCGTTTGGGCACTTGGATCATGTCTAGCTGTAGTTGATAGCTTCATCCGGCTATTGATATTAAAGCCGTTGGAGCAGAGATGGACGGTACGTGCACGACCCGATTATACACTACGCCAGTTGGTGCCACGGGCACTGGGATTACTGTTAGGGGTATTGACAGATACTAATCTGCAGACACGAGTAGCTGTAGTTGTGCTACAGATGACCGTATATTTTTCGCCGCTATTTGGGCTAAAAAATAGGCTCTTTACTTGGGTGCAAAATCCGGAAATTAATGAAATTTACCAGTATGCGTATATAGAAAAATACATGATTGAGTACAAAGAGTTACGAGAAGGTACGAGTCAATGATAACTGTGAGTTTTTCCGAGGTACATGTTTGCACGTTGAATTGTCTCTGAGCCCTAATCCAACACGTTTTGAAAAGCCACTCAGTTCAGATGGTTGCATCGAAGAGATGTCGCTCCAGCCTTCGTGTGGCAGCCCATAAACCCGTTTTGCCTCGCGGCTTCTTTTGGTAGTGCATAAGCCCGTTTAGCCTCGCGGCATCTTTTCTTGCCATGTCTCCCGTCTATCGCGTGATAAGAGTATTGATAAGAGTAGCCCGAGATTTGAAAGCGCCCCTTGGAGAAAAATTATTGCGAAACTCAAAATGCGCAGTCCACGCTAGGAATCATATTAAATTACGTGGTGGTATAGAAACGGGGAAGAAAGTGAGGAGCTACACAGGCTAGCTATGTAAGAAGCCAATGTCAGGCACACCAGAAAATCATCAAGTTCATGCTTGTCCATTTATTGGTTCTCTCACTTCCCTATAAAAATCTTCGAAACTTGTTGCTAGTCCAGACAGGTAATTTTCGCAATAATTATTCACTGCGGAAAAATTATTTTAACGAACGGCTGCGAAAACATTCGAAGTGTTTTTGACGTAGTTAGTTCTCCAAGCTGAACTGTAACATTCCGAGATGTGAGTGCTAATGGAATATATATAAATAGCTGACAAAAGTACCATGGTTAGGTCCACAATCAACTACTCAACCAAAGCAACTCAATATGGTTTCTTGTGCTCTTTTCACCCAAAATGTCATGGTCATGATAGCTTTTGCTATGCTCGCCAACGGTTTAACTATTCCAGGTTTGTCGAAGACAGGCGACGGTTTCTTGAAGCTTGATTTCGATGTTAAAAGGTCGGAAATCCCAGCTAATGCTACTGCTTCTGAGTTTTTCAAGACTCACTCAGTATCGCGCGACGAAAACCATTTCAATCAGAAGAGAAGTGGCATCGTCCCCAATACGATTACAAACGGTATCTTATCTTATCTGATTCCGTTTGAGCTCGGTTCCGATAAGCAGCCACTCGGTGCTAGTATTGATACTGGAAGTTCGGACTTGTGGGTCCCAGCACCTGATGCTAATTGTACAACATGCAAAAGTAAAGGTACTTTCGATCCCGCAACTTCAACTACTTTCAAAGATACCGGCAAACTCTTCAATATCACTTACGGTGATAATTCTAGTACGATTGGTACGCTTGGTATTGACACTATCAACATTGGCGGTGTCACTCTCGATAATCTTGAGTTCGCTGTTGCAAATAAGTCAAGTGTTAATTTTGACGGTGTCTTAGGAGTTAGTTTCCCTGGCCAGGAGGGTATGGCTAGAAAAGAAGGCGCTTATGTCAATTTTCCTGCTCTTTTGAAACAAGAAGGTCTTATTGCAAAGAATGCCTACTCCCTTTATCTCAACGAATTAACGGCTAACACTGGGTCAATTATCTTTGGTGGAATTGACCATGCCAAATATAATGGAACCTTGGCAACAAGTCCAATTGCCTTATTACCATACCAGTCGATTGCCTATCACGGTATCAAAAAGGCTGATGGAACTACCATCCCTCCTTCGGGTAAACCTGTTCTTTTCGACTCCGGTACTTCCACTGCCGCTCTTCCCGCCGCTACCATTGCTGAAATCTATTCCGAACTTGGTGCTATTCCTTACGGTAACGGATTAAGTAAGGCTCCCTGTGACCAAGGAGGAAAGAACTTCGTTTGGGATTTCGGCGACGGTACTGTCAGTATGCCTTACACTTCTTTTCTTTTAGCTGGTATTCCGATTGATCTTCTCGGTAACTGTGTAGTTTGGCCAATTCTTGCTAGCGAGCATTTCCCTGTTGAAATCTTAGGTGATATTTTCTTGAGAAACGCTTACGTTGTCTTCGACTTGGAAGACAAGACTATCTCTTACGGTGATGTGGTGTTCACTGATGAGACTGATATCCAGCCCCTCTAAGCAATTCGCTGATTATAAATTACTTTATGTTTAGTTATATATAATTACTTATGTATAAATACCTATATGCTTTGATTGTGAAGTCTCAATGACTTGGGTTGTACTCCTTTGGCATGTGCATCATCTCCCTGTTTCTAAACTTCAAATAAAAATCCATAGTCTCAAAAATGGTTCATGTCGCATTCAGCCTTGAACAAGCTATGCTATTACTACAACCTTTACCACTTAGTACCATTCTAAATCTGCTTACTCTTAGTCCAACGTAGTACGATAGGGCATTTTGACCAGAATTACCTCTCACAACACACTGCCTTTATTGCCGTGTCAAAATCTACTTCGTGGCTCCAATCGCTCTATATGTTCGCTGCGCGCAGTCATTTGGCAAATTCTATGAGAGTACGGAAGAGGGCAATGTGGGCAGAGAAGCTTGAGGATGCCAAAGCGGCTTTTGGCAGCGAAAGTCTATGCGCCAGAGCGTTATGCGAGGACGAGTTCGCCATAGTTGATGGTATACTTGAATCAGAACCATCACAGGCCATATCGATCGAAGACATCATACGGCAGATCGAGCAACACCCCAACGATCCCACCACTGGAAGTGCTAGTGTTGTTTTGGAGGCGATCTTGAGTCGAAAAATCGCCTCAACTACAGATATTGAGCTTCTTGTCGCTTTTCTAAAGCGTGCTCTAGAGATCCCACAGCGACAATGGAACTGGCAAATCGGCTCCAAAGACCCCATTCACTCAGACTACTACTATTCACTCAGACTACTTAGGGTACTATTGACCAGCTTCGAGCTCACGCAACCTCAGGTTCAGCTGCTTATGGTCGCTTGTTCAGTACATATTAATCCGCATGTGCCGTGGTCTTGCGCAGTCAATTCATCTATAGTGCTGAGTATACTAAAGAATGAAGCCACTGCGAAGTCGTTCAACGCGAACATGATGAGCTTTATTGAGATATTCAAAGAAAATTTGATCAAATTTGACTTTGCGCGCTCTTCGCGACTACACGGAGGACTTAGGCCGCGTTTGGGCTACGGAGGTGCGAAAAGAGAGATCCTCGAGGAAGATGCTCGGCGTAACTGGAAAGACTCGGCCAAAGTCAAAAGCTTGTCGATGGTATGGTTCTGTGTAGCAATGATAACGGTAGGTTTAGATGTAGAAGCAGCGCGGTCGGACTCAGACTGGTACTCGGCTTATTGGAATGTCATCACGTCGTTCCTTCTCAATTTGGGAGACGACCATGATCCTGGTATGAAGTACCAAAACCTCGAAATACTCCGGTTTCTCTTGGCTCAAATCGACCAACGCCAATGTATAGTTGGCTCCTCGAGGCACTTGCTCCACCAGTCGGGTTTATTACATCTCTTCATCGAACAAACCAAGACATGTTTGGCGCACCTTCCTCCTGTCACGCCGCTCGAGATTAGCAGGGCGCTCCTAGAAGTAGCGTATCCGTGCTTGTGGCAGCTTCTAGAGATCAAGCAGCAAGAAAAAGAGTGCAAAATCGAGTTCACCGAGGTGCTTACAGTCCATATTTTGCCTTCCATATCGACAATGACCACTCGATTCGAGTCCAACATCGAAATCCTCGACGTGCTAGTGCAGACACTCACAGATCTTGTGCACAAACACTTAAAGTACCGGGTATTAATATCCATCAATAGAGTCAACTTTACCTTGAACCAAGTGATGGTCAACATGTTCATATCTGAAGAGAATCACGGTGCAATAGAGCTTGTCAGGAAGTGTCTTGAGTGCCAGTTGGCCATAGTAGAGGAGATATTGGGAACTCAGCAGCCCGAATCCCAGCTTCTCTTGCAGAAACATCGCTACGACTTCTTGGGGGCGTGGGTTGTAGTTGTAAAGAGACTTGTACGTATCGATGTAGAGGGACCAATTATAGAGCAAGTAAAAGCTAATTTCAAGGCATACTTGAAGCTTGATCCCACCATCGAAACAGACATGGACCCCATTTACGAGGTCAATCCTGGCTTAAAACTGGCCTTGACAAAGTACCAGTTGGTGAACTAAAGATGCAAAATAATGTATATATTGAATGATTTTATTGAGTCGCTTAACCGAAAGAGTTTAGTCTAGATAAGAAGTTTAGACGAGAGAGTACTGAAATTTAGACTGGAACAATATCGGAATCAGTGGTGTACTTGACTGGGGCAATTCCAACTGTGTTATCGTCAAGATCATAATAGACGTAAAGATGTCTCAAGATAGTGTCACCAATAATAACGGCGTCATTATATTGAGAGCTTGGCCCGATACCAACGCCACAAGCTTTAGTATCAGTATTAACTTCAAGCACAAATTCCTGAAGTGGAACTGAGATTGTCAAACTACCAAAAGTAAACGTCAAGTCTCCACTCAATTGAGTATCACATGATGGAAGTGTGATCCATCCTCCTACAACAGGATATCCAATGTCTGCTCCAAGTTGATTGACAGCAGCGTCTGGGAAAATGGCACTGGTAGTACCACTGTCCAAGACACCAGTTCCACCAATATTGATAACAGAACCAGAGGGAGCGGTAAATTGATCGAACTCAATATCCAATTGACCTATTTCTGGATTTTGAACTGGGAGAGTTTCCAATTGTCCTTCATATTTAGCGTTATCAATACCACCAAAAATAATATCACCTTGTTGAGCATCTGGTGAGCCCAAGTAGAGCGAGTAGGCATTCTTGGAAATGTAGCCAGCATTCTTTAAGGCTTGAGGGAAGTTGGGGTATTGAGGTTGGAATAAGTCCAATGCTTCATTGATTGCGTATCCAATTCCTAAAATACCATTTCCGATAGGATTTGGTGTCGAGACATCAGCAAATTGGAAGTTGGAAAGAGAGGGACCGCCTGGAATAGCAATAGTGTCGGTAGCCCACTCACCAGTAGCAGAACCCGTGCCGTATTTGATGGTGAAAGGTTCTTGTAAATCATTGTAAGTGGTAGACTTGGTATTGTCAAAACCACCGGATTCGGAGTTTGTGTCTGCTACCCAAAGATCAGAACTACCAGTATCAAGAATAACAGAAATTGGTTGTGCTTGAGAGCCAAAGTCAAGCTCAATTAAGTAACTTTCACCATCACCAGTAATTGGGGATACGCTTGGAGATCTAGCGAGAAGGGTGGCGTTCGTTGGCTTTGCAGCTTTTTTGATTGGCAACTTGACAAAACCAGGACCCTTGTCTTGTCTGGTTGGAAGTGCAGCAGCTTGAACGGTCAAGGCATAAGCGAGAATTGTGAAAGCTTTGGCGGAGAAGAGAGAAACGCTAACCATGGTTGATTAATATTGTTGTTTAAATTTTGGAAGAGCACTTGACGGATCTCGTCCGTCTTTATATACTAGAAATTGAGGTTGTTTCAATCCCACCTACTCCCATGACAACAGTTCGGAACAATTATTCAGAATAACAACTCATGTATAGAATTATTGTGAGTCCCAAAAAAATTTAAAAAATTGTAGACCCCTGAATAAAATAACATGAAACCACGAGTCCGTTCATCTCGCGGCTCGATGTTCCTACCTCTGGCTCTGCATTAATTGCGCAATTTGATTTCAAGATTCTATTTGAAAATTTCGGGCGAATTAAAAGTCGCTAGGGAAGTTTATGACATCAGACTAGTTATTAATAAAATATCTCACTACCTCTTGAGGTTGCAACACCAGTATATGAATTCATTTGGAACGATCGCGCACCTGTAATGCTCGTATGATTTGATGCCTTTTGTTTCGGACCCGTCATCTGATCTGAAAATTGATTCTAAGCTGTCAATTACAATACCCATCAATTATGCCTATCTCAGCGATAAAGCCTATCTCCGGGAAATGTGCATATGACTAGTGCGCACGCATGCACGTTTGACACCGTGGTTTTTTGACTACTTAGAACATTAGCTAGGAGGCATTTTGCATCTATTCGTGCCGTTCGACATCAAAATCTCTACTTTGTTACCAATCGTTTCACATAAGCCGTAATTTATTTTTTGTAAGAATACAATTTCCAGGTCTGACATTAATGTAAGAGATAAGTAGCGATTATGTACGCCAAATTCTATACTCATTGCAAAGTATCAGATTGCATTTCAAGTATACGAAGCTCACTGGCGCCATATACATTTTGTCACCATTGATGCTCAAACGTTATCTTGAATTATCGGCGATAACAATTACTCAAACTGCGCAGAGGCTCATTTTAAGTTTAGACCTTGCGAACTTTGCGGAAGGAATCTTTGCGAGGAATATTACTAAGTATTCTTAGCCACCACAACCACTTGGTTGATAGGCCAACATTCCATGGGTCGATCCTATATTATAACTCCTAAATCTATTTATAACATGATCAACGTGGTAGCAAATCTATACGCTACTCGTGGAGCAAGAGCACTTGCGTTTGATAAAATGTGTTCTGTAGGTAGTCTAGCACTGACTGCTGTAGGTGTTCATATTTGGGCTGGTCACGTTTAGGATGAAGAGCCAGTAATTCGAGGTATTTCGTTATATTTACAGGACTATGTACGGCTATTTTTGGGCGCCTTGTAAGGCTTGGACAACCTTGATATTGGTGTCCAAGAAGCGGTTTAAGCAATTGGTGAGACACTGCTCTTCGCTGGAGTCCAAGTTGCCAGAGACTATAGGTCTATTGGCGTTGCACTTTTTGAAGCACATATCGGTAAAGTTGTGAATGGACATTTGGACCTTGGATTTGGAATTTTCCGCTTCAACAAACTGTAATATGTCCTTTCTGGACGACTCGTCCAAGCTTTGTAACGCAGCCTGTGATATGGTGGACATTTCTGATCTCTTGCACTGCACTGAGTTGAAACTCAAATTTCGAGCTCATTTCAAATTTTTCACCAACTTTCGCGCGCCCAAAATAACACGACAATTCCACCAAATCAACTAATTGCACTATCAAGACATCAACGCGTCACTTGAGATCAACGGGTTTGAAGGAGAGTGCAAACGCAATGTCCAAACTTGACAAAGTGAAGAAAATCGTGGCGGCCAGCGATAGCCAGGCGCGTTCGCTCCGTGAGGTGTCTCTAGCCAAAGACAAGAGCTATATAGATAAACTTAAACAGGAGATCCAACAGACCAAGACGTTTATCAACCAAGCCGATCATGCCATCGAATCGCTCACGCCTGTAGAAAAAAGGTTTAGCGACTCGGAAAAAATTCGGGTGGTCGCACTTTTTGATGCGTACGGCAAGCTTCCATTCATACCTGATAAGGACGAGGTGGTGGGCACCGCCACAGCATCGATCAAGGTCGGATCAATGGTACGACAGCACCACGAGGTGATCAACCACCTCAAGAATAGCGCATTAGATATCGATAATGTAGAATTTTGCAACAAAGATTATAAGACCATACTCGAACAAACTGCGGAGGTCAACCGTCATGGCGCTGCGAAATTGCGAGATTTGGACGCAAGGATACACCAAGTACATACCGAAGGGATACGACTAGTGGACGAGTCGTTAGACTCGCTCAATGCAAAGATAACCGAATCTAAAAAGCTAGCAGCTCAGGTGTCGTCGTACTTGAAACGAGTATTGACCAAGTACCTTGCGCTTCAGAACTGGGAGGATCCGTCTTCCATGGACTCCAACTCTCTTAAGTTGGCCATTAAGCTGCTTATGGTTATGTTAGACAAGCTTTTGACGGCCCCACCTCAATCGTGGGTAGAAATCACACCCACTGATATATCCAGACTACTAATCAAGACGTTGGTGATGGTCAACGTTGTCGATACCAGGCCAGATTCGACCCAGGACACTTTTTACTTGAGAATGAAACCATTTGGAATGGTGTAGTAATGCCAAAATCGCCATCTATGTTCGCTACCAAAGCCATTTAGTTGTGACACCTGATGGTTCTTTGAGTACTTATGAGCCTTTGCCACCCCTGGCGATGTCATCTATCCAGGAGATAGTTGATCATAAGATAGACTAGTTTAAAAGCTCAGAAATAATTGTAGTATCAATTAGAAGTACTAATCTGCACAATATATAAAGGGGTTTTATTCTTTGAAATTAGATATATTCATTGATTTATGCAGACTACTACTGACTTCAACTTTTTTCAGCCTGTTCAGTTAGAACTGATCTCATTACTACTTAATTGTCCAAGCGTACAATGCTATCACTTTCATTTCTCATCTAAATATAATTTTTCATTTCTCTAAATAAATATAATTTATGATTTTCTAGTCTATGTTACTCTTACACAGATCAGTTGACACCTTCAAGCTTGATACGAACAGACTTGGTTTGAATGTAGTTGTCATACACTTGCGATCCCAATTCTCTGCCAATACCAGATTGGTCGTATCCTCCGAAAGGCACCAGAGGGTGGAAATCGTTGTATGTGTTGACCCAGACAGTTCCTGCTTTAAGTTTTCTTGAAACATTCAAGATGGTGTTGATGTTGGACGATTGAATACCTGCGGCCAAACCGTATTCGGAAGCGTTGGCCATCTTGACTACTTCGTCAGCGGTCTTGAACTTCGAGACAGTAATAACTGGACCAAAGATTTCTTCTTTGACAATTCTCATGTCTTCCTTCACGTCACCGAAAATGGTAGGCTTGACAAAGAAGCCCTTTTGAGGAAGCTTCTCACCACCAGACAAGAGCTTAGCACCTTCGTCAGTACCAATCTTAACGTAGTCCAAGATCTTCTTCAATTGGGACTCACTGTTTTGAGCACCTTGCAAGGTCTTCTCATCAAATGGGTCTCCCACCACAACCTGGTTCTTGGTGTAGTCAACGAACTTTTCGATAAACTTGTCATATACTCCTTCTTGGATGTAAAGACGAGAACCAGCACTACAAACTTCACCTGAGTTGAAGAAAATACCGCTGACAACGGATTCAACTGCCGTGTCAAAGTTGGCATCGTCGAAAACGATATGAGCAGACTTACCACCTAATTCCAAGGTACACTTCTTAAGGGTATCAGAACACTTCTTGTAGATCATTTTACCAACTGGGGTGGAACCGGTGAAGGCAACCTTTTGGATGTCAGGGTGTTCGGTGATAGCGTTACCGGTGTTTTTACCGAAACCGTTGACGACATTGAGCACACCTGGTGGGAAAATCTTTCTTTCCTTGATCAATTTGCATACAAATAATGCAGAAAGAGGAGTGGTTTCCGAGGTCTTCAACACCACGGTGTTACCAGTGGCCAATGCAGGACCAATTTTCCAGGAAAACATCAAAATAGGGAAGTTCCAAGGAATGATTTGTCCACAGACACCTAATGGCTCTTTACGGGTCACACTGAAGTGGGTGTTACCAGTTTCGACAACTTCACCAGATTGCTTATCAGCGTAACTTGCATCAGATCTAAGACAGGAAACTGCCAATGCGATGTCACCTCTGGAGTTGCTGATGGACTTACCGTTATCAAGAGTATCAATGTGGGCGATGATTTCGGCATTTTCTTCCATGGCATCAGCCAATTTGTTCAATGCCAATGCACGAGTGGCAGGATCGGCTTTATTCCAGTCGGATTCTTCGAAAGCCTTCTTGGCCAGCTGGACTGCTGCGTCAACATCGTCTTCATTAGCTTCGTATACGCTAGCAATGGCCTTTTCGGTGATTGGAGATATAGTCTCAAAAACAGAGTTTTGCTTGGACTTCACGAACTCGTTGTTGATAAAGATACCGGTGGGTTGTTCGTACTTCAATCCACCGGGAGATTCAACGGGTACGTATAATGGGTAGTCGGTCATTTTGGCTGTTTCTAGTTGTTGTATAGATACTTGTCTGACTGAAACTGCTAGACACAAGCGAACTAGCTTCTTAAATACTTTTTGCAGCCTCCTTCCTAATGGGGAAGCGTGCATTAACGAAAAATATTGGTTGCTGCTATTTTTCGGTGTCTCAGATTAGTTTGCTACAGGAGACCATATTTTGCTACAGAAGAGACCCTATTGCATATGACTATTGCTCTCGATGCATTTGATGACTAAAGAAACAAAACGCGAGAGCAAAGAAATGTAGAGGGGTATTCTAAAAGACCTTGAACCCGCGGCGTGCCCAAAACCATTTCCACGCAGCCAAGGCTAACACAAGACTAAGTAGCAAGCTTACACTAGTGACGTTGAAATAATAGTCCAAGCAGTTTGCAGATCCGTTGCGTAATGGATCGCATTTGTAATCGACCTGCTTACCGTAAAACATAGAAAATACTACCGATCCGATGGCCGGTGCCACCATGAATGAGCCCCATGTAGAACCCATCATGTCTATGCCCCATATCGAAGCCACTATGGTGGGATATATGGTGAACAAGCCTCCATATGCAAAGCCATTGAGACTTGTGATGAGCGAGTAAAACTCCGAATTGGAGTCGCTGATGTAATTGTTCCCCACCTGGCCGCCAATTCCGATTACGAGCACTGCTACAAGCAACCAGACGCGACAAATCGGATAAGATCTGGACTCCGATGACAAATAGTCCGAGATACCTCCAAGAAGCAACCGACTGAGCGTAGATGACGTAGCCATTAAACTGACCTGGTTAGAAAGATCTACATGCGAGGCCGTGTAGCTGATTATAGAGCCCAAGTTGACTTGGTAGCTTTCGAGAGGGCCTAAATTTAGGGTAATTGCACCCAATAATACCCACGCGGACTTGTCAACGAGAAACTCTCTGTAGCGTTGGTGGTGATTTTTGGGCTCTATGTTGCTTCTTTGCGGCAAAAGCAGGTTGGAGTCGTCTTCGTGTCCTGCATCAGACTCAAGCAAAGGCGAGGTCTCAGTAGAATCGGTGTTCGCGGGAGTGAATATAAGCTCTTGTTCCACAATTACAATGGAATTAGACAAAAAATTCAACACACCCATAAAGAAATAGAGACATCCAAAAAAGCTAAATACTCTATATAAGTCCAAGCTGAGCCTATCTCCAGGCAATCTAAAGTAGTCGAGCTTCATGGCTTGAGACCCGATCAATGTAGATAAGCCATAACAGCTGACCGGAAACGAAATCGCAAGACCTTTTTTGTGGGGATAGATTTTGGCGCAGGTGATGACACTGGCGAAATACAACGAAGAGGTCGCTAAGCCTATGAAGAAGAAGCTGACACAGAAGCCGTAGGTATAGTTGGATGTGATGAACCTCAAACCTGGTATGGACACTACGCTTTCCGCAAGGGTTCCGCTGCGAATCTCCTCTCTAATTCTCTTGACCAAAACGCTGTTAAAAAGATAGCTCGGGCAGAAAAACCAGATCAGTAATAATGACAAGACGGTGGGACCGTAGCAGTCGCCCAAGTAGCCCAAAACTGGGAGACACAAGTACATACCGATGTAGGACAAAGATGCAATGAAGTTGATCTCAAGATACGAAAGGTGCAAATCCTGGTGGAGTGCTATGGAAAATAATGAGAACAACATGATGGAGCCTGCTAGGAGACAGCTTAAAAGAGCGATGCAAAATGCCATGAACTTGAGCAGCGCCAAAGAAAAGTGCTGATTCAAGTACCGCTTGATGGCGCTAGCCACTCTGTGTATTAGGTTGGGCCTGTGCCCAGTGCGTCCCGAGCCCATGGTGTAGAAGAGAAGAGCAGTAGTCACAATTGGAGTTATATTGAAGATGGCCGGACCGGCGGATCACGTGCGCAACCCCAGATTCGATTTGACATGGTCATGTGATTACAACAGCGCATGGACTACCAGATTACTGCTAAGTTCTGTAGTACAAATTACTGCTAAGTTCTGTAGCACATCTACTTTATCTACCTTAATCTACTGTATTCTGCATATCTTCTGTATTAGTCTTTTATTTACTTGATGTAGCTGACGAATTTGTCGATCTCACCCTGAGAACCCAACCAAATGCCGGATTTGTCGTGGATTCCCTTGGGCTGGATCTCCAATATTCTCTCACCCTTGTCGTTGACAGCAGCGCCCCCTGCTTGTTCCATCAACATGGCCATTGGGAAACATTCGTACAAAATTCTCAACTTACCGTTCTTGGACTTGGTGTCTGCAGGATACGAGAAAATACCTCCGTACAAGAGAGTTCTGTGGATATCGGCAACCATAGAACCAATGTATCTGGCACTATAAGGCTTGCCCTTCAAGTCATCTTGAGGCTTCTTCAAGTCCTCGATGTACTTCTTGACGTATTCTGGCCAGTAGTAGGAGTTACCCTCGTTGACCGAGTAGATGGCTCTGGTTTTTGGGATTCTCAAGTTTGGCTGCGTCAAGATGAATTCTCCCAATTGGGTGTCTAATGTAAAGCCGTTGACACCGTAACCAGTAGTCAACATTAAATGAGCCGATGCACCGTACATGGTGTAACCAGCAGCAACCATTTCGGTACCTTTTCTCAAAACGTCGTTGATTGACCCCTTGGAGTCGTCTTTCAAGCGGTAGATACCGAAAATGGTACCAACAGACACACCAGCATCGATATTGGACGACCCGTCAATTGGATCGGTACACACCGCGTATCTTCCGCCACCTTCAAACACAATCAAGTCTTCTTGTTCTTCAGACACTAACACTTTGACGTTGCCGGAAGATTTCATGGCATTGATGAAGATCTCGTCACCAATCACGTCCAATTTCTTTTGCACGTCACCAGTGGAGTTGGCGGTACCGGAAATACCGATCAAGTTGACCAATTCCGCTCTTCTGATGTTGTGCGCAATGAATTTGAACGCGAATTGCAATGAGTTAAGCAAGAGCGACAACTCTCCGGTTGCCTTTGGGGCGTATTTTTGTTGTTCTTCAAGGATAAATCTGGTCAAAGTAATGATGTCTGTTTCGACATCCATTTTTTCAGACACGCTGTTGTGTGGACCCATTGTGATAGTATAAGTTGGTTAATAAGTTAGTTATTATAAAGATGTTAAGTTAGTTGTGAGAAAGGCGGCAATAACGAAATATTTATAGTTTGAGACATTATTTTATCGTCGGGGATGAGGAGCAACTGTTTTGGGCGCTGGATTAGTTGTTAACGGATGAGATCCGGGCTACCCCATACTTTGCAGCGGCGATCGCGCGCCCGGGGAATCGAGGAACCACCCGCACCGCGCGGGTCCAGGCCCGGGGCTCCGGTGGTTAAAGTCCATGGCATGAGATTTTGCTCTAAGCGCGTGACGAGACCGTAGACTAAAAAGTCGGCTTGTGTGCTCTATAAATAAGTATATATCAACTTGTATAGGCCTGCCACGAGGGCTCTAGGGATCTCTACGAGGTAACTCTACGAGAGCCTCCACGAGGGACAGGTCGTTCGTAAAGATTAATAAATAACTCAATCGGTCTATATATATCTGTAAAACGCATCATTCATGTCAATTTGAATTCTTGTACTAATTACAGACTAGTAGTCAGGTAGATAGCAAGAAGCGATATTTTCATATCAAGAGCCTAAAACGAAAAAAATATGAAGGTACTATTTAGTTTAATAGTGCTTCTGGCATTTTTCGCGCTGGCTGCGGCAAAGGAGTATTACACCTACGACAATCAGACTGCATTTACCGAGGTGTCAAACAGACTACAGTGGTGCTCGGAACGCTTGAATGTTACTGCTCAATTATTGGCTACAACTAATGGAGAATGGGAAGTTAGGATTGACAATGACGATTATGAAAATGATGAATTGGTAGAAGCATTCCTGCAGTGCTTGGACCCTGACGTCCAGTACCCATTAGTATATTTGACTAGTTTAGTTGGTACTCTACCAGAGGATGACGACTACGAACATTCGTTTGAAGGTCCAGATCTGTTACCCCCAGTGCCCAACCCCGCACAGATCGGGTCATTAGAAGATCTTAACTCTACCGAAACGTCATCTTACAGCGGTGTAGGTAATAAATTTAAGAGGTTGGTGCTGCAGCTTTACTGGGTATATCAAAATAAAGATATTTCCGGGACCTTGCGCTGGTATGGAAGTTTTGCAAGAAAAGCATGCAGAACTATAACCGGAAGGCCTGTGGCCAAGTCTGTATCTATGCACAATCAAGGATGTTGTAGTAGTTCAAGCAAGTTTTGGCCACATCACAATTGCCAGCAAGGTGGTGCTAGAACTTATAATATTGCAGGAGGAAGTTGGCAAAAGAGGAACGTCAATATTTACTCGTTGTTGCAGCTTAGATAGAGGTAAAGGAACGGTTAAAAATCCAGACTCAGCCTTTAATGGCTTAATACCCGCTCGTACACACTGCAGAGCAGTCTAGAGTGATATGCATTCTTAAAATATAAAATAGAGTATGATATTATGAATATATGTGAAAATATGCCACGAAGAACCTTTTACAAATCAATTGGTAATAGGATCAACGGCCGTAAGCATTAAAAATAACCGAAGGGAGCCTTGCAAAGGGGCTATGGGGTCCATTCTGACGTAATTGCAGCTAACGCGTTCTTAACAATGCTACCTACGAGTTGGTACTGTCAAACATGGCACGGGCAAGCACGGTGAACTAGTGGATGAGATCAGCCTACATACAAATGGTTGCGAAATTATGGGCCCAAAGTGCAGTTGCTCTCCGAAGTGAGTGGGAGCTGCGCGCGGAGTTGGCGCGGTATGTTGTCACCGGCGGAATGTTAATAATATGAAGCGATCGGAGCGAGGCTGAGATTTCCCCGAGAATCCTTCCGAGAATTTGCTCCTAATCAGCAATAGATAGAAGGTCATATATTATGCAGAGTGGAGGACGATCACGAGGCAAGGCGTGTATCATTTTCGGTGAAGAGATGGTGGAGCGGCTCGTGGTGAAAATTCCGGAGTCGCAGAGCATGCAACTAGGTATTGTGAGCTTATCACCGAGATAGCTTCTACACTTAGCCAAGCAACTACTCAGTGGCTGAACAAGTGTAGAGAAACATTACTTACCTATGTGAACGTTGTTGCTGAACTGTACTTCGAAACTTCGAGATCACTTGGACAAATGCATCCGCTCTTTTTATCACTCAATCGTGGAGATCCGGCGTTTTTCAAGGCGGAGAAAAGGATCAGCGAACGAACAATAAGCCTACACGATACTATGTATTTATTTTGGTGAATCAGCAGAAATGCAGCTAGTAAATGTTGCAAACGATTCATAATCCGATTAACTGAACTACCTTATCTGTAGAACGGCAGTATCCAAAGAATAGAGAACTGGAAGTATATCGCACATCTCTATTTAAGATCAACTCGTATTCGAGCACTAGAGTACGCAGAGGATTGTATGAAGTAGCAGTAGCGCGAGACTGGCGGGTGCAATTATGGCGGTGGAACAGCACGCGAGCGCGCTAGTAACGTTTCTTACTCAAAAGACAGCCAACAACAGCCAACAACTATATAAAATTAACAATATTAACGACAACTACAGTATCAATCTGTAACGATCTCATACAATTGTGCCAGTATCTCGTACAATTCTCCCTACGCATCGCTCTCCCTCGAGCCTCTTGTGAGGAGTCTCGTTAGTAAGACCAATTCTCGTGAGGTGTCTTTTCGCACCTCCTGCACACACGCCGCAAACTTTTCGAACACGTCAACTGCCAAAACCGCCAATCACGAAAACACCACATTCCTTCCAATCGATCATACATCTCAAGTGGCACCTACTTCGTGACATTTTTCTATCTGCATTTATAATATCTCATCTGAGTCGTCATGAGTTTTAGGGTCTTGGATTTGGTAAACCCCTTTGCCCCAATTGTGCCGGAGGTTATCGCTCCCGAACGTAAGGTCTCGTTCCAACAGCGAGTCATGTGGACCGGGGTGACGTTGTTGATCTTCTTGGTGATGTCGGAAATCCCCTTATACGGTATTGCTTCTAGTGACGGCAGTGATCCGTTGTTCTGGCTCAGAATGATGTTGGCGTCCAATCGAGGCACGTTGATGGAGTTGGGTATCTCGCCAATTGTATCAGCAGGTATGGTATTTCAATTATTGCAAGGAACCAAGTTGATCCAGGTGGACATGTCCAGCAAAACCGACAGAGACCAGTTCCAGACCGCCCAGAAGTTGTTTGCCATCTTGTTGGCCGTTGGCCAGGCCACTGTCTACGTGTTGACCGGAATGTACGGTCCCCCATCTTCGTTGGGCGTTGGTGTTTGTTTGTTGTTGGTGTTGCAATTGGTGTTTGCCGGCATTGTTGTCATTCTTTTGGACGAATTGTTGCAAAAGGGCTACGGTTTGGGTTCCGGTATCTCCTTGTTCACCGCCACCAACGTCTGTGAATCTGTTTTCTGGAAGGCTTTTGCTCCCACTACTGCCAACTACGGTAAAGGTACCGAGTTCGAAGGTGCCGTTGTCGCCTTGTTCCACTTGTTGGGCTCCCGTAAAGACAAGAAGAGAGCCTTGATCGAGGCCTTCTACAGAGGAAACTTGCCTAACATGTTTCAATTGGTCGCCACCATCTTTGTTTTCTTGTTGGTCGTCTACTTACAAGGATTCAGAGTCGAATTGCCTATCAAGTCCACCAGACAAAGGGGCCCTTACGCCTTGTACCCCATTAGATTGTTCTACACCTCCAACATTCCTATCATGTTGCAGAGTGCTTTGACCTCCAACATCTTCATTGTATCGCAAATGTTGTTTGTCAGATGGCCCAACAACTTGTTTGTCAAGATCTTGGGTGGCTGGGACGCCAGACCGGGCCACAACCAGTTGTTTGCCGTCAGCGGCTTGGCTTACTACATCCAACCACCTTTGTCTTTCACCGAAGCCTTGTTGGATCCTATCAAGACCACTATTTACATTGTCTTTGTCTTGGGCTCCTGTGCTCTTTTCTCCACCACCTGGATTGAAATCAGCGGCTCTTCTCCTAAAGATGTAGCCAAACAGTTTAAGGAACAAGGCTTGGTCATTGCCGGCCACAGAGACACTTCTGCCTACAAGGAGTTGAAGAAGATCATTCCAACTGCTGCTGCTTTTGGAGGCGCCACTATCGGTGCTCTTTCTGTCTTCTGTGACTTGGTTGGAACCTTGGGTTCTGGTACTTCCATCTTGTTGGCCGTCACCACTATTTACGGCTACTACGAATTGGCTGCCAAGGAAGGTGGTTTCGGAAAATCCGTAGTTTCCGGTTTCTCCGACGGTATCTAATTGACTTTACATAGTATATAAAAATCAACTGTAACCTTACTAGCCTGCATTCAGATTACTCTTTCAGTGACTTTTCAGTCTACTTTAGGCTTCTCCCTAGCCATTGCAACTTCGTTCTGTATATAAAGTTTATAAAGTTCTTTTCTGCATATAAACCGCATCTCAAAAATTTCACTTCAGGAGAATCACTAGAGAAGAACTACAGCAGTAATGGCACCACACAAGATAACAGCCCCTAAAGGCGAGCCCACGATAATAGAGACCAGCGAGACTGAGTCATTTTCTTCGGAACAGAGCAAAAAAGACGGAAAACACAGCGCTTCAAGCCAAACATCGCCCCAAACCCAGCAAGATGAGCATCCCGAAGAATCTCTAGATGATCTTTTTGGCAAGCTCAACCAAGAAATACGTAATAAGTCAGCACAAAACGATTCTAAGGAGACGGAGTTTTCTAGGATCCAAGCATCGATTGCCAAGTTGCCCAAAATCGAATCGAATTTGGAAACCAACATGGCTCAGAAAGCAAAGGATGCTGTCCAGAAATCCCACACAGACATAGTAAAAATCAACGACCCGATAGTAGCCAAGGTCAAGGTATCGAAAGATGCACCAACTGATGCGGGCGATAAATGGTTTAACATGAAACAGCCAGAAATCACTCCTGAAATGAAGAGAGACTTGCTAATTATCAAGCAAAGAAGCGCATTGGACCCAAAAAGACACTACAAAAAAGACAAGTGGGAGATTCCCAAGTATTTCCAGATGGGTACGATTATTGAAGGAAACACAGAATTCTACTCTGGTAGAATGAACAGAAAGCAAAGAGGTACTAGCTTGGTCGATGAGGTCTTGAAGGATGATGACACCAACAAGTATTTCAAGAGAAAGTACAGTGAAATACAGCAAAGCAAGATGAGTGGGCGTAAGGGACACTACAAGAAGGTTCAAGAAAAGAGAAGGCGGTTTTAGCATAGGGATACTAGTACATATCAAAAAAGCATATTAATAACTGAATATTTGAAATGTTCCAAAGTGTAAAAGTGTAAAAAGTAGTATAGCATTGTATTGAATACTTAGTGATAAGGCTACTCGTTGGATATCTCAAGAGTCTCTCTATAAAATTGGAAATAGAGGTTATTGGCGAGTCTTTAATGTCAAAAATAAACCCATGAGGGCCCACTAGGTATTGACTTCGGGCATAATAGTAGTAAGGTCTCAAAACCAACTGTATATTATTTGATGTAATCACGTCTTGTCTGCCCGTAAACTCGGATACGCTAGCGTTGTTTTCGGCTCCACTTTGTCTTCGTATTCGGAAAGAACGCAGCTGCTAAAGTCATTGAAAGTAACTACAACTTCTGCGCTGTGCTGCTTTCCTGATATGGCTCTTCGCTGATAATAAATCAGGCTCCCGGCTGTGTCACATCACCCTCTGAAAACCTGAAATTGGCTCTAACTTTCGATCGATTCACCATGCTAGGCTGTCTTTCTAAACATTGTGTCATGGTAAGACAACATTTTACATTCATGAACTGTACTGGTGAGATAGAGATAGTTAATCGTACTATCGTATCATCAACTGAATGAGGCTGCAAAGATTCCCCTTTCTTTCTAGTATGGTTCATGGCTTAGAGCTAAAAGTGGTTTGCACCCAACGGTGAATTATAAAATATGTCATTTTGAGTGGTTTCGCAACACTATTCGATCAGGGCTGCATTTTAATTTAATTTACCTGCTTGACTATTTAGTATTCTATCAATTAAATTTATGTAGCTTTTAACCATCGAGCTTGACTTTCGAACATATATTATTACTGTTTTTTAATTGGTTTCGGGTTGAATCCTAATATAGTTATGACTTCCAGTAATTTGCGAGAATTTGCAGCAATTCATAGATATCGGTCTTTCAGTAGGCGCAATGGCGCAATGTGAGCTCTACCAGCATCGAATCTTAGTGACTATAGGAGTTTTCAATTTGCTATGTATAAAGCTACATATTTGCATAAGGCATTAGTTGCGTGTTTTCTGTAAAGCTCTGCTTGGACTTCTCGAGGATTTAAAATAACTTTAAGAAGATTACATCTCCGTGCAAAACCTTTTAGCACGTAATCTTAAGGTCCAGTCGTGTTAGAATTAAGCTGAACTTGAGTAACAAAGCTCTAACAAATTGCGACCAGTGAAGTACTAGCTGATGAACTTTAATTAATGTCCTGACACTTTGGTGCACTTCCCAAGAAGCTTAAAAATATGCTCGAAGCTTACATTCGACTTTTTTGCACCCAAATAAAGCTGCACGGATCAATATTAAGGCTAGAGTAGTGTTACATTCGATCAACACAAGACTCGATCGCAATAAAGCTGAAAATACAACCATTTACCTAGAGCTATTAATCACACTTCGGATGTCTCTTTCATCAATACAGAAAAAAATTAAAAAACTACATTTATTATAGGGCCACGAACGTTCATATGGGTAAAATATACACTGAATGACATAACGGCATAAAACGGCTACAACCCGATTGTGGGAGCGAAGAAGTGAAAGGCACTGAATGGTTGAAATAATCTGACAATCATAAGAATCGGCCATAAAAGACATGAGATCGTAGCGATCAAGGTAAAGGTGCAAATGATGAATTAGAAATGTATTGGTGTAATGCTAAAATTGTGGCAAGGCGGTTATTCTTCCAAGCCTGCCCGTTTAAACACATCCAGCCGTACTTGCTCCCATAGTTTCTTCTTGTCTGCCTTTGGCAATTTGATCTTTTTGGAACTGATCGAGGTGGGGTCAGCTCCCAGGTTTTTCAAGAGCTCTTGCTTGATTTCCTTCTTCAAGGCGTCCGAGCTTAACTTGTATTCATGAGCAGTGGTTGCAGCAGCAGCCAAATTGATGAGGTAGTTTCTGATGGCGATTTCTTTGAATTTGAACTTCAAAAAAGTTTGGTTGTCGCCAGAGGTAATGGCGTTGTTCTTGTTGGAGGTGTCGTTGATTTGAAGCAATCTGGATTGCTTGACGGAGATTTCTGCTACCGATTTCTTGAATGCGGTATCAAGGTTATGCTCTTTATATAAATGGGATGAAAATAAAGTGTAGATAAGTTCTTTGTCTGTGATATGAGGCTGGATCAAAACTATACTGCATAATTGGGCCAAGTCGCCGACTAGTTGCGGCAACGAGCTTTGTGAGTACTGATAGTTAGGCGCGGAAGTCACCATGGGAAGTTGCACCAATATAAGCTTGCATCTTGTGACATTAAGGTTCCAGTCTATAAGGGATTCGGGCACGTTTTGATACTGTAAATCTGAACCCAAGCAGATTTTATAGAGCTCTTCATCGTCCAAGTCATCTCCGTATTGCTGATATGGTTGGTTGGGCGATTGCGCCATTTGTTGCGACTGTATTCGTTTCTTTTGCATAGCCTTATCGTGGAAGTAGTTTTCATGCAATACGATATCATTGATCAACTGCTCTACTGTGGTTGATATAGGTACTGAATCTTCGGGTATAGTTGCAGTGGAGCTGGAATAAAGCGAAGGGGCGGAGCGGACCGATCTCTTACCCGATAACGACGAGAAGATCGATGAATTCAGGCTACGGAAGCCCAGTTGAGAATTCTTGTTGAACTGTGAGGGTGCGGATCGTATTGATGTTGCCGAAGATGATATAGAATTTAAGGGCGGGAGTTGTTGATAGATGGCATTTCTGGCTGAATCCTTGAAATGTGCGGGCGCCTGGCCACTATTACGGGAAAACGACGAGCCATACATTGTATAGTGTTGGTAAAATGATTATTCACCAGCAGGGTATTAGACACCACTTCTTGACTAGTTATACGTCAGATATCCACAGATTAAGTCGTTGAAAAAGAAAAGAGATAGTATCTTATTTAAATTAAATCTCAGAAAAAGGCTGCCAGAAAAAATCAGGGAATTCAGGGAAATTTAGCTGTAAAAAATCAATGCAATTTTGCTCGCATGCACGGAATACGCATAAGAGGGACAACAGAGGCGGCAGATGAAGACGTGATGATTAGAAATAGCTGGCCCATCGGAACCGTAGAAAAAGGCGATAGGCACCAGACTACACATTTGCTACAACATGAGGTTCTTGTTTTGTGCTTGGATCAGCATCTGATCCAATTTTTCAGCTTGATCCTGAGGACTCCCGGGTTAATAGGATTATCTAGGAGATCGTACAAATGATCCTTGTGGATGATTCTGGTACTACGTTATTGTTCGTAAATTGCTTTGTGCCTTATATTTGCAAGTTCTAACCTTGCGGGGGAACTTTATAATAGCGCCGTTACGAGTGGAGGGCTACCCCGCGGGGTGGTTATGTAGCTCATAGCTGTGCAAAAAAATTGTTCGGGTTACCACGACCAATAAAGGGGGAGTGGCCGGTAAAATTAACGAAAGAGTTTCCTAATTGGGCGTTAGTGGTTATGGATAGAGGGCAGACCCGGAATTTCGGAAAAACACCTGAGGCGAAATTAGC
This sequence comes from Suhomyces xylopsoci, assembly GCA_030568675.1. NCBI lineage: Eukaryota > Fungi > Ascomycota > Pichiomycetes > Serinales > Debaryomycetaceae > Suhomyces > Suhomyces xylopsoci. The sequence goes on from JAJMGM010000001.1 coordinate 559,989, forward strand.
TGCGGAGAGATAGGTACGGACATGTATCGGGGACGAGAAGGGTCAATCAGCGCGACCAGTTATACTACTTTCAATCCTTACTACTCTAATTAGAAATCATACATTTATTGCCATGATGATTTGGGAGTATTCCCGGGATTTCGGGGATTAATAACAAGAATAAAGTTAATTAGTTTTTGCCTGACACCTTTCAC